>CM067351.1:57952615-58245115 GCA_034190875.2 Urechis unicinctus | reverse complement strand
GATGCGCTATGCCACACCATCATCAAAGTGTCATACTGGAAGCTAAATATGCGGAGAACATTATTAGCAAGGCTGCTTATGGACATGGTAACATGTTTTGTCTATATGCACTTGATTTTACTACTTATAATCTTCACACAGTCAATAACCTTCTGATTTACGACAATTATTTTTTCCGTCGATATTACTCATCAACGAAAGGAGATGCATTAACGACCGATGTTTCAGACTTACTGAGCTAATATTTGAATGCAAGACTTATGTCATATAACTTCACAACACTTGACGCAATTATGGAAGTTAATGGCTGATATAGTTTTTTTAAAGCAAATGTGCTTGTAGGCATAGCCATTATGATGACGAATAATACCTAGTGTTGAGTTGTTTATATCAAACCGTCACACTTTTATATCTGTTGAATGTCCTTGAATGTTATTGCGTCTGTTGGTAAATATTAATTTTCAAGCTAATGCAGGGTGTTTAACATGCAAAGGCTTTATTTGTAAAAGTGTAGAAAGCGCCTTTTACAGTTTCACTTTGTAGCCATGACTAATAAGGTATCCATGATATAATTAATGTTTATTTCCTTGAACCTTCAAATAAAACGTAGCATAGTATGAAGTCATCGCATATACACCATTCGATGCCATATAATCACTATCACACATCGATGAACACTTATTCCAAAACAGCAGCTCCAACATTGAAAACCAAGGAGAGGTCATTGACAGCAACGGATTCAATTTCAAACATTGTACTCGAGAACATAATTATTGGCCGTTTTAGGTCAACTCCCGATTTCATGATAGAACCACGTAATTGTAAGGCGCAATAAAATATAAAAGGGTAAACATTGACCATAGATACATTTGAAGGCTGAAATTAAATGCAAGAGTTGTGAACGTAATTACAACACAAATTGAACATCGTTCAGGGAAACAATGTAAAAATATTGGCGTGCAGACACTAAACGTTGTTTCATGCAAGTGTGTGTGGGTGTATTTATTTTTCAACAGTGGAAAGGCAAACATGATGGTGACTTCATGCTTAGTCTACTAAAGTGTAATGTTGTACTTTCATGAATGTGGTACAGCAATTTGTGCCTTTATGTAGTTAATAGCTGCTCGGATAATTAGCCCCATTTATTCACCCTTCTGTTGGTGTACAACTTTATTCAACCTATAGTTACTAATATTTGAATACTCTATGGGCACCAGAGGTCTGCCCTTTGTCAACTAAACAAATACGCTCACTTCCAGTTTGCCTTATACTGGTAACACTAGACACACCAACATATTGAATGACGATCTGTCTCTTGGGAAAATATGTACAATCAGGCATCAGAAAAGACGTGTCAAAATTCGTTTTCTGCTTGTTTGGTTAATAATTAACCAACTCTAAAACCAGTTAATAATCTGCAAAACCACCTTGGTATGGATAGATACTTCCAGTGTTATATACATAAAAATTAAATCAATGTAATTTAGCAAGTGTGCAAACAGATTACCTGCCACAGTTGTTTATCCATAACAACAAATTATGCAACTTTCCAATATGTGGGTTCGTACATTTTTTTCAAAAACAACCTGTTCTTCTTGCGGACTGACATCACGCTATTGCACATGAAGATGGTGAGAACAAGATACGTACATTAACCAGATAGGGGTACATTATGATTGAGATAAGAACTGCAGCGCAACCAAATGCCGACAATCTACAGCATGATCTCTAAAGCAACAAGTGGTTCCAGAACATACCCTAGTCTCATAAATGCAATCGATAGAACAGTAAGAGAGTTTTCAATATGACTACTCTAACGTTAGCTTAAGTCACGTTTGTAGATAAATGATCGGCCATTTTGCACCTCTAGGGCTATGACATGAACATTAACCCCCCCAGAAATGTTTCCAGAACAACTCGTAGACATGATATAGATCAAGAACATATATCTTTTTACGGCACCTCGCCACGGACGCACATCCATGCATGATTTTGCATGAGTAAATGATAGTTATGCGAAAACATTTTTCTTCGCCGTTGATATTTACTCAGCCACCAAGCAGAGATGCCCGTTAATGACAAGATATTATGCTAGCCCATTTAATTAATTTGTCTATGCAATGATTACCTTGCATCACAAATTCTATGGCAATATTTTTAGTTAAACTGTTGAATTGATTTTTATTGAATTCATTCTTGCTGGCGAATTATACAGGCCAAAGTGCGACACTGATTGCAATAAGTGCGAAATAATCGGGTAGCGGCGACTAACTTCAGGCGAGAAAGAGTAATGCGTAGGGGTAATCAGGCGAATGCAAACTGGGAGAGAGCGTTCCACGAAATACAATGCTGTTCTGAGTGTCACGCACTACTTTTTGTAGATTGCACTAAATGGTAGTAGGTCTATACTAGTAGCAAAAACTGGTTATCTAAGGCTTGTACATTCTATCTTGTCTATGACAGATCCAATATGACACGTGTCTCTACATCGATGTTAATTGTACATATAATTTCTAAGGTGGGGAGCAGTTGATATTGCGGTGGTTAATAATATATGTCTCAGTTATTATAAATAAGAAGATGCGAGCAAATTGAGTGGGCTGATGCACCTAGCAATTTTGTTCTTTACAAACCAAAAGGTATGCGATTTCCTATGAAACCAATAGACATAATTCTACCACGCATCGAACCATACATTAGAAAATGTCATATGAAATGCACAGTATGCAAATATGTATGATAATTAGCAAAACGGTTTGAAACGTATGTTACCATTCCGCACATGATAATCTTGCTTCAGAACTCATGAAGTTCATATTGCCCTTATATAGCACTAGTATGCCTGAGAAATGTTAATGTAGGTGTCGATGCCTAAACCACCGCGAAATAGCATTCAGTGAAGCATAATGCACATAACTACAGATCTGTCAATCAATATGGCGCTCATGTTTGAAGGCACTGACACTTAATATAGACAGAACAACCATTCCTATCAAAGTAAGGATGGTGCTTGCCGCTTTCGTGGTTAACACTTCCCTGTATGAACCGACAATTTTCATGGGCAAGACGGCAAATACAGGGCCGATGGCAGATAAATCATTGCAAGCTACCTCGACAGTAGGTATCGATATATGTAGAGTTATTATTGTATTCATATCTGATACATTCGGAAAATTTTAGGTTAGAGGGTGCTTATTGCAATGCATTAACATGAAAGTGGTGCTAAATATCTTTCTAGAGGAGTTCATATTAATCTCCCATCTATTGTTAAAGCCCACACAATTGGCTTAAGTACTTT
The DNA here is from genome assembly GCA_034190875.2 of Urechis unicinctus. Lineage (NCBI taxonomy): Eukaryota > Metazoa > Annelida > Polychaeta > Xenopneusta > Urechidae > Urechis > Urechis unicinctus. Next base: position 58,241,817 of record CM067351.1, on the reverse strand, counting down.
TCGACTTCAAATTACAACCAAGAACACAAATAAATCATGTTGGGAGTCTTTGCAATATACAAAGTTGGCTTTGCTGGGCTGGATGCAACGGTGATCTGTCTGACAATCACAGGTGGTTTTATGTCGGTGGGAATAAATGTAATGACCTTTTGCTTTCTGAAGGTTAAGCCATGACAGCCGCAAATGCCCAATCGCTGATCCACACAAAAGCTTCCTCTGTACAAAAGGGAAACACAGCCTTATTGATGATCACTGGCGCAATATGTTAATGTCATCGTTCTCTACCTAAGCTATTGCAGAACAGGGTCACAAATATTGAGAAATGTGGTGTAGCATTTGAAATGAGGTAAATGTGATATACTAATGCCATCTTCATCAACGTAAGTTAGGGTTTCTTAGTAATTAACAGAACAAATCAAAGTTGCACAGAAAAGCAAATGTAATTACAATTTTGATTATTGGGCAGGCATGGCCACAAATAAGCACGATTAATCATTAGCGAGCACTGGCCAACATTTGGCCGGCAAGGCACAATGTCAGTAAGAATAAAGGTATGATTGTCTTGTTAAAGCTTCCTTTGCGTTGCTGCGTATTCTTTTCATGTACGGGCATCAGCAGCAAGAGTTATTCATCTGTGAATTATACGTTGATTTGCAAGCGGCGTTCTGGATACAAAACAATTGACAGAACGAATTACAGCCCAAGGCGACCGCGTCTGTGATGTTGGTAAATCAGAGAAATATATAGTGCAGCAGATTGATAGATCATTCCCTGGCATGATTCCACTTATACATAATTGGATAACGCAACCAATTATATCTCAGTTCAAAGTATGCGATGCAATGCAGTTCAAATTGTCGCGATGCTTACATATGTCTAAGCGACAACTAGCCTAGTCAACATATTTTAAGGCAAATAAGAAACATCGTACTTATTTACAGACAACCCATGAAAGCATTTGCTTAAACATAGGTATTTTCCCCATTCAGACTTACGAGATGTTATAATTGCAATCTGATTGAAGCTCTTATTTAGATTGTCCAATCACAGCTCACGATTTTGTTTCTCCGAGCAGTGGTGTGCTATCGTCCGATTTATCTTAATAGACCATTGAAAGATACGTCTTTCTACAAATGGTCATATATATATATATATATATATATTACTATTTTTATATATATATCAATATATATATGCATAGAAATATATGCATATATATATGCATATATGAATATGCATATTTATATATATGTATAAACATATAAATATCTAAACATATACTCATATGCATATATACTATGTATATATATATACATATATGTAAATGATAATACACTTACAGCTGCTGTTTCCTTACCCTCTGACATTGTCAATTTGCCTGACTTAGTGTGATTATTCTTTGATGTGTATTTTTGAAAATCAAATTTAAACAATTCATGATAGTATTCCTCCACAGATTGTTACAAGAAAACGAGCACGTTCCATGCACTAATGTATTAATGCATTGTGTGGAAACGGCTATTAAAATCGCCGTTACAGAAGCCACGATCATCAACACGGGACAAATACTATGTCCCATGCATCATTTCCCGTAATTAGTTCTTATTTCTATTGTGCCATCCGTCAATTATTGCATTCTGCATAGCAACTTATGTGCCTCTGTATGCAGGGTCTCAGTTGCTGACATGCTCATTCTGTATCATGCCCATCCTGCGCTTTGCTCGTCATAGACCCAGTGACATGCGCTCTGTCCCCGATGTCATGCTTCCGAGCGCCTAGTCGCTTAAGATCTCCGAACCCACTTATATATACTACAAGGTATGCAAGTGACCAGCGCGTCTGCCTCATCCTTATCTCTACTACTAGGGATAGCAGTTTCTGATACACCACAGAATATCTCGTCACTTAAGCATTTAGCCTCTGATGATCAACTTTCAAACGGCAACTATTCCGCGTCTTATTACTGTCTCATCTTAAGAAGCACTTACCAGTCACCCAGTGCGCGGATTATCCATGCGTAATGATAGATTCGTAAATAAAATTACTTATTCTTGATTGATTACCTCTGTCAGGTTGTTTTCAGTGAAACGCGGGATTAATAGTATTTCGATCAATTTTCTAAGACGTACGGATTTCACATTGCAAAATAGAAATGTCATGTTCCAAATTATTTTTTGATGAATTGATAAGGCGGCTATATTTCTGTCTAAAATGGCTTTCCCCTCTTAACAAGACCATTGAATTGTTAATCTGTCTTGCTTTGGGGAAGATTAATATACTTCCATCATTTTATGATCAGATATAAGCATTTAACAGTTTACGTGTTCCAATTAACATGCCAAAAACCTCAGCCATTTTTATTAAGCTGTCGCATTTTTAATTGAGCTGTCGATCACCTAATTGCAATTTGCTGAAAGTGCCATGTATATATTGTTTGTAGAGCCATACTGATCTAAATGGATATTATATTTTTTATAAAATTATGTTCATTCACATAATATACTCTAAATGATACCGTCTGTACCAGCCAACACAGAATTTAACTCACGTACAGAGAGAAGGGAGAAGCTGAGAACGGTGCAGTCAATGTACGGCGTTCTCAAGCTCGATTTAAACAGACAAGACCATACCGCTGTGAAAATGATAAGGGCACGATTTTAAAGGGGTCTTCCAATGGAAATGCCATTGTAAAATAAAATTGATATAATCTAATCGGCCAGGACCGTATTTCAGCCGAATGAATTGGTGCACTCATTAACTATGTCGAAACTTCTTTTGACACCTTGCTAAGATGTACTGCCTATGCGTTTAAACGTTCTGTGTAGTACGCTTATTTTAAAGAGGAACTTTTATCATCTATGATAACTTGGTCACAGGATGTTTGTAACAAGAAATTGCCTTGCGATATCACGGAAGTTGCCATTAGTATAAGTAGCAACGGGCGGACGTCATGGAAGTAGTATTACATCAATGCAGTAGGAACAAGTAGTCTTTATTTATTTGTACCATAGCGTTTGTGTGGCTTTGGTGTTACCCCCGTGATAATGGTAGTAACTCATCCGTAACATGCCATTAAACATCATTGAATTGCGTTCGCATTTACTCAGGTAACATTATGACTTTTAAATGAAGGTACGATCCGGCGCAACGAATCGATTGACATTGAATGCGCGACCGTCGATATCTTAAACAAATAGAACACAACTAAACTTTCCGACAATATATTAAGTCAAACGCGAATGCAATGCGCCTGTGTGCAAATGCATGTTGGTGGCCTACATTTCCATCTGTTGGCAAATAGGAAATTGCCTCAAAAGGGCCATTGATTGTTCCGAACCACTTAACTAATCTGTCTTTGCATAAATGGACAGTATTGGAGTTATATTGCTATATCAGGCGACTAGCAAAGATTGCAGATACACAATGATTGTGCGACTGTGTAAAGTACTTAATAGAAAAAGATACATATGTCGTGTGTTTGTCACTCCGCGGGCATAAGTTCGGCCTATCACAACGCTGATATAATGGTCATAATAGTGGGCGTTTGTTTAGCCATGTTACTTCGTTCTGGCGACCGTTATTCGGTAAAGTTCTGCCTTGAATACCAATTGCAGACAAGCAATTGACAATTGGTTTGACATCGTTGTCAATATTAAATAACAATGATTGTCATGTTATCGGGCTGCATTGCCTGCAGAGTTTTGTAATGGCCAGGTACAATGCATACGAATATGTGGATGGTCAAGTACAATAATCAAACAAGTAGGTGTATATTGACTTTCACCGACCACATGTGAAACTAAATGATTAGGAAGACATTAACGTCCGTTTCATGATTACCATTCTCGGTTGCGTAACATTGATTGTTGCACGACTTAAGCAGCGTAGCACGGAAGACTGAGGCAATACTAGCCGAGCAGACTATTTATTGTATAGATTATTTGTTCATCATCCCAATGTGCTTTATTAGACGCATGTATTACAGGCCGTAAACAATAAAGACGTTAGAACAAGTAAAGACATGAAGATACAGCCCGATTGGCACAACCAAAATAGACATTAAGAGGCCAAATGAACGTTAAGATTATATACCAATTAACAAAATTTCGCTTTGCACAATCGATCACATTTATACATTGAGCTAAAAGTAGAACTACAGATAGGTAGTTTTGAACGGCACTAATAGAAGGCATTGAATAGCTTGAAAATTTAAAACAGTTATATTCTCTCACCACATTAATTGAATTCATGGTTGTCGTCGGATCCCTCTTCCCTTGTCATCACTTCAACTTAAACTCCATATTTCTACTTTTAACGTTGGTTCAATCCTTGGTAATTTGTTCCATGCAAATTACACCTTAAACACTTTTTATCATCAATTACCCTCCCCGTTTTTCCAGCTTCTTAATTACAAATTTGTGTGGCATTTTGCAATCATCACGAGCTTCTAAACGTACATTTGCAATGATGTCGTATCAGTCATATATGTTTCGTCATCAATATAAAAAGAGCGCTTAGATGATTAACGTCTCAATGATCACAATAATCTCCACGACAAAAGAACATACGTACGTTGGGCCTAAAGCTGTTTCGTAATTTTACAGTAATAATGGAGACTTTGCATCATATATTCTCTATTGATCTGCACAAATGTGTCTGAATGAAGTCCCTTCTGCTCATTTAGATTACGGATCATCCGATGCTTTACCCTTGTTCTAAGCAACAACGGATTATCAACAACTAAGCATTGGGCATTTGTGATTGCATGCAAGGCTGACCACCTAGTATTGCATGGTTGCATGGGCATTGAATTTTGTTCATAGTTTATCCGTATATAGATTACATAGTTTACTTCTAGCCTTTCATCCATCTACTCTCATTTGCTTTCAATTGTGCTGCTGCTAGATTGGAATCAACAAATTGATAAGTGTGCTACGAAATATATACAATGTTTATGCTTCCGTTTCAAGCGCTCAATTTAAGGTTTTATTAGCTACAAGTGTTTGTTCTGCATATATGCAAATCACATTTCGAGCCAGCATACGAGTGAGTTATGTACAGATTGCTGAAAAATGATTTCGTATTTTCTGTTGTGATCTATTTATGTACATTAAAATGCAATAGATATATTGCGTCCACAAAGACAGGAACATATAGGGAAGCCATTTTAAATAAAAATAAATGTATATGTGGGGAGCGAAGTTATCACCACCAACGGACTAGCTTCGTTAGGTAGTCAATAAGTGGCATATCAAGTGGAATCTAAATGCGTCGGAGCGTGGCATGAGAGTTTTGATAATAGGTAGCATTGCTTACTATTGCTATCGTTTTAACACAAGAGACAACAACCAACGTACTTTAGAATCAGATAGGCCATGTTGTTTTGTTCTGATCGATGCATGTGCATCTATCCATTGATATAAAAATGTATATAATTATAACTAAACATATATCAATATATATATATATATATATATATAAATATATATATATATATATATATATATGTGTGTGTGCATAAATTCATATATATTCATATACCAATGTATATATATAAATTTATATATATACAAAATATAAATTCATATATTAATATATATTAATAAATATTTATACATATAAATATATTCATATCAATGGATATATTTGATATAAATCTATATTTATAAATATAACTTGATATATATATAGATTTATGTATATATATATGTATATAGATATACTTAAATATATATATATATATGTACATAGATATATATTTGCATACATATACATAAATAAATATTATTGTATGTCAAGATGTATATTTATATATACAAAAATATGTAAATATACATTCGTATATGTATATATACGTCTATATATACATATATATGTATGCATATATTTATATGTATATAAATATACAAAAATATATATTGATATATATGTATATGTAACCATATATATATATATGTAAGCATGTATATTTTTATGTATATAAGCATGTATATATATGTACATATATATATATATTTAATCATATATATATATATATATATATATATATATATATATATATATATATAAAAAACATATTTTATATATAAATATATACTCATATATATATATAATTGTATATATTTATATATATATATTTATATATATACATAATTATATATATATATATGTATGCATATATTATATACATATAAACATATATTGATATATATGTTTATGTATACATATATATATATATATGTAAGCATATCTATATTTATGTATATATATGTACATATATATATTATTATTATATATATATTTTAATATAAATATATAAACATATTTATATATATATACTACTCATATATATATATAATTGTATATATTTATATATATATATATTTATATATATATATATATGTAAAATAATTAGTAAAATTGCTTAATATGTCTTGCAACGCATTATTATCTTAGTTCCTAATAAGGCTTTCGATACGTTACTGCATTAGTAACTAAGGAAAATTGTTTCCATAATCATCTTGGAAACATAGCAAATGGATATTAATTAACTCACTGTATTCCCAGAATAGTATGTATAATATCGGATGACCACCTCGCAATTTGACATGGACGCAGTATCGACCCAACGCCGCTGGTATTACACTAACTCCGAGACGCACCGTGTCGTGCATGTAAAGGCTGTAAGTCTATCATCGATATATATATATATATATATATATATATATATATATATATATATATATATATATATATATATATATATATATATATATATATATATATATATATATATATATATATATATATATATATATATATTTATATATATACTTACATATATATATATTCGTTATTTGCTTGAGCTAGTAATCACTAACCTCAGCTGATATGATTGCCTAAGAGATATGAGATGACCGATTCAAAGGGAGGTTGTGATAGTGAATGTGGATCTGAGACTTGTTGACATTCATGTATATTTGGTAGTTTTGATAGTTATAGCATAAACAGCCGCCATGTTATCACAGAAATATATGGGAACAAACTCTTAGACATTAATATGCTCACTATTTCAACTGGAAGGCCAAAATCTATGAAACCAAAGGCGGCCAAAAAAACGGGCATATCCGAAACCATAAGTATAGAATGACAACTTTATTACCGACGAATCTGTCCTGAGAGGTATTGTTTTAAAATAAGATAAAAACATAAGCCATGCACGGATGTCCGATCGTACTGAATGTGTGAGGTAGATATCATAGTGCGGTTTTTTAAAGCCACAGGTTAAAACAATAAACCATCGAAAAAACATCGACCGACATTGAACTAAAACCCTACTAGAAAAGTTCTAAGTGCCGATTAAGATTTGCAGTTCTATCTGAGTTACAGATCAGCGTCGAGCACACTGAGTGAGGACAGCAATATCTGAAGGATTTCTTAAGGGGATAAATGAGCCTTCTCCATTGCGGAAGTATCTACCTTGATTCCATCTAACACGACCACAGTAGAAGGAAGCACCGTTTCGCTCGCTTTTAAGGGCAAATTGTGGGGCTTTGCTATGGCGAAGAATGCATTTTGACACCGGCTACATGTTAGAGAACTATTAGAACCATAGAAAATGATATCGTCTAGAATATGAGACATACGAGGTACAATGTATCTGAACTGAAGGACCCATTGAAGGGAAGAGTTTAAGTTCTCAATTTTGTACAGGAAACAGAACCACCCATAAGCAAACAGCGATGGACATCGAATTTTCCTTGCCAACTGAAACGGAGAAGGCACCAGAATTTAATTCGTTACCAGTTGTAAATGTCATCTATTTTAGAGTGCACAAGGGCTCTTGGAGAATTTCCTTATTATGCTTATTATGTATACTTCATTGATTGACCAGCAGTAAGGCCTCGATTGCACAATTTGCGCACAGGCGAATTATGGGAGCAAGGTGATCAGAGCGTAAGTACGACTGGTTAGGCCAGTGTCTGCTAATAAGAGAAAACGTGTGCGCGAAATAAGTGCTTATCAAAGGATGCGACTGTATTCAATGTCTCTAGTGTTTTATAAAGGTAATAAGTTACGCGAGATAACCAGTGAATGCTGGTTGTGGTCTGCATGTCGTATCAATGGATGCGAAAAAAATTAACAAGGCCCATTGAGCTACTCTGAACTCATATAAATGACCACGTAACTCGTCAGTGTCATTAAAAGCGGAATGCGGTCCCACCTCACATATATGTTGTTAAAAAATGCGGCCTGCATAACACTAAGCAAACAGTCATATATGTTTATCACAGACGAAAATTCAAACCAACTTGCGACATTCAAACCATATAGCAATAGACGTGACAGCCAGCTGATTTGATATTACAGCTCCTCGTGGCTTGTTTCACATTCGCTGCCCAACCGATAGAAGCACTTCTGAAGGTGAGAACGGTCTTTAATTGTGCGATCTCAGCTGACCGTCTTGAGCCGCGCCTCCACTGTCGAATGCGGTCGGTTCACAAACCTCGTGTTCTTTCATATCATGATATGTTTATACACTTCTTATTTGAGGCTTAATCATGCAGAAATGTAGCCTATAAATTTGAGGTGCATTGTTGTGCATACTTTGAACTAAACTTAATGAGCTGGCGATCACGCATCTTTCTTTAATGGAATCGTGCAAAGCATGATCAATCGGCTTTTTTTGCATAGAATACTGTTTTTATTCGGAAGGTTCAAAAAGACAGTGGCCTTAAACAATCATTCATTTACGTCTAAGTGAATATTAAATCGCTATTTTTGTCCCAGCTTGTGTTCATTTCATCTGCAAATCAAAGACCTTATCCAAGATGAATAGTTCATTTGAGGCAGTTGCGAAAATTTAATGCATTAATGAAACTTATCTTTCATGAGCAGTTCAAAGATGAATTGCGCAATATCAACGATGAAGTAGGCCCCACTCCACAAAACCATTATATACTTGGTAGATTCAGGTCTATGCTTTGCACATTACCAACTGCAAAATAAAACCTTATTGGCTGTAACTGATCTGAAATGTGAAAAACCTTGATGAATAATTGGTTTAATTACATTGTGAAAAGTTTATTTCCTTTCCGTTCGACCATAATGTATAATTGTAATGACAAAAAACAATTGTTGTTTTGCAATTTATACACTTAGCTTCAATAAACCACACATAATGAAAATGCTGCTGCAACAGAAGGCAACCAGATAACCAGGCTAGCCCACATGTGATCAGCTATTTGTCGTTGAACACATCGTACATTGGCACGGTGCCTAAAGCCCGTAGATGTTTAGCAATTCGCACAAGAAGCATAACACAGATTTTTACATGCAATTCATCGCGTTTTGATTTGTGTCTTTTTTGTATTACGAAACAATAAAGCACTCGACCTTTCAATCTATATACAAACAAGCATCGCTTATAACATTGCATTTTACGCTATGAAAATTGAATAAATGAACAATGACTGTTAGGAGCAGAGTGACTGAAATGTTAAAGAGCAACGTATGCGTGCTGTATATGAGTTTGAAAATAGGAAATTAGAGAAATTGCTACGTGCAAATGTATGTTAAACTATGAATCCTTCAAATGGGTGCCCGAAAAGCTATTCAGTAATTCGCATGGAAATTGTTTCTTTTAAGAGAACAATCCATTATAAAAGGAACATATTTATATATATTGCATTGTAAGTACTATGCTTCATTCACAAAAACTTCGGCTAATTAAACTTAAAATTTTCCTTTATTATCAGTAGTTTGTAGGATAAGAGGATATACAGGCCGTAACATTTTCTAAGATTTAAGCTGCTCGCTTGCTCATGCCATGTTCAATGAGTCGTAAATATGTGTATGTAAATAACATCCGTAACAGACCGATAATAGACCAATCAGGCGCAAATGATTGAAAACAATAAACGGAAAAACTTCCATACACACACAAATCAAAGCAATAAGATACATTCATCACAGATCGCCACATTCATCATATCTTATTATATGTAATTCAGCTGCCAATCTTTCTACGCAAAAGTTATTACCGGCATGACCCAGGTGATATCTAATTCAGGTCTGGCTGTTTTACTCATTGGCATTGATCGACCGCTATCGCGCCATGAAATGTTGCATTATCATTATTTGCCAACACAGGTGACGCGTGGCTGGGATTTCAAAAGAAGATATATTTTAGTGTTGCATTGATATGCAATGATTATTCAGACATTCATTACGACTAATAATACCTAATGTAAGACTTGTCTTCCTCTATAAACGAACAATTAATGACACAAACTGTGTGTCTATTAAATATAGTGGCAGATACTGTTAGTACTCATGCAGCTTGCACTATGATGAATGTTTTATAACTTTAGTTGGAGGTGTTCGCGTGTATATTGGGCATGTCTCCTGCAAAGCCGCAGATGTCCGCACATAAATTATACCCGCTCAGAACAATAAGGCAGCTTTCACACGACCAAAAATGTCGGCATTATCCATTCATCCATCATACCGTGCCAGCTGATGCGCAACACGTACCAATCTATTACTTATCGTACCTGAGAGTAGGCTCAAACGTCGGCGAAATGTTTCTTTTATTTAAAGGGACGCTTGCACACAGGTTTACTGCTAAACAACATAATGAATTTTCCTGCCAGCTTTGAGCTATCTATTGATACAAAATCAACCATTAATATGTTAGCCTTTCGTACTGCTAAGCGAGTCCTCCTGACTTTAGGCAATTGTGCTCCTAACCATTAAGAACAAAATATGGCGATCCGATCAAATACGATTGTATGCTTGAAATGAGCCTCTTTCATGCATGAGATTTATCTTAAGAAGTCAATGAGACAACTCTCTCAAAATGCATTATGCAGTTATACAAAAGGGTCAACACAATTTCGGCATATATTTTCTGAATACTACAGTTGGACGTAAAAGTGGCTTGACATATACTTATCTATAGCTGTGGCCACAATTAAGGCGTAATGACTGGATTAAACTGGAATTGGTGTTAAAAATACTTAGGTTCATTCATTCTAGTGTTGGTGTTTGATATCATGAATGACTTCAGATTTTAATCATTCGTGAAATTAATATGCTAAATAACAGAAATTTGCGACTTTGCATTCGATGTCAAAGACGCACAAAGCATTATGAATAAATGATAATTTCAATGATTCTGCCGACGACTACTAAATAGTCGTTATGACGGGGTAAGGGAAATGAATGTGCTCTATATTTACATGGTTGACAATGGGCACTAAGTGCATAGTGTCAAAAAAGTATTTAATTTTTTCGCACATTTCTCTGAATTTCTCGAAATTGAGTTCCAATAAACCCGAGTAACTATACATGTTTTTATTTTGAATTCCTTAGGCACGCATTACGTCTAACAGTACAGGGATTCCTCCAATCACAGGTAATCAGTTATTTCAATTTATGTTTACATCTATCTAATTATCCAGGCGAAGTCATCTTGTTTCATAGCTATATGTGTATCTATGTGTGTCAAATAAGCGCCCCATGTTTAGTGTTTGTCAATGTATACACTAATATATGCTTCTGCAGTTTAATGCTGTACAGCGACAATACAACCATGCTGTTGTTAGTCCATGCACCATGCTTCGTATGCATTTAGCAAAACTTTAATATGGATAAACACGTTAAATACATAAGTGATACGCGCAATATAGATATATTCCTCGCGATACATTCGAGAACTATCAGCTCGTTACATTTCATCTCCGATCCTTTGCTAATTATGTTCAGAAACTCTATATTTTATGTGTGGTTAACGTGCATGTTTATCATTCACACAAGGTGGAAAACGAACAGCTTCGTGGTATTCAGCTACGGCCGCAAATAGAACACCAGCGGTGCAACCAGAATCAATTCGGTTGATGTAGGTTGGTCAACTTAAGCTACCTTTAGTAGGCTTGGTTGTCATACGGGTCAAGGCACATGAACAGGTTATCAGTGAATAGTTGCGTTTTAGTGTGATCTTTATATTTTAATAGGTCGTGTTGCAGTTGTTGCTGTTAATTGGATTAATATGAACCCAACATGCGTCAATGTATCTTGTATGTTATCATGCGGTCAGGTTTCTGCATTTCAAAGCCAATTAGCTCCTAAACATTGCTAGGTCCTCGTTAATACAGAATCTTGATCCCTTCAGAATGAATCTTTTTGACATCACGATGCCTCAGGGCGACAGCTTGTGAACCTGATGTTTTTTTCTGTTTGCTGTTGTTTTCTCTTTCATGAAGCAGTGGTAGCAATCAACCTTTGCCATCAATGCTAAAGTTGCGTTTTTCTTGAACAACAGCGACCTTAGCGGTTTTCTTAAGCTCCCCAGATTCTGAAAAAAATCGGTTAGGTCATCCAGCCTTTTAGCCAAACTGGTAATATAAATTTCTGCCTCTTTTTTTTTTTACGATACTAAATAAGCTCCCGTAGCCTCCCCATTTGCTTTAAATAGAGCAAAAATAATGTCAATGTGTATTAGCAGCGCGGTGTTAATGTTCTTAACAGTCAAAAAAGGGGTTATAAGTTTCGAAATTAGTTTTATTTGCACCTCCGCGAATTATTTCGCTCAATCACGCAAATGTTTCTATCGAATCACGGTGCGCAAACACTGGTAAGCAGTAGTTGTTAAATGCATTTAGATAGGCTATATAGCTTGCATGTTACAGCTCAATAATGAGCAAGCAAAGAAATACGAAATTGTTCCATTAAATATCATTACTGCGAATGTGGAACAATTCGAATAAACGACCAATCAAATGTCTTCTTAGAGTGCCAAGGGTGCAGACGGTTTATCAACTGCTCCCTTCAACTCCATACCCTATAATAGTTTCCTTACATTTCTTAAAGCCTATGTAGCCTTTGTGATACATCACGCGATAGAATTGTATGCTGCAGGCGTGCCAGCGAATCACCCAGAACATTAAACGACGTAAATAATTCCGCGTTAAGGTCATATATCGTTCAAGGTACACGGAATTAATAAAATAGCCCGGCACATAAAAGACAAGACTCAAGGTGTCGTTGATCGAGTGTATATTATATAAGGATATTCATGTATAAGGGAGAGATATATATATATATATATATAGATATAGAGATATATATATATATAGAGATATATAGAGATATATATAGATATATATATATATATATAATATATATATATATATATTGATATATATATAGATATATATATATATATATATATAGAGATATATATATATATATATATCTCTTTTATATATATATATAACATATATATATCTCTATCTCTATAGCTATATATATGTAGATATATATATATCTATATATGATATATATATGAATATATATCCATATATATATATAATATATATATATATATATATATATATATATGTATATAGATACATTTACAAATATGCATCAGATAGAGGTATATAGATATTCTAAGTTATATTCCGGCAATATATATGAGACATATGATGCACTAACTTCTTAGGCAGATAGTAAATAGCAAAAGATAATATATAGCTCGCAATCGATTGAAACATCAGCTTCACTCTCAATCGATGACTTCTGATGCACTCATTAAATCTGAAGTTGACCGTTGCATAATATTTAATCTAAGCCAGTTGCTCAATGTGTTTTGTTGTCTTCCTCAAAATGCTTCATTACACTTACCGTTTATGTGCAAATTTAAAGTCATTGAACGACATAGAATGCCAGTACACCACGATGGCAATAATTAACAAAGCCTAACAGCCTCGCACAAACTGTATAATTATCAATTGCATCACTGTTAAACACTGCTTTACAATACCGGCTAACTGACAAAAGCTGGAACAACGACATTAATAATTTATCATACATTAAAATCCAAGGCTAAACATCACTATATTCAAAATAATGAATCAGCAACGCAAACGTTGACGAATATGCATGTTGCTCTGCCAACCTTTATGTGGGCTGGCATCAACAAACGCAAGAAGCATGATAACTACTGATGGGTGTGGGACTGTCGTTCAAATGTTAATGACCAAAAAGCGATGGAATCGTTCTTACATTGTATAAGGAAGATACGATCAAATGCGAATATGAATTGTTTGATTAATAGTCTTATGATGCAACAAGTATACTTTATTAAAGAATCGGAGTGGTTTACTATCTGGGCATTTCGGCCATTCCTCAAGCACATTTAATACAAACAAACAATTAATCGTATGTCTTCTGCATGACTAACTGCAAATTAAGGTTTGTTGATCGTTGGACCCAACGAAGACCGGTCCAATTCTCGGTGTTTATTTACTGCAATTCCGACCATTAACCGAAAGCACTCATGCTATTATGCTCAACTATGCATATTACTTTATGCAACTTTGTGTGTATTATCTCATAGTGCTTCAGTGAACAATATATGCAATAAGGGAATTAATGCCATATCGTAACGGATTTTCAGAAAGAGCTACTAGTATTGTAGACAGCATTAAGATACATATGGGTATAGAATAGTCAAAGACCATTTTTGTTGCTGGATCAGCATTTTGAAAACGACTTCGTTAGCATCAGCCTTTAGTCGAGTATATCATTTTTACAAATGCTTTTGATCAATCTCATTAAAAATGATCGATTTGCCATTTCCGAGTAAAGAATATAATATCATCCGCAATATTGTTCCTACATGCACAAATGCAGTTGTCCAAAATAGTTCCCCTATGTGAATAGCAGCCTTGTGGTCGCTTACTCTGGAGGAAATTTTGATATGTTTGTGTCATGAATATAACTAGTGTTGAGCACCAAGCGCTAATCACAAGAACGTCACTCAAACGTTCGCGTTAACCCGAGTAGCGTATGTTATATGTTTGTTGTCTTATATGATGTAGAATACATACCAATAACAACTACCTAATTCTGCATTCCTTGTACTTTACAACTCGATCCGCCATACTGGGTGGTAATCATGCTACTTATTGTAGCAATCGTAGCAATCGGTGAATTGTTCGTGTAATTCGGGATGCGGCTAAGAATGGCCACGATGCTTTAAGTACAAATATTGGCACACGAAATATAGGTTTTATATAACAATATACCTACTCCGTTGAAAGGGACTGTGTGGTGCGATTTCTCGATATAGACATAATCCTGTGATAGTAGTTGCCACCCGCGCGCTACCACGAGGCACAGTTCATTGCCACAATAAGCATTGCACATACATATAAATTCATTTGTTAAACTGATTGAAGTGATGCCATCTAATGATGATCACATTATTCATGGACAAACTGCGTTTTACAGGTACATCATTAATTTACCATCAGCATGGTGCAATTCAGTACAGATTTGCTAGTAGCACCCGAGCAACTAATGGTGGCAATGCGAATGTTCACTGTTCACATTTGCTTTTACTAATTATAATCATACACACATGTGGTATTCATGGGTACTCAATCAGATGTTTGCATTTTGCCAACATCAAACATACCAACCTTTTAGATCATTCACCTATTATATGACTAAGGTTTATATTCAGCACTGACATGCTTAGATATGAATGCTTATAGTGTTTCATTAGCATACGCAGGTCTAGAAAATATCCAATCATGGTACATTTCATCAAACTTTCAACTATAAGGTGAATATAGGTATATGGATTCAGTAGTTTTAAGCATATAAATTCATTTGCAACCGACAGTTGTTTGTGTTGTCGTGAGTAAATGCACATACTACTGCAAAAGCAACGCATGGTTTTAATCAAAGACGATTGTGCCCACTTTATGGAATAGTCATAAACATATTATTTACAAATATTATTGATGTGTTTGTCACCGATGGGACGTAAGCGTTTGCAAATTAGGCCTAGATTAATAAACAATCATTAGCAAACGAAGGCTGAATATAACTTTTTCCAATGGTAAAGTCATCCTTCCCACGTTACTAAATGCTAGAAACGATGTAGCTCCCATTCGTCTGATATGTCGCTGTACGGTGATTGATTGTTCGACATGATTAACCTTTATTTAAACACAATTAAAAATATGTTTGTATAGGTAATTTTTCACGAATGATTTTGTATTTTTGATATTTTTTTCTCATATTAAAAAATCATTATTTAATTGTGTAATATATTTGATTTTCCAATACTCGATTGCAGGTCGCTACCATATCTGGACTTCAGTGTGTTGTAAAAGAAGTACATCAGGTGCTTGGAGAGGTCGAGTATGCAGAAGGCGGATCTTGTGCATATGCAGCAGAGCCTTGTCGTCATTGAATACATTGTGACCAGCTTAAGCGGGACTGGCCACAAGCCTGTATATTTTTTCCTCTTCTGCCGAGAGCAGAATCTTAACGTTTGCTCTCCGTTGGGATTCTCTATTGCCTTACCGAACAAGGAGTAGTTCATCAGCTTGTAGAGGTCCTTCTCGAAGTCGCTAGTGTCAATCTTACGCAGTTCAGTGTTTATGCAAATGTAGGTCTTCATCCAAGGGCTCTGGATATTGAATATCTTTGTAAGCCGCATTTCCAGCGATAGGCAGAGCTGGAGATTCCTGCAGTGGATCACATTCTTCTCTTTGTTGCGCAAATTGAACACCAGCTGCTCCGCCAGCACGTCTTTGCGCAGGTACAGGTCATGGTAGTCTTTCTAAGCCTAGATCGGCAGTAGCAGGGTATTGAACTTATCCCAGCTTCCAATAAACTCATATTGGTAACAAACTTTGCGCATAAGCAGGCGGCGATTTGCCCAGTTAGGCCCATACATAGCCGTCACTGTAAAGGCTTCTGGGTTATTGGCAAAGACCAACTTGTCCAATGAGGCTTGGAAGAACTGAGGATCTCCATGTTGTTTGGGATGCAGTTGATCCACCCTTCACCTTGCTGATGGCCTGCATCAAGAGGTGACCATTATAGTAGCGTAGATTGTGGAAGACCACAGGCACGGCCGTTATTTTGGGACAGAGCCGCAGAAATGATTAGACAAAAAAGGTCCGACCCCACTAGACTCTGTCAATGCATTGTGTATGTTGCCAGCAGCAGGTTCTTTTCCATTGATGACATTATTGCTACTAAACCTGTTGATCCAAATTGACAGTGCTTGGCTGTTGTAAAAGCCACAGTTAATGGAGCACAAGTCATAGCAGCCATAAAGCTCGCAAATAACAGTGCGAAGCGATTGACAAGGAAACCTCCTGGTCTGTAATTAGCACAACCAGATACTGACGGGCATACACGTCCCCACTCCGCTATAAGAGCAGCTAGCTTATCTCTATTAGTTTTCTCAGAAGACATGTCGGCGAGCTAATCTTGGACAGCTGCTGGGGCAGGGCCTTTAGTCACTGCAGCCTTAGGCCGGGTCTGGGTGGACCGCCGAGATTCTGCAAGGAGTTGATCAATGATGCTATCCATATTGCGTATATACATTCGGGGTCAAATAGTCCACAGACTGGGTTTTCTTCCACTGCTCAGTGCCTTTACAGGACGACCAAATAACACCTGTTTTTGAATGTAATCAATGCAACTTTATACTGATCAATAGAATTAGTAACATTGCAGCTATTTTCACAGAAATATTTACTACTACCAAACGTTCTTGATTGCAACATCCAAGGACTTAAGAATATTCACTTTGTCTCTCAGTCGCCATGCGTATTATCCCAATCCCATTATATTGCATGGTTGTAAGAGTTACGGGGAACAAATAGCTATGAGCTTTGTTTTATGTCAAATATATGACTTGATATTCAGTTTCCCAATTGACTTGCATCAATATGTGACAGCATGCGGCATACAGGGACACCAACTAAAAGTGACCCTCATAAGTATGCAACTCGTTTGAATGAGTCATTCTGTGTTCAATTAGTGTCTTTACTTATTTATCTAGGAATGATGAAATATTATAAAAAACATGACATCAGCGCGTTTGATTTAAAATTACAGTTTGTTAAGAGTTATCTTGCTCGGAGAACACCAATTGGGCCAAATCCACAGGGCATGCTATTTACTGCACGAGAACGGTCTAATATGATGTTCGTATTATGTCGTACCCGTACGGCGACATACACTGCATATAATAAGTGGATGTTCTTTGATGGGAAAGATATTGGATAATATAAAAAGAGGGGTGAGATTTATCGCTACTTATTTACTCTGGAACATAAATTGCATTGCGTGAAGCTTCAATCCCATTTATTCCCATCGATATCTTTATTAAGATCACTAAAAGGGCATTATATAATAGTAATTCAACTAATCTGTCATTTAGTCGATTAGCTATTTATAGTTCACGCAAGTGTAATATATCATTCTCAATTGTGTCGTGAATTCACCATTGCCCATTTTTGCTGTGGTGTCTGTGACTCCTAAAATTAGTTCATATGTCACAAAACATCACTTTGTTGTTATTTAAATTAAACTAAACTTGCCTCCAAAATGTCTTGCTGCACATGAAAAAATTCCTTAACAGCAGGATTTAGATGATCAAACCGCTCTGTGTGACTGTGTACCCCAGCTCGGTGATTCTTTGCTGAATCTAAGTGTGTTAGTGTAAGTTGATTCCCATCTACTATGACTTTGACAGGGCCAGCCTCATTATCCTCTCCTGCAGCTGATTAAGACGTAAACATTTCACGATTCATTCTGCAATAACATTCTATGAAGTTTGTTATAAACAAGCAGAACATTCTGTTGTGTAATACATCACTACCATCGTGATAGAAATTATTATGATATTGCTCACTGTCAGCTATGCTAAATAATACAAAATTACAAACTGAAACAGGATATTAGTGCAAAACACAGCATCATTCTAAAAACATTCCTGATTAAAACATTTGCGACCGATCAATATATTCTAAAAGTTTTAAAGAGAGAGGTTGCTAGATTGTTGAGTTATACCTGACCAGGGTCAGAACGCCATTTAGTCCATATTCTTATACACCAGAATTAAAATTCACTTTTTATATAATATAATCAAACTTTAAACCACACTTAAAAGCTCCCTGATCCTGGTTTACACGTAGCCAATCGGGCAATAAGCCTTTCCTATCTCCCAGCCTAACAGCAGGACAGTTGTATTAAGGAAAATGTGATAACTTAAACGTCATAAATACATTTAGTATCATTTATATTCAATTGTTCAGTAAAGAAAACAACGTGCAAATACAATAAACGTTTGGAAATGTGTACCGGTAGATAATAGTTCGAATCTCATAACAAGTACAGTAACATATATTTCACCAGTTCCTGCTGCAGCAGATATACTACCAAGACCATGTGAAATGGGGTCCATAATTTTCACACAGTTTGGCGAGCTGTTCGAATTTTCGAGGATGATCTGATAACATTTGCAGATACATATATATTTGTATAAAGAAAATCAAACCACAACGGCATGTATTGACCGGTGATGCGTACATATGTTTAAATGATCATGCTTCCCAAGTAAACCTATTCGACAAAATGTCATTAAAGTTTCCATGATCGAATCTAATATATTACATATATGAATACAATTACTGAACATTGGCGTGATGCATTACGGTTGACAACTTGCTTGCCAACGGCAGGCTTGATATTTTCACTATCAGAAATACCGCCAACATTTTCCGATGCTGCCATCAGCTGGAACTACTTTCGACTAAATCCAATGATTCTTAGAACAAGTTACGTCAAAGGTTAATGCAAGAGAGCGCCTTATCCGGAGAGCGCCACATTTCGAGCGAAAATGAGCAGAATCAAGATATCCCAGATATTGAATATATTACACCAACATCTTCGAATAAATCCATTTATTTTTGTTCCCGATCATTTAATATAATCATTCATTGAAATAATAGGAACACATTTGGTAATTGTCCTCCTTTTTCCTAATAATGTAGCTAATTACATTGTTTAGCCTGATTAGGTCCTTCTTAAGGGTAGGCCTACCTGCTCTTGGTCGCCTTAATAATCTCATTTGTGAATGATTTTTTGTTTGTGTGAGACCACTGATTCATTTAATGTCGTCTAATGTTTGATTTTTCACTGCAGTTGTTTCCCCGCACTACACCAAGTGACGCCTGATAGCCATCTCTTCCGGAAACTGATGAACACGGCGTCAAATACACGCAACGAGACTTGGTGAAATATAAAAACAACAAGATCTAGCTGTGCGCTTTTCTTCTACATATGTGTATTTTCCGGAACGGACGGAAAACAACGGCTGCTTGATATTTTCAGCCGACATCACTTTAATTTTCAGGTCGTGATGTGCCTGTCAGTATTTGTTACAGAACGTGAAGTAGGCAATAAATCTAACTGATAGCAATTCACTTGTAGTCTTATCGCTACTTGTAATGAGAATGGTACTTGTCAACAAAGACTTTAATCAAATACGTGGTACCATTTAACAAGCAAGAGAAAGGCGCGCGGTGAGGCGAAATCTAACATGTAAATGGAATAATGTCTCAAACCACAGACATTGTTAGCCAATTTGTCAATCAGTGTTCTATAGTGGAAATAACACTTACGCAGTGCTATGCCTGGCTTATAATGGACGTAGATCTGCATAATACAATGGCGAACACTAATGGGGGAGGAGAGGCATGTTGTTCCGTCTAGTGCAATTATTGGTTCAAGTGAGGTATTCTAATAGTTGAATTGATGTCAGGCTAAAAAAATTAATGACCTTATTTGCATCATCAACAAAAGATTTATTTGCTGTGGATCATTTCCAGTCCAGTGTTTGCCCTTGTTTAGCCTATCAGCTGCTTAGTTGAGACTTTTTGGAATGCCGGACGGCACCCAGCGCATGTTAACTACTCTGTTCCAAAATGTCGCCGTCAAACATTTTTTTACGTTGATTAAACGTATTGGCTGATGCATCCGGTACAATTTTGCTCTGTCTAAGACCAAAAATAAGTTGTATAAGTTTCTGATACCTCAATATTATGTCGCCGCCTTAGTTAACCAAACCGCTTACACATTCAAAGCAAAAGCAAAGCATTAGAAATATTCATTTAACGCATGCATATTACACCATTAAGTTGGTTCTATTGGTTAAAATAATAAACACGAGTTTAAGGTGGCAAGCTAATCGCATCAATGGCTCGCAGATATTCTCAGCGACCGAATGCGTTCGAACGAAAAATGATGTATTAAATTCCCACGGGGCAACAATGTTCTTTTGGCTCAGAATATGCTACTTAATGTTTCCTAATTATCTGTTACATTCTTAGTCTTGAACTTATAATGTCATTGACATAGATCTAGGAGTAACTGCTGAACCCACACACAATAACTATACCAACTTGTTACATTTTGCTAACACATGAAACTTTACGGTACACTTAAAACAATTACCCTTTTTAGTAAAAAATCTGCCTATGATGAGTGACGTACAGCTGATTAGCCTCATACAAATACATAAGAGCGCTTGATAAGTCCTCTGTCATTGGCATTTGAAGACCTTGATAAACTAAGAATGCAAATGGGGTAATTGATGCAATGACTGCACCTGAGCCATTCATCTTCAACCTAGGGCACCACTTTGAACAACACAATCAACAACTTAATACAGGTAAAGGCTATTTTTTTTTCCGTTGAACTGAGCTGAGATTATACTTACTGATCACTACTATTAAGTACCATAATCCTAATCAATATAAGCCTAAGGAACGTAAAAGTTATCGCAGCAGCTTAACGTTTTATCATATATGAAGAAATGTTTTGTTGTAGTTGAACTGCTAACAAAATGCCTAGTTTGTCATTACATCTTCGCTTCTACATCACCATGATTGTTTCGACATCAATCAGCGGGCATCTTATGTCTGCATCAATGGGTGCAATTGTAGCGTTCAATCGAATAGTGCATTGTTATGTGCCCCCGTGCAGGATGCCAAGAGATAGAAAGGCAACTGTGGTTAGATATTGGCTAAGACAAGAATTGTGTCATATGCGTTGTACCATCAGATATAGTCAACACGTGCGCATTAAATCCCTCCTCCATGTTGAATATATCTAGCGGTTAAATATGATACGCCACCTATATAAATATATATGTGTCCATCGCGAGCATATTTATATGATATTCTCGTTACATGAATGTAATTGCTAATGTTTTTACCATTTATGTTGCATTACTGCAGATTGTCCACGTCCGACAATCACTAGCCGTTATGGAAGGCCACATACAAAAAGCTTCATAGTTGAGAATTATTTTGCGTTAAAGGCATTAATAACCGTTTCTAAAAAAAACACAATAATGAGGCAATTAATGGAACAACTCTTACGTAATTTGTGCTGGTAAAGTCTTCTCAGCGCGTTATCAGTTTATACATTCATGGTATGAAGGTGCTAACTTTGTCGACTCTGAGACTGATCCGTCAGCCTATGTTGACGTGATGCTAGAATATTGAACTTGTCCGGGAATTAATGGGAAGCATGCTTGGTTGGCAGAGTAAATGATCTGGAAAAACTTGAAACCTGCTCTCAGTTGAAACCAAAATTTTTTCTAGCGCGATGATATTACGTTAGATTAATATGGACAACATGCTTACATTGTGAAGGCTAAGTCGGCGTTGCAAGCCAGCTTCGTTCATTTGTTTGAGTACCTAGAGTGCATTAAACTTAAAATATTAACGTCACTCTGTCAACGAGAACTATTTCTCATGCGTCCGTGGAATATTCCTCACGACCAATGCAAAACAGCTATAATAATTAATCTCCTGTGGATGTTGAAGGTGATAATGCATCTTAGCTTTTATCGTCGGGCTCGTCGGCCTTATTTTCATTCGCCCCTGCAACCACTGCATCTTCATAATCACCCAAATTAACAGACGTACTAAACGTCGGGCGCAGTAGCATAAACCCCTTCAGGATATTTGCGAGGCAATTTAACGTTGTCATAACGTTGGGTGAATACAAGTTGTCTCTTCGTGTCATTCAGGAACTTCATAAACCAATGCTTTATATGGGGCCGATTTGGTTCTGAATATGTCTTGTGGGCGCAAGCACTAAAGAGAAGCAGTCCAATCATCACACCGATCCTCATTCTTAACCATCAAGATATCACCCAGTTGTTAATAGTGACAAAAAAACCCCAATGCTTCCTTAACCTTTTACCATGTGGAATAAAGGAACTATCATGGAATTAAGACAGAGATATTATATCATAACCTCTGGAGAAATCATCGGAATAGATGCGGATAGAAAACTGCCCATCTAGGTCTCAACAGCTCTATCCTAAATATGGGGACGAAACAGCATTAAAACTGACTTCAATGCGTTTTCAGCTTATCCGTTGTTGGGCTGCATTCGTGCACAATATTCACAATCACGAATCTATCGGTCGTGGTTGCCACGACATAGAAATGGTACGAAATACAATATAAAAATTGTACTAGTACAGGAGAAATGCATGGAATATAATTTTTTAAACGAGAGGTATTTAAAACCATATGGCTGATATTTGATTGCAAACCATCGATTCTCACCATCAGTGCAACAATGGTTGGGCTATTTATGATTCAAGCAAATATCATTTTCATTTACCATATCGCTGATAATTGATTGCAAATTAGGGTAGTTGACCATCATCGATCAATTGTTGGGCTATATAGCACTTTTCAATGCAAACATTTCATTTACCATCGCGAATAATATGTCGATTAGGGTAGTTGCGCATAGATCAATTTTCTTGGTGAGAGTAGCACATTGTGATGCTGACATGGCGTACTCGGTAGTACTAAAATCGCTGGCATCCACAGCCTACCATCAACACAGCTTTGCATTTATGTTTTATGGTTAGTACACCTAAACAGTACACACATTGTGACCGTTATAATTTGATTGTGATTATGCAAAATGCAACTGTACTGCAACGTAAATGCACTGGTAATATTCAAAGATTACATCAGTAACAAGCTGATATGAAAATAATTAAACTAATAATCAACAGTCAATGACAGCAGCCGCGTAGTGAACGGCATTTGCTGGGAGCAATGGTTTGGTCAGTAATCGGAACATTGTCACGTAGAATGCTACATTAGTCAATGTGCAGTGTCATATAACAAATAACTGGCAATTATGCAGAAGCAGATTGGCAATAAAATATCAAGTTTTTGGAATCAACCTACAAAGAATCTACGGACCCTTGCTGTATATGGAGACTGGCATCAATCATTTTATCTGCGCTGTGCAATGGCTAGTGCGCATGAGCGGTAAATGCTAACCAATCGGCTTTCATGAGGATGCGGTCCAACAATGCTTATCCGTGCCTCTTGTCCATAGCATAGTGTACCAAACGTACCTTATTTCTAGGATAGGATTTTGTTAGAAATGGTGATTTTGTAGATCATGCCCATGCACACTCAGAACGTTCTTACGTAATCGACTGACAAGCACAGTTAATATATAGCCCGCTGCAAGGTGGCGCTTCATTATACATTGTGATCTCCATTATCAATTAATCCTCTTGATTTTCCTATGGGTTGATTGATTCTACTAGACTTTAGATGGCAGCCCTTATCACAATTAGACGTATATTTGTGCCTAGATATAGCCTTGTTTGTGTCCGTTCAACGTAGAAGAATTAACAAGCAGTGAAAATATCGTTATAGGTCATGGTTAGGATAACCTGATTATATTTGTTTCATACCAACATCTGCATTGCGACGAGCATAAAATGAGGGAGCTTATCATTTTGCAAATGTTACCCATAACACCCATCCTAACAAAGGCGACTTTCAATTTCTTTTGATATGACTGCTGGCCGACGGTAATTTTTGTTAAGGCATAGTTCATAGGCCTGCCAAGCTCCATGGCTATTACAATGAACACCAAAAGCTTCTTTATCTGACTTTGCGGACTGGCCAAATATGTTTGTTAACGGATAATCTCAGGGATTGTCAAACCCACTGTCGTTGCAGAAATTGTATCATATATTGGAAAAAGGTTTTACTTCACCGATGGATTTGTGATATATACCACAAAAGTGGCCTATTAATTATGGCGAAGTAACGCATGGCATTATTGAATTTGGATAATGTCCAGTGGAATAATTGAGTCTTTGTTCTCATTGTCTTTTGTAGTACGTCCCTTTAAATTAATTGCTGCACAGTGTTTACTTTTGCGTGGTAGTTAAGCACACCTGCCCACGCTGTTTACGTTAAAGACTGTTGGCCATTACCATCACTGGAATTGATTGGACCCCAGAAAAACTTTTTTTTCTCTAGCCATCACAGAAAAAGAAGTTGTGAAGACTGGGCTGTTGTATCCTGAGTTATCTTAGCGGCAATTATCAAGTCCCTGTAATGTGCTTAGCAATGCATATCCAGCCATAGCTACCACCATGACCTTAACCATATAAGGTGTAACTCCATGAATCTAGCAAGATAATTATGCCAATAAATCTTGGTTTCATCGTCTTTATGATACCCTACTTACATATATGCACAAGTTTCCTATTTGGTGCTGTCATTGCCCATACAGTAAAATATCAACTTCTGCTCACTGAGACTTATAACTGGCACTTCAGGGGACTAGAATGTGAAGTTAGCATGAATCCTCATACCGGCCCCGCATCTAAGGTTTAATGTCAGCATGTACATGGATTGAACTGTCGTGTAAAGTCATTGTATGCCTTCTATGGTTCTATGGTTGCGGCTAATTAATTAATGACTGTATTCGTGACACCATTTCCACATTAGCCTTAACAGGTGAATTATAAGAGCATTTGAAACCAAGATGCTACTGTAATTACACCATTATGTTTTCATAGTACTAACTCAAGGCATAATTGTCCCCTTAATTACAACGTTGTTACATTACATTGTTCATATGGACAAGTAAATATATCTTTTTTCCTCTAAAATTAATAATCCCTTACTTCATGTCAGCACAGCGAAGCTGAAAAAACAAATCAACACTAATATGGTGCAATCCGTTGGAAATTATATAAACCTATATGAAGACCCCACGGAGACGCCCGATGTTTAAGCGATATCAATCCCAACAAACGTTATCTTTGCTCGCAACCCAACTCAGACATACCTACAGCGAGTTTAATAGCTCGCCTTTGTACCCTTTCAAACATATCTATTTTACGTATAAAGAATGGTGACCACACCCGAATGCACATTCTATATGGGACTTTACAGGTGCCTCATAACGTATGACAAAACCTCGCGACTAGTGAACATCCGTCTGATCATCCTGAGATCTGTGTTAGCTTTTACTGTCACCGCACTGCATGTTTGCTGGTTTTGAATGACTGACACTTATAAGACCTACCTCCCATTCCCTGGGACATCATATAGGGTAGAATCGCCAAAATGGTATACAAACGTTTCCTTTGCCATATATTACGTCATATAATTACCCATGTCACCGCCAGCAATGACAAAAATTCCAAGTGATAATTACATTCACTATTATTTCAGCTGGCTCTGCTGTTACATTAGTACCAGAAACGCACTTTGACGCACATTTCTTGATCAACGAACATTAATTGTTGATTTGCTGCGCGTTTATTGGCATGTTAAACATTATCCGCACCTTATAATAAACGTTATGAAATGGTTGAAGTTGCTGGCAACAATAATTGCCATTCTAAACATTCATTCATTAGCAAGTTTCAGCAGCTCTTCAGACATCATATCAATAATACTTTTAATACACCAGTTGTTTGAGTTGCTCACGACATCCCTATCCACAGAGAGAATCGGGGAAATTTAACAAACTAGATCCTCTTATAGAGGAGAACAGCAAGGGTATGCCATAAATCCTGTGGTCATCCGAATTATTGCGTTTTATTTGATTCATAAAATTAAGAACAAATATATAATTGGAAGCCAAAGAGAGATAAAACGCTTTGCCACACATTAAAAATTAACCTGACAACAAACAATATAATCATTCGGTCGAGCATCTATGCAACTACGTGTAGGCTGCATAAAATATAAATAATTTAATGCATATACACATTGCACTACAGTAATCTTGTAAAACCAGCTTTCTCCTGATGTTTATGAAGAACTTTACTTCCGCTGTGTCATATACTCTCCTCAGTTTAGGGGTTGCTGAACCATTGAAGTTTTCTCCTTTAGTAGGTCACACATGTAAGCAGTAAAAAAGTTACCGCCGATATAATGTGTATAAAGATATTGCCAATATGTGGTGCGATAATATTTGAAATATTCAAGTACTCCTATCAGAATGGATTAACGTATTGATCATTTACGAGAATTACTACGAGCACTAAGAGGTAAATTCCTAGTTTTACCAATACTCTTACGACTATTTTACGTACAGGTACTTATAAGAGCAGTTACGGCAACACTTGGTTATTTTTGCCACTTAACAGATCCTACATTCAAAGCCAGTAATTCAGAATAGGTGAATATCTGGTAATGAATATTTACTTCCGCAATACACGCGACAACCTATCAAGTCGCTTGTAAATGCTCTGACAATGCCTTACTGAACTGCACTCAAGTAGACGTCCAATCAACGGCGTGTTGATACACATCTACTTCTAGGCAAGAATATCCATAGGTCTTGTCACGTATATCACGGGATGTAACAACGTTCGTATGACCCATAATGATAATTTCTGGTGACTTCACAAAGTATTACTGTTGTAAATATTTTATGTGCATAAGGAATAATGGATATGATATCATATAGGATTTGCGGTTCATTGACATAATGTGCAATGAAATGCGTTCGAGAATACGACCTAAGTGAGTACTCATACCGTGTTTAAGCCGTTGTATCTCGCTGTTTATTCCATCTAACTTTGAAGTAGATTAGCAAACTGTTTAAATGACGTATTTTGGGTGATTTAAATAAGCAGACCCAATTCCTGAACCACAGTACAAACCCCAGGTATCATTGGATTGAAAGTACTCAATGTGAGGTTAGATTTACCATTATTCAATACCCAAATCGTTTCTTTGAATGCAATCAATTCGTAATGTTGCTGACGTTGTGATGGTAATTGGATTGGTATATTCACTGTGAAGGGGTCTTCGCTGCAGCCTATATACGGACTTGAAATCAATGTGAAGCACCAAATAACCGTGATCACTTTTTTCCCTGTATGACATATATTTCTGGAAATAAGGTTTAGTCTATTTCTTAGCCGATTTACTCATCTTGTGAACCATTTACTAAATATAACCAACATCTAAGCAGTTACACGAGTCTGGTTGACCAACTGAACTTAACGGATGGTTCATCAAGCCACAAATGTGTATAATTTATACATAATGTTATCAATTTCTCGTGAAGTGTTTCGAGTATTCTAAATCAATTATTCGATCTCGGGAGTATGTCACACATTGCGCAGACGGAATGTTCTGGCTGATATCAGCTTTTATTTACGGATGCATTTTTGACTGTGACCCATGTGTCAGGGTAAGTGACGCATCGATACGAGCTTTTGAATGTGTGAAAAACCATGGAGGAGAGTTTGATCGTTCCATGCGAATGTACACTCAGGTGGCGCAGGTCACGCGAGGGATGTACCGCAACATCAGAAAAATCAGCCGAATCCGGCCAATCTTGGATACGGAGAACGCCTCACCCGCATGCCCAAGTGCAAGACAGGCTTGTAGCGACAGAGCCTTCCGGACAGCTGCGCCGCGGCTTTGGAACAAACATGATGACTGCCTTCGCCAAGCGCAATCCATCGGCCGAATTAATTATATCTTGTAGGCTGAATATTACTTCTATTTTCGAATGCAGTCAAGTACATCCTGTTTCATATAAGTGCAATGTTTTGTAGGCTTTATTTATTCGTATATATGCAATAATAAAAAGATATAAACAATTGAAACAATTTTGAAATATCAGATTAATCACATTTAATTGGATTATTGTAATGGAAGTCACTGGCAAAGTTAGCGATGACGAAGAGATAAAATCACATTGAGGCTATCCATCATTGAGAGTTTTGCGTTGATACACTAATAATGGAAGTTACATTCGCGAATGTTTGCCCATTCATGTAATCTATTTGACGCCCACGTGAATAAATTATACATCCTTGTGGACTAATGGGCGCTCACATAGGTTGTGGGTGTTTATCGCTGCTTGATGGCTCTTGTCGGACACGATAGATATTTTGTATTCTGCGCTGTCATATATTCGTACCGTACACACATTCGTCCATATGTTAAAACATCAATTCGGCATAATGAATCATAAAAGGACAGCAGAACAAGCAGTTCTTCTGGGACTTTGACCGAATTAACGTGAATATGTTTCAAATAACGATATGAAATTATTATATGCGGCTGTATATAATAAAATCAATAAAATGTATATTGGATCAGAGAGCGTAACTTTGTTTTATTATATATTCATATCGAAAAAAACGTCTTAAAACTGATAGCTTCACGGAAATGCCAATGCTCTCTACATTGTGTCAGCTCTCAAAAATGAGTCGTAAATGTTAAATAGCAGCCTAATACTAGGTGCGATTAATGGTTGATAAGTAAGTTATGGCTTTTACAAGAAGGACTAATATTTTCAATAAGTGGTCCAGGAGCACCTGAAATTGGAGATTAATTTGGTCCGAAGTTCTAAATTTCTATTATTTTGGCTAGTTTGTTATTGTTTTTAAGATAGATGCAACATATGTCATGATTTTTCGCTTTTAACTTAATGTCAGATGGGGGGACATTTGTTGCTTTTGATTGTGATCGTCTACATTTTCTTGTTTAATGAAGCCAACATATTATATTATTTGTCGTGCATAGCCTCATATTCTTCATTAAACTATGTGCATATCTGATTGGAAAATTTGCAATTGCAACCCATTGAAATAATAGCTAGGATGTCATCGAGACAATGTTGCTAACATGCAGTTGTAAAAAGACATGTATTCAATACACATCAACAATGCGCTGCTGACACTAAGTATAAATCTCAAAGCCCTACTGAAATGAAACTTTCTGACAGACATACAATGATTCGCATTTCGTTTTTGCTAATATCCATTAGTAAAAGTACGGTTGCCTGTAATTAGTTTTTTTTTCAAACACTGCCATTGGACCATTTATTAGAGTTGTGGCAATATAATTAACCTTAAAATTGTCGGCATACTTCCGTATGCAATCAACTATTCCAATTAATTTTGCGAGCATAATAGCCCGAGGTAATTAGGTTTCCTTCTGGTTTTGCACATTGTCACATAATGAGCACTTAATTGATGAATCATTTAGCAGCAACTATTTGGTCTGCAAGAATTCTTTCATATTTCATTGATCAAATACATCTGTATACTTTCCATTAAATTGTCCGACGCGATTTCTGAAAATATTTCTTATGAATGGCTGAGCAATTCCAATTGCAAGAAGAAATGTTGTATAGTGTTATTCATATTGAATACCTTAGCGGTATAATTATGCTGCGTTTACCCTAAATCTGTAAAAAGTGATTTTAAACGAAATTTTAGAAGTTACGTTAGATCAGTGAGCGTTATATATACATAAACTTAAGGTCTTGTCATCATATCAAATGACAAAATACATGAAATAATTAATGTGTAAAATGTCACTCATATTTGTCGGATATTAACCGTAAAAGAAAACTCGAACAGGTTGAAGTTTGTTGAAATTGACGACGTTATAAAATGTGCCATCATTAACCGACAAGGAGCGAAACTTACATTGCGCACTAAGCCTAGACTAGGTAGTCATAGAAGGTTAATAGGTCACGACGCATCTGTTTATCCTGTAAGTGGTGTTGGAGTATTTTCAAGACATACGTAGGTTTATTTGATTTGCCCTTATCTAACAATAATGTTGGATACAACCTAATCGTACCAATGAGACGAAAATATATCCCCTAGATGTGTCCCCTAGAGACAGAGAGCGAGAGAGAAAAAGATATATATATATATATATATATATATATATATATATATATATATATATATATATATATATATATATATATATATATATATATATATATATATATATATATATATATATATATATTAGCACGAAAGCGACTTTAGGTGGACAAACCGCCAACCTTTCGTAGACTTGGGTCCACGAAAGGATATACCACAATGGCCACATAACGTCAATGCACACTTTCCTTCAAACTATTTACAAATATTTTGTTTGACCATTTTATTATGATAGTCTAGTCTGAATAACGTACAAAAATAATCTTTTGGAAATGATTACATTGAATTATTAATATAATATCGATTTAAATTTTACCAACTAACACTTCGTTGACATTACCTGATAACCTCAATACCTTCTTTACAACCTTATATACTTAGGCCCAAATGGTCAAAATAATGATTCAACGTAAGCGTAGAATATGTTAATTCCAAGTTTTTAACGATTTGATAATTGTTTTAATTGTAACACCAAAAAACTGTATTTTTTCTCATTATTCGTCTATCAACAACTTTGAATAAGTTCGCAAAACGCTACAAATGGCTCATTATGATGATATCTACGACACAAATTATAATTCCAATCCATAATGACGGAAAATTATTTCAAAAATCAGTATTCCATAAATATACGCAAATGTATATGGGCACGAAAGGTTAAATTAATAAATTATTCTCTTGACTATTCGTGGACGACCTTTAGAGGACCAAAAGTATATACCGGGATTATAAAGCGGCAAAAAGATTTTATTAGCATTAAACTATTTTATTATATTATTAAATGTATGCCGAATTAATAATTAAAAAAACAATTATAGTAAAGATGTACTTGAAAAAATTGTCCTCGAAAAGATAGAGTCAACGAATGGTTGAAATCGTCAGTATATATATATATATATATATATATATATATATATATATATATATATATATATATATATATATATATATATATATATATATATATATATATATATATATATGTATGTATAGCTATTGCGCGTTTTACTGCTATGAGATATATAGGCAGGCCATAATATTGTTATGCGTAGCCATAACTGCTAAACGCAAATTTGCCGCATCTAGGGGTCAATTTATACAATAAATGTTGCAATGTGATTGATGAGGTTTTATGTTGCACATAATTATATATGCTACCTCGGAACGCAATGAGATGAGAGTAATCATTTTATTTAATGATATATTATGATGTCCATATACAAATCTCAAACAAAGAGGAGACTTATGAACCAAACCCTGAACGCCATTCATATGGAAAACGCGATTAGGACCAAATACGGATTTAGCAATAATCAGCACATATTTTCGTATGGATATATATGTATAATTTATATATATATATATATATATATATATATATATATATAGATATATATATATATATATATATATATAGATATATATATTTATATATATATATATTTATATATATATATATACATATATAAATATATATATATATTTATATAAATATATATATTTATATAAATATATATATATACTCTCCAAATATATATATAAATTGATATATATAGATGCATGTATATATATAAATAAATATATATATATATAAATATATATATATTTATATATATATATATATATTCATATATATATATATATATCAATTAATATATATATTTATATATATATATATAATATTTGAAGTGAAGCAAACACCAATGATTGAGATTGGCATACATTATGGTAATCATGCTATCGTTATGTCAGTTAAACGGCAGGATATTTTCTGATAATCCTATTGTGAGGTAATATAACGCTGCATCACAACTCCCCTGCTTTTTAATGTTTAATGTTATTGT
Organism: Urechis unicinctus; assembly: GCA_034190875.2. Taxonomy (NCBI): domain Eukaryota; kingdom Metazoa; phylum Annelida; class Polychaeta; order Xenopneusta; family Urechidae; genus Urechis; species Urechis unicinctus. The sequence continues at coordinate 58,209,072 of CM067351.1, read as the reverse complement.
TGTATATCACACATAATAATTACCTTATGCTGCTCATAGGCTCATGCAAACAGCTTAATAACTTTCCATTGGCATCCCTTTCATTTACAGGGTCAGCTGCTGCGCATGTACCAGTCCCCTTGCTGCCTATGTTCCGTAAACGAAGATATCTTTGAAAGCCCTAAGGGAACCTGTACACAGTCAGTGACAGGGTCATCGGTATTGTTGCCCCGCAATTGGAATAAGATACCCTCATTGATAAGACACTGAATCCCTGCTTAAGTTAAGGGCAGCGTACCTCTTTCATATAGCTTTCACGACTTTCAAGTGCTAGTGGGCATGCTACATGGAATAAGAGCTTTATGATTGACACTTAATTATCATTATTATCAAATAATGTTAATATTTGTATGCTACTTGTAATTACTTATGTCGTGAATAAATTATGATGGAAAATCTTTGGCTTGTTCCTTGACTCCATCACACTAATGAGTGGTGCAATTTTTATTTGGGAGTTCTAGCTTGATATAATCATTTATGTGCCATTAATACATTACCCATACACAAACAGATATATAGAATGACTGCTAGAGGCCTGGGCACATGTTCGCTTATGGCTCTAGAATACAAAAAGAAGTAGAATATAAACATGCAATGTTGATAACAAATAGGGGCCGAAGCTCAACACAATGATGGACACTTAGTTATTATAGTGTCGTGTGACCTACAGCCAACCTACAATAACATGCCAGGTGCATGGACTGACCTGACATGAATCGTCAAGACACCTGGGTTCATTCTGTGATGTTATATCCCATCTAACCTCTCGGTTACTACACTTGTGCTGGGAATTACACTTGGGCATCATAGCTATAATAAAAATGGGTCATGACACATCAGAAATATCAGCCTTAAACAAACAACAATAATTAACACAGTCCACGGCTTCAAGATAATTCATAAGTACACTCATTGCCCAGCAACTTTTATCTCTAGTCACAAACTATGATTATTTACCAGCTGTTCTTGAGGTAAGTTGTCCCCAATGCAGTTCAAAACTTGGCAATTTGATCACTGCTTTTCTAAAGCAAGCTGTGTTGACTAAGTGGAGCCCTGATAATCTTTGCAGCAATATGACCAGTACAGAATACGTCCATTGGCAAATATAGTATATACATTTGTAAACATGAAATAACAGTATGAAATGATATATCAACGCAGCTTTCTGCTTTCATTTGGAAATAATTGCGTTTTTATTACAATGATTTTTCATCACTTACAACCCCAGAAGACGGAGTCAGGATGAGTAGTATAGTTATTGTGACGTTGTCGTCGTTGCCCCATACCCTCCCTCCGCCCCGTACAGCCGACACGCCACCGCTTTACAACCATCAATACAACAAGCCCGTCAATACACGAAGCTGTCATATTCTGAATGTGTACCGTCGAACCAAATTTTATTGCAAGTAAATGATTAACATAGTCTAGGTCCCCATATCATGAGCCCTCACTCTCCTTCAGGCACAACTCTCTCTCGCTCAAGGGGGTGGAGAGAAGCGAACCCCTAGAGTCGCGGGATGGAGACTAACTTCTGCCACGAATCACACAAATCCCTCAGACCATACGCGATGCGACATGTCAGTGCATGTGTACACGAAGGACCAAGACGCACGGCGACGCCACAACAGTTCACACCGCAGCGTTTTCCTTCACAGCACCATTATCGCGATTGAAATATTTTGTGCTACGTTAAAGTGCCCATCGCACGGTTATAGGTACTTCGCTGAAATCTATTCATAATGTGATCAATAAACTCAAACCGTTCCAATAACCGTCGCATCTGATCAGTTAAGGCCAAAATTTGATAAAATGTCAGTTCAAATTAGCGCGCTCGACAAAAAGCTGCGGCTGCCATTATCTTGGTCAACCATGCGTGTGACGTCAGGTAAGGGAGGCCGTTCTCAGGGACGCACGGAGTTCCCCGTTGTTTACATTGTCGGAGTTCGTCCCTCGTTTTTAGATTTTGGATCGTTTTTAGCCATCTTGTGACCGATGTGTGTCATTGAGGCACACCGGAGTAGGTTCTGCATGAATCAAGACAAGCCCTAGGTTAGTGGAGGGTAGAGGAATCCTTGATAGTCTGGTGCTGGGAAGTTATTTCGTAGTGTTGTAACAGCGCAGGCTGGTAACGAACTCGCATATTTTGTCCAAGATGTCCCCAGCACCAGCAAACAAACTGCCTGCATGCAGTATACCTGTAACGCACGTAAAATAACCATGTGACATTGTTGATTTAACCATGCTCAAATATTTTATGTCATACCAGTATCAATAAGTATAATTTAATGGTAAATAATGACTGCTAGCCTTCGTACAGACTTATGTGTAAATAATAGAAAACATTGTCACTTTTGTACATCATTATCTGACATGTGCCCGTGCTGTTGTCTGTAGAAGAAATATCCCACTTGCAAGGCCCAAGGGTTCAAACAGATTAGGCTGAAACCAGGAAGCTGGGTTATGCCACCAATGGGAATGGTGTTGTTCTCTATTGAGGTCATGACTCAAGGAATTTTCACACAGCACACAGATTCTTCCACCTCTGCCCTTGGTTGACAGTAGCCACACAAACACCTGAAACATGATGTAATGATGGGAATATTAATATATGTAATAAAGCATGACATATTGTAATGTCAATAATGTTTAGCCTATGCATTCATAGAAACTCTGATGTAACACTGACCACGATTATAATATAATACCATAATATTCACCTCTAAAGTCCAGTTATACAATCATTTATGGGCTAACTGACAATTTTTGAAAATATTGCTCTATATATATTCTACCTCAGAATCAAGTACATTACTTTTGAAAATATTGTAATCAGCCTTTGATAAGTCCTACGTTCAATAAAAGAGGATCTCTATTTATTAACAGCAGTCCGAAATTAGTTTGCTTGCAATTCGTGTTGAGGAGCATTTGCATTTACATGGTACAACGTTGTAAACATGAACCCTTGCAACCACTTGATTTGAGAAAAACTTTGTGGTATCTGCAGTCTGATATGGAAGCATTATTTGCTGCAAAGCTCTGTTGTATTTTGTTAGGAAAAGAGTTTACATATTTTGTTGGTGAAATTTATGGATTAACTTTGTTACACATATACGATGAACTGGTGCACTCGGCGTCGATAAGATATCTTACCAAGTTGCAATTTGTGAGATTCATGCGCGAGCCAACAGTTTCCCACATGGGAGGCGCGGACAGGTCGGCGGAAAATTGCAGCCCGTCTAAATTGACGATCACCCGTCATATGGTCGTCTCTGGCTAAGACGCTGGTACACAGTACTAGTGGACGAATTGCAACCGATTAAGATGGCAACTTGTTTTTGCTTACAGAGGAGGAAGCCAATAAGTTACACGCGATCACTATTGAAGGTGAATATCGCATCAAGTGATAAGACTACAGACAGTAATGCTTTAAGGTGTTTCTCTATTATCCAGGAAGCGAATAAACATGACAACCATTGAAGCCTGATTGCGGTGAGCATGCGGTATCAAAAGATGTAGCTAAATAAATCACGGCACTTACAGTTTCCGTCAATTATTATAACCCGCTTCATATGCGCAGCCCAGCCAACCCAGCCTTCTAGAAGGTCTACTTGTAATTGACCGCAGCTGACCTATGTGACCCCCACTCAACCGCATGTCATTACGTTTGGACCGGTTGGTCCAAATGGTTGTTCTTTAAAGGCAGAGATTGTTTGTTGATTGCTATACGACCTTGTCATTCGAGTATATGACTAAGATAGCTTTATAAAACCAAGTAGAGCCCGCACTCTCTCAAGGTAGTATTCGATCGACTGTTGGTCAGCTCGGCTAGACTTTGAGTCTACCACAGGCGCTAGGCTCCTATAGAAATACTTCCCGACAGCCGAGGTCGATATAGACCCTGCCGCTGGGAAGCTTGAGCTCTTCACAAGCGTCTGTGTAGCTGCAACCAACGGTTGTTTATAACTGCTGTTCTCTTAATTCGCATTCTCACCTATAAGTGACACTCACCTGGATATTATAATTTATGTTATCCGAACAGCGTCAGGACAGTAAACATTGAGGCTAAAGCGCTACTTTCGATTTTACTGCCCCTTAACAGCTTCTTACGAACAGGTGATCAATGGGACAGAGACTGTATTAATCCCCACCATCCCCTGATTTAAGTCCGAGCAAATTTATTTTTTAACACTGATATGTTCAATTCCCTGAGATTTGTCAGTTGATATCTTACGTTAACAATAGCAGAAACTGCAATCTTTACCTGGTTTGGCCAGTTGTTTTCTAAATAGTCAATTCCTATGTCTACCAGTGTAAATTTGTCATTCGACAAATCGCGCACAGAACTCATATTCCCGTTGCAACGGCTTATCCAATTTTCAATAATGATATCTAGTCGGTAACTCACGGGCGGTAGGGAAAGACGCACGCCGACATTTTTAGGAGGGGTTACTTTTGTATTTAGACGTATTTGACTTTCGTAAGTCTGCACCAAATGTCAAGTAAACACACTGCGGATTTCATCTAGTCTTGCTTAATTTCTACAAGCTTCGCATAATATACCTCTTGCTACGAAACATCCTTAAAAGTAATAATGGTAAATGCTTAAAAACTTCGAGTCTTCACAGAGTCAGCTTTGCTTGGCTTAGCTTGAGAAAGTGTAAATCGCAATACAATGCCAAATACGGTACCATGATTTTGTCCTGGGGTGTTTGATAACATCCAATCATTTTCTATATATGTTAGAATGTCGACTTCACTTGCATGTCAAAACTAAAATAGAATTTTAACAGAGGGACAAGTTCATTATAATGACCGTTCCATGGGAACCGCTTAACTTAACTATTACAACAGGTTGCCCCCATTTATCCAGGACAGTTTCGCCCGGCTATTGGAAACGGTTCTCTCATTGTGCGCTTTGTGCGCCCTCTTACTAACTTAGGTCGCGACCTCTCGCTTGTTCTGGAAGCCAATAAGCTACGCAAGATAACCATTGAGATGTCAGCACGCCGTGTAAAACAATGCGACATTAGAAATCAAGGGCATTAGTGCTTCTCTGTAATCCCGGAAGCCGATTAGTTACACACGAAAACCACTGAAAGTTGGTTGCGGTCATCATGCCGTATAAAGGATGCGATCTATGCACTAACAGCTCATCTCGCTAGAGCCATCGCATTATTGTGGTATTACTTGGTTTTGTATCCTCAATCAGCAGCACCGCTAAGGCAGTGTCTCTTTGCCTGTTTGCTAGAAACAGCCCCCACTGGGGGGGGGGGGGGGGGGGGTTGTGTTCTCTCCAATGAAAAGGGTTGGGGTGAGACGCCACGGGAAACAATATTGAGCATCATATCGGATACCCATCACAAAACAAATATCCATTGCTATACTCGCTGTAAAAAATACGTACCTATTGGTATACCAGGTCATTGCTAAATAAACCTACCCATTGCTCTACCTGTATTGCTTAATTCGATTAAAGATTATCCTTAGATTATAGATTACAGCGTATCCTTATCATTATTGTGCAATTTCTATTAACATCATAGACGGAACCGAGGCTAACGATGGGTTAGGTCGAATGGTCAAAGACTCGCACAGAAGGTAAAGGTCGTTGTGACCAACTGTAGGCCGTATCTCTGTCTTCGCAAAAAGAAATTTGCTCCCAGGTGATGAGCTAACGTACAACTAGAGCAAGACAAGCCTTCCTTGGCACAAAAGGTAACAATCCGTAAAGGTAACAATGCATTCCACTTAACCTGCGCAGCAAATGCAAGCCAACTCTAATAACTTGGACACGCTAATGTAATGATAAGGATATAAGTTAATTATAATGATTACTTATCATTTATTTTGCATAATTTGGGAAAGGATGGACACAAGGTATAACTTATCAATTTAAATATACACATCAATGAACAGTTGTCTCACACCGAATCAGTGTGAAGCAGAGCGCCGACGAAGCATCCCAAAGTGTTGACCCAGAGCGGGTAGATATCTCAATAGATGACATCGAGCATGAATAGTATGTAAATCGCTGCACTCAACTGATGTTACCTTTATTTCCGCCTGCTCTTCGAGTTCGTGCGACCCGAATCAGTAGCGAGCGAGTCCGAGCGCCGACGTGGAATTCCGAAGCATTGACCCAGAGCAGGTAGGTATCTGATTAGATGACATGAAGCATGAATATTAATTGAAATATATACATAGCAGTAGATCACGATTGTAATTTATATCGAGCTTATGTATGTTTAGTTCAGATGTTTGGAATTGAGCAAGAATTTCAAATTTTGAAGCTGTAGTTCTGCATTCCCACTTTCACAATCAAGAGGGTAGAAATTTTGAGCCTTATGGCGGACTCGCCGATGAGGGATGTGGGTTATTTTTTACCTGTTCATTCATGCACGTTGAGTTTGCTTTTTTTCCATTATTACTGCTTGCTGTTTAATCCGAGGAAAGCACCAATATTGTTATCACTGTTACATTTTATCCACGTAACGCATGCATACAAAACCACAATCTCTAACACAACCGTCCCAACATTCACTTCAAGGCATGGCAGGTGCGTGAATTTCATTTAAAATCATGCAAAAGCTTGGTTCATCAACAGATCAACTTTTGGTGCGCGCGGGCTCAGTACGCAACGAATGTCGGCCATTTTCTACGGACATTTTTGAAACCAATGTAGATAGTTGAACGATAGTTTGACGGCATGATCGCTTGTCATGTTCGCGTGATCTAGATTCTTACACACGTATGCTTCTCAGATGACATTGGCCTTACTTTAAGGTCACAGAAAATGTAGCCAACTTGTTTGGACTTTTACTCTATAAGGTAAAGAGCTTCTATGACTATATGGCCATCAGAAACGATTGATACTATGTTCATTAACTTGCTGTACTATGATTTGCATCGAAGTACTTATCAACTTCACAGAGCCCAACAAAGTTTGCTGGCTTCAGAAATTATCAGACTATATCTCCTAAAGAACCGCTTAAGCTACAAAGTGGGGGATTACATTCACAATCGTACAAGGGAGAAAATGCCATTGTCGCTTGCCACAATATTGTTTAGATAGACATATTTTACTAAACAGGAATGATTATTATTGATCTCTTTAGACCATAGAACAGTAGAAGAATTAAGCAGATTTCCATTTTATGCAGATACGTTCAAATATATCGTAGCCCGTTGCATCGGAGCCTTATGTCATATCCCATATGAATACAGAGACAGGCCCATGTAAATACGCACGCACGCACGCACACACACACACACACACACACACACACACACACACACACACACACACACACACACACACACACACACACACACACACAAACAATCAATCAATTGTGCGCTAGATACGTTGGTGGTCAGGGGTTTGGGGCGGCCGTGTTCGTGAGTATAAGTTTTTATTCGCGTTCACGCGATGGTTGTGTCGCATTGAGCTTATATTGGTCAGATATGCATCATATAAGATTAACACATGGACACGAAACAATGGATTCGTGGCTGCATGCAAAGTGACAATTAAACCCTGTGCAACGACATGATGGACAGATTGAGAAGGCTCTTTATTTTTAGTAGTTCTTTGATACTGAACATATATGTTTAAGTTTCGCACAAAATTTAAATGGCATGTTGCTATATTGAATTAAGTTCCATTCAGCAAATTATCTCGTACTATAAGATAGCAAACTCGGGCCGCGCGCATTGTGAAAGTTATAAACAGCGCCCTGTGTGAATCTCTGTGGTAGAAACTATTAACCAGCACTGTCAACAAAAAAAATGGTAGCTCGCTAGCATTGGATTTCGTCAGGATATGATATTCTGCGATAAATTGCACGAAAAATCGGAAATTCCTCTTGTGACATACTATCCATAACTTCCCCACACAATATCTGAGGTAAGCCAATATTGTACTCGACAATCAGTCTTGTGATGATTCTATGCATAAGTGTAAGGATCAGCATTATCATGGGTTAATAGTACTTACACAGATGTTCAATAATGAAACCTTGCGTTCACAACTACTTGCTTCATTTGACTTGCAGGCAAGTGATTTTATGGTCATTAACGACCCTCGGTTCCCCCTCGCAGTCACACTTTTTTGAAGGCGCTAATTGAATAAGCGCATGACCACCAGACTGCTTGTATCAGCATTCTTTTATTGTGGCTTTAAATACCGATTGTAACTTGAACGTTAGGTAAATGGGCCCGTAATTATTTTAGACACAGTCCTTGCAAGCAATGCTACGTGTATCTTTACCTAATTTTTAAACACTTTGCGAATGCGATAAATTCTTTTTAAACTGTTTTAATTCTGATGCAAGCAAGCTTAATACATATAATAAAAGCAAAATGGTTGTATTTGTGAAAACAGCCTTTATAACTATTTTGTCGACGACTCAGACAATAATAAATACATCGCTTCGGATGTCGTGGCGTCAACAGAAGGATTGGTGTAGATTGTGCAAAAGACACCTTGCATAGATATAGTAATGCGTTATTATGCGGATTACATGAATTTATGGGAAGGCGTCGGGTGACATTATTTAAACAATAAATGCTCTTACCGTGTTCAATTGTGGTGTTTGTCATTAGCTGGTGGAAAATATTTTCCAGCAATTTCGCCTTTGCTATTGTTATGAACAGTAGGAATATGTGCAGATATTTCATGATAATGGCTCTGTCATGGCGTGGTGATTGTCTGGTGATGGTGCTGATTGGATCTAATGCGGTCTTTCAACAACCGCTCCTGCAGAATCAATCATGCTATAGCATTTGAAAGAGTTTGCATATTTGTTCATTACACCAATTCACGTCGATGCGCTCAGCATGCTCTTTCTGATATGATATTGTAAAAGGAATTGGTTTGTTAAGTGTCGCATGAGACATTAATTGCTTCATACTGCCATTAGTAATCATTGCATATATGATGTCATTCATTATCGATTGAAAGGTGTGTGCATTTGAACACATAAATATAAACATCAAACGGTACAATAATCATCATTATTTGTGCGAATAGAAACTGAAGTATATATGCCGCCGAGAAACAGATAAACATAGAGAGTAACTGCCTATGTTAACAACTTGCTAAGTGAATATGTGGCCAAAATTAGCGGTCGGCTTCATCCATATATATATATATATATATATATATAGATATATATATATATATATATATATATATATATATATATATATATATATATATATATAGATATATATATATATATATAATATATATATATATATATATATATATATATATCATATATACTATATATATATATTATATATATATATATATATATATATATATATAGATATATATATATATATATAATAGATATATATCTATCTATATATATGTATATATATATATATATATATATGCTATATATATATAATATATATTATATATATATACATATATATATATATATATATATATATATATATATATATATATATATATATATATATATATATATATATATATATATATATACATATATATATATATATATATATATATATATATATATGTGCATATATACATATATATATCTATATAAATATGCATATATATATATATATATATATACATATACATATATATGCACATATAAAGTTTATAGATATAAAGGTTTACATATAACCATATATATATATATATATATATATATATATATATGTATAAAACATGCATTTAACTATATGTACCTCTCTATATATATAAATATATATAAGTATATATATCTATATATATCTTTATATATGTAGTCATGTTTACATATATATAAATATCTATATTTATCGATTCATATAGATTGACATATATTTAATATGTTGATGTATAACTATATATTTTGTTTTGTTATAAATATATCGATTATATATATATTTAAATTAAAATATAAAGATATATATATATATATATATATATTAATTTATATAAATGTATATATATACATATATATAGATACAAATGTGTATATATATATTGGTTTTTTTTTATATATATATATATCAGATATATATATATAACTATATATATATATATATATATATATATATATATATATATATATATATATATATATATATATATATATATATATATCTATATATATATATATATATATGTTTATATATATATGTTTTTGAAGTTTTGCTTTGGTATTAATGAGTAAAACAGGGAGAGTGTTTGTTACAGAGTGAAAGAATGCGTGCGTAAGTGAGTGGATGAGTTTTAAAGGGTTTTGCAATTTTGTTATCTCTGAAGTGATAATATAGTTGCATCTGCTTTCATGGGTCGTCCGTAGTATAGTACGATGTTTCTTATTTGCTTTAGGAAAGGTTGACTTGGTTTGTTGTCACTCAAACAAATATAAGCATGCGCGACAATTGGAACTGTATTGCATCGTATGCTTTGAACTGAGGTATAATTGATTGCGTCCTCTAGTTCTTAATAATTGAATTATGCCAGGGCATGATCCATCAATCTGGTGCATTAAATATTTCTTTGATTTACCAACATCACAGAGGCCGTAGCCTTGAGCTTAATTTGTTCTGTCAATTTTTTTGTATCCAGATCGCCGCCTGCAAATCAAAGAATAATTCATGGATGAATAACTCTTGCAGCCGATGTTGTACATGAAAAGAATATAGAAAATACGGAACAACGGCTTTGAGCTTTAATAAGACCAACAAACCTTTATTGTTACTACATTGTACCTTGCCAGCTAATGGTTAGCATGTGCTCCCGAATGAATAAAAGTGCTTAGTTGTGATCATGCATGCCCAAATATCAGAATTGCTACGAATGCTGGATAGCAGCTTACAGTAATAACATTTGCCTTACTGTGTAACTTTGATTTCTTCCGTTAGATACCAAGTGAGGTTGTCAACAAAGAAAGCGCATACTATCGATGACGAAGATGACATAATATATTATCACATTAACCACATTTCAAGTGCTACACTATATTCCCAATATTTGTTAGCCTGTTCTGTAACAGCTTAGATAGGGAACAATAGCATTGACATATTGCACCAGTGATAATCAATACGGCTGTGTTTCCCTTTTATACAGAGGTAGCGTGTGTGTTGACTAGCGATAAGGCATACGCGGCTGCCATGGCTTAACCTTTAGAGAGCAAAATGTCATTACATTTATTCCCACAGACCTAAAGTCATCTGTGATTGTCAGACAGATCGACGTCGCATCCAGCACAGCAAGGTCAACCCCTGCATGATTAATTTGCGTTCTTTGTTGTAATTTGATGTCGAAAACTACTCAAGCAAATTGTTTAGGGCAATAAGCAATAGATGGGATATTAATATGAACTTCCCAAGAAGGATATTTAGTACCACTTTCATGCTAATGTATTACAATGTCCCCGTCTAACAAAGACTTTAGCAAATGCATCAGATATGATTAAATAATGAATCTACATCTTAGTAATTTTACATGCTTTGTGAGATATCTTACTTTGGATATTCATTTGCCTGCATATATTGATACATAGCGCTGTCTAGGTAGCTTGCGATGATTTAACTGCCATCAACCCTGTATTTGATGTCTTGCCCATGAAAATAGCCAATTCATTCAGGGAAATGTTAGCCGAGGTAGAGACAGAAAACGTTCTTACTTTGATAGTAATGGTTGTTCTGCCTTTATTAAACGTCAGTGCCTTGAAACATGAGAGCCATGTTGATTGACAGATCTGTAGTTATGTGCATTCTGCTTCACTGAATGCTATTTTGCGGTGGTTTAGGCATCGACACCTACATTAACATTTCTGAGGCAAACAATGGACCGCTATACGCGGGCAGAATGTCTCATCGATCTTCAATTATAACAATATCATACAGAATAGCCGGACTTAGCAATTTGGGTGATGTGATAATTGTGTTCAATAAGATGTATTCAAGGTGACGAAACCAATATTGTCCGCTTTGGCGAGCATAAGTGTCAAAATTTGTGGCGGATAGTAAGGATGTCTTGCTCATATCACAATGAAATGGCGGCCCATTTGCGAGCGCAGCTTTAACGCAATGCTAATGGGCGGTAATTTCGAAGCGTGCTGGTGGCATGCAACTACAAACAAAAGTTGCACTTAATCCCTTCGTCCATGTCTTCCTTCCTTTGTATCAGTTATTGACTGGGCAGGATAAAAATATCTCGCTTTCTTACGAACCCGCATGCCTCCCGCTATGGATTCTAATGGTTTGAGCGAGAATTATGTTTCGATGGTTAGCTTTTGAACAATAATTATGCCTTCGCAGTGCCACAATAAGGCGTCACACTTACTGGCATTTCGTTGCGTCTTTTGTCAGCGCAATTAGTCATTAGTATTAATAAAATACGTTTTACAGCCGTTCAAATGGTCCTACTAAAATGACAGATCATGAATGAACGAAATACATCTGCCCGTCCCTAGTGCAAGGAGCAGCCCCTGTAAAACCAGCGGCTATATGTCCAAATATCAGTTGGCAATATATGCACGACGGCAGAATTTGGTATGATTTTCCGCTAAAACGCATGAATTTATTGGAGACGAACGACATCATTTCACTCGTTTCCGTGCTAAATGACTGCGCATACTAGCGCTGACGAAGATGACATAATATATTATCACATTAACCACATTTCGAGTGCTACACCATATTCTCAATATTTGTTCCCTGTTCTGTAATAGCTCAGATAATGAGCAATGACATTGACATATTGCACGGGTTGACAATCAATAAAGTTGTGTTTTCTTGTCATGCAGAGGAAGCTTCTGTGTTGACCAGCGATAAGGCATTTGCGGTTGCCATGGCTTAACCTTTAGAGAGCAAAACATCAGTTAATGTATTCCCCCAGACTTAAAGCCGCCTGTGATTGTGAGACAGATCACCGTCGCGTTCGGCACAGCAAGGTCAATGTTGTACATTGAAATGACCACCAACATGATTAATTTGCGTTCATGGTTGTAATTTGAAGTCGAAAGGTACTCAAGCAAATGGTAAAGGGCAATTAGGAGAATAATTTGAGCTTCCCTAGAAAGATACTTAGCGCACGACGTATCGTAATAATGAAGTACAATGTGCCCGTCCAACATTAACTTTTGCAAATGCATCATATATGAATTCAATATGTTATCTTCATATTCCAGTAATTTTACATGCTTGCTATTTGTGTGATATCTACATCTGGATATACTGTTGTCTGCATTTATCGATACTTGCGCGGTCGCGGTAGCTCGCGATGATTTATTTGCCATCAACCCTGTATATGCCGTCGGACCCATTAAAGTGTCCGTTCATACAGGGATATGTTAGCCGAGGTAGTGAAAGACAGCGTTCTTACTTTGATAGTAATGGTTGTTCTGTCTTTATTAAACGTCAGTGCCTTCATACATGAGCGCCATGTTGATTAATAGATCCGTAGTTATGTATCCAAAGCACATTGCTTCCCAAACTTACAATTACTTTACCGAACTCCTTAAATTTGTCAAAATATCGCAATATTTGACGAATTGATGAAATATTAGTTAATATAAAGTGTCAGTCTGCATGACGGCAATCTTCGTGCGATGCGAAACATCATATGCACTGACAGCAATCTACATGTAGTGCGCAACTTCATATGTATTGACAACAATATACATGTAATGCGCTACATCATATGTTTGGCAACAATCTATATACGATGCTTAACATCAAACATGCTTACAGCAATCTACATGTGATGAGCAACTTCATATGTATTGACAGCTTTTTACATGTGACGCGTAGCACCCAGGTACTGACAGTAATCTACGTGCGATGAGTCACATCATATGTTCTGAATACTACCTACGTGTGACGCATAACAACATATGTAATGACAGCAGTATACATGCAATGCGTAATATTATGTGTTGACAGCAATCTACAGGTGATGCGGAACATCATATGTATTGACAGAAATCTACATGCGATGCGTAACATCATATTTGCTCGAGTCCATCCTCTATTTGACATTGCAGTGGGCTCTGTTAAAAAGAATCGGCAGGCTTGCAAATTTATATTCCTTGGGTGCGGTTGCTAAATAGATCAGGTTGACAAGCAATGACATAGCAAAGGCGCCGGGGATTATGCTTTCTTTCATTGAGCACGAGCGCAATTGATCAGCAACTTTGCTTACGCTAGGCATTTCACATGCATACATAAATATTTATTAATCGTACTATGAATAGGTTACGATATTCGTGTTGTCCATAAATTTTCCTTTTACTGGAGTTGCTATATGAAACACAGATTTCCAAATATCAACAGGAAAATAATAGTGCAATTCGATTCGTTGATTAGCCTAGGTATGGCGTATTACAGCTAAATCAGCTTGTATCACAACTTAGTAACGTTCACGGAATAATTCTACGGATGTTTAAAGACTGTGCAGCTCTCCTAAAAATATCTGGATAACTAGGAAGACGCGTAGAATAATATATGCGTCACACAACGATGCGCTTTACTACTTACGTAACGAAATGGGTCAATAATATTATTTAATGTTTTGTACTTCTCCATATATAAAACAATTATAGATGCAATTGGGAATACCAAAATGTCGAACATTTTGAGAGATTATTGATACCTTCATAAAATTGCGTAAGAGTGCCATGATACAATGCATGAATCCTGGAACTGATATTGTACCCTGCTCACACGATTGACGTTCTGCGCTTAGTACCGAAAGCATGATCAGAGCAAGATTAATGGCACCTGCTTCATCAGTCGTAATTATACATTTGGCTATGAATATAAACAAACTTCTACATATGGGAGCTATTTATAGGTGTAAAAGCATGCGGCGCCGTTAGATTCTCTATATTATGCATCGGATTGTGAATACCATATAGTTTACACGGCGTGAGGACACATAGTATAGTATATCGATGGGATGCTCGGCGTAAACATCTACGCATCTCTTTGATCCTGACATCGGCAGTCTTGTTACAATCGGCATGTTTAAGTTAAGGGACGTGTCTCTGTATATGTTGAAAATCTAGTAAGAAGAGGGTTGAGAAAAATTCGCTTTGTCATGTTTCTACAATAGTCATATTTGTGACTGTCGATGCAACGTTCAGATAATCACACCCACGCATATATATAAATATGAATATATATATATATATATATAAATATATATTTATATATATATATATACGTATATATATATATATATATATATATATATATATATATATATATGTACATATATATATAGACATATATATACATATTTATATACATATATGCATAAAGAAAGAAAAGCACATATCAACATATATATATATATATATATATATATATATATATATATATATATATATATATAGAAATATATATAGAGCATATATAATATATCTCTAAGAGAAGGGAGAGATATATAGAACATCTCTATATATAATAGATATCTCTCTCTCTCTATATATATCTCTAGATCTCTCTCTATCTCTCTCTCTCTATCTCTCTCTATATCTCTATCTCTCTCTCTATCTCTCTGTGACTATCGATCTCTATATATATATATATATATATATTAGCACGAACGCGACCTTTAGTGGACAAACCGCCAACCTTTCGTAGACTTTGGTCCACGAAAGGATATACCAGTATGTCCACATAAAGTCAACGCACATTTTCGTCCAAAATAATTGAAAATATTTTGGTTTGACCATTCAAATGTAATAGTTTAGTCTTAGTAACGTACAAAAAAAATCTTTCACGCGTGATTTCTTTGGATTTTGAATATAATAGCGAAATAAAACTTTAATAACTAACCATTCGTTGACATAACCCGCACACCTCAATATCTTCCATACAACCATATATACTTCGATCCAAATTGCCGAAATAATGTTTAATCATGTGGATTGGATATGTTTATTTTTTCAAAATTTAAATATTACATTTATTTTTAAATTTCATTACCGAAAAACTCTTTTTTTCTTCTTATTAATTATTCTATAACATTGAATTAGATCGCGAAATGCTACCAATGGTTCATAATGATCACATCTGCAACAAATATTATGTTTATAATCTATGATGACAAAAAATGATTTAAATATTTCGTTATTCCGCAAATATTCAAAAATATATATAGGCACGAAAGGTTGGATTTATACGTATAAATCAATGTCTTGACCTTTCGTGGACGACCTTTCGAGGACCAAAAGTATATACTAGGAATAAAAAGTGACAAAAAGATTTTTATTCGCATTAAACTATTTCATTGTATCAATTTAAACATGCCGAATAAATAATTGATAATTAATGATAGTAAAAATGTACTATAAAAATTTGTCCACGAATGGTTGGAGTCCACGAATGGTTGTAATCGTCAGTATATATATATATATATATATATATATATATATATATATATATATATATATATATATATATATATATATATACATACATTTATTTTTA
Organism: Urechis unicinctus; assembly: GCA_034190875.2. Taxonomy (NCBI): domain Eukaryota; kingdom Metazoa; phylum Annelida; class Polychaeta; order Xenopneusta; family Urechidae; genus Urechis; species Urechis unicinctus. The sequence goes on along the minus strand of CM067351.1, from coordinate 58,192,554 downwards.
CATTTATGATCAGGAGAGAAGTCAATTATTTTGCTTGTTGACGTTTAATCCAGGCCAGGTTACTCAACTTTATAGAGCAATCATTTTTATTGACGTCAGGCTTCGTGCTGCTGTTTGTTAACAATTACATCTAAGTGCCAGTAGTCGGCGAAATGCAACACTTTGGCGTTGTGGGGATGCAGAGCAATGAGCACTTAACACGATCCATAAAAATCTCGTTTACCCAAGGCTTTCGTAACATGTATAAAGTTTACATGACAGATGTATCTTTTATGCAATTGGCCTTCAGTTTATTAGCTCAAAGGTAATTTGAGTTGGGTAGCTGCATCAATAACCCTAGTTTCGAATTAGATTCGAGACTTCTTCTCGGTTATGGGATGCGAGGCTTTTCGGGCTAGGCTGTGACACATGAGAATCAGTTATTTTATCACGCTCATGCATCGTGTTGCATTGTCTTATATGTAACTGGCAGCATTGTGCTAATCGCCATATACAATCAAAGTTAGCAAGTAGCAGTACGAATGTTTTTGCAATTTTGAATTAAAGACTAAAATATATCAAAAGCAAACAGCCCATGCTGTTGTATGTCGTATTTGTTGATGAGGACATTATTTAGCATTTTAGTTTATCGGAACACTCTACATACTGCCATCGACATGGCTTTGTTAACGACCTTTACTTTGAACAAACCGCGAGATGAGAGACCATCGCATGTCCTAAATGCAGTTTTGCTAGGTAAAATGTAGCGTACTCTGTACCCTAACCAGATATCGATTTTGCATGTTGGCCATTTAAGTATAGGTACTAAAACATTGAACATATCTAAAGGGTGTATAAAATTCTAGATTTATATTGCTTTATTAAATTCATCTTTTCGTTATTCTGATAACTCAATATATTCTCTCTTCAAACAACCTAAGCATGGATAATAGCATTGCAATTCTTATATCCCGAATTTTTCCCGTTGATCCTAAAAACTGCTATTTTTGCATGTTATGCTCTTACTTATGATTAGTAGAGTAACCAAAACATTTTATAATTCTGTTAGTGTAAATGAAGTTTTAACTGCCCGAACAATAATTCTTAGTACTGAGGCCAGGGCTTCTTTAACTTGATGTTTAAGGTCTTAATATCTTAATATTGCAATTGATTTTTATCTTATAGCAAATGACTGCTGATGATTACATCAACTCATCAATGCTATTAGGAGGTCAGAAGATTGCATGTTATGGCACAGTCATAAACTGACAACTTGTGAGTTTATGCTGTCACCGCTGCAACATACAGAGATTCTTTTATGCTTACATCGAGTGAGAGGTGTGTCTTAAAAAAATGATATCAGCAAAGTTCACTGCAAACCCTTATTTTTTCATTTCTATTAAATAGCCTGCAGATACATTATCACTGGGCGATATATATTGGCCTCGGTGGAATTATATGACAGCAAATAAATGAGTCAGATATTGCTGGTCTTATGTGTGTGGTTTGGTCATATGACATTTCAGCTTATTCTTTAATCGGCATAGACAAATGCTTCGTTAAGGTAATATTCGTAAAGATGCATCGCAAAGCGTATCACAACCATAGATTGTTGTTGTACCTCAAGATCACGGGACCTAATTATATCGAAAAGATGCCTGGTCACAAATCGGGCTGACAAACCCTATGCACATTGTCCGCGATCAGAGAGAGAGAGAGATCGAGAGATATAGAGAGAAGATCCTCTAGAGAGAGATCGAGTAGATCGTTCGAGAGAGGGAGAGAGAGATCTCTCTCTCTACTCTATCTCTACATCTAGAGATAAGAGAGGGAGGAGGAGCGAAGCTCTCCTCCTTCATCTTGTCTCTATCCACATTGCCGCATTAGTGACATACAGATATGTGTATATAAATATATAGAGAGAGAGAGAGAGAGGAGAGATGTATAGATATATATAGACATATATATGTAGATATATATATATATAGAGGGAGATATATATATATATATTATAGATAGAGAGATATAGAGATATTTATATATATACAGATATATATAGAGATCTATTTATATATATCTATATCCTAAATACATCTGTATTAGAGATATCCTCTGTAGATATATATCTATGTATCTATAAATCTCTATCCCTATATATATATTTTTCTATCTCTATAAATTATCTCTCTTTTTATATATCTATCTCTCTATATCTAGAGAGATATGTGTATATCTAAATAGATATATATATATTTATGTATACATATAAATATATCTATATGTATATAAATATATATATATTTATACATATATATATATATATGTATATATGTTTATATATATATGTTTATATATATATGTAAATATAAATATACATATGCATATATATATACATATATTTATATATATATATATATTCATATCTATATGTATATACAAGTACATAGAAATACATATATATATATATATATATATATATGTATATGTATGTTGACACACACGCACACACATAGACACATATATATAATTATATATATATATATATATATATATATATATATATATATATATATATATATATATATATATATATATATATATATATATATATATATATATATATATATATATATATATATATATATATATATATATATATATATATATATATATATATATATACATGTCTATATATCCATAAATATATATGTAGATGATTATCTAAACGAATATATTACCATACCAACAACACCCAAAATAGCAACTGTGTGCTTTCATAAATGGACTTGTTAACCCGTCTACATTTAACATTTAATGTTAAATACATCCGCAATGTGCCATATACTAAATTCGGTAATCTACTCGGTATTAAAAACATTGATATTTAGCCGCTGAGAGAAAGTATTTGATCAGGAATAATAACGGACGGGTCTGCCACATCCTGCCGTGAATGTCCTGTGTTCGTCCATGAAGTTGTGCGCATTTCCACAGCGGGTCGTCCGAAAACCAACCGAATGCTGCGGCATGGGAGTGGTTATCTGTTGCAAGACGACCGCCAAACAGCGTTTTGAGATGTTTCATCTTCATTAACGCAGGAAAATAAATATCCTACTCTGCGAGTCATCTCGAAGATAAGAGTGTTTTTTTTCTGTGGCATTCAGATATGGCAAACGGGCTTAAAAATGGTTTTCTGATGATTACAAAATGATTATTACTGCGCAAAATTAAAAGAAGCATTTATTCACTTGAATACAGTGGATTATTCATGTTAAGCCATCATCTGTTTGGCCGCCATTGCAAATTGGCCTTATTTATGCCACGAGGCTTTCGGATTTAACATCACTCAAATCAAAATAGTTGTTTTAAATGCTCATATTACCAACACATTCTCGTTTCATGGCGCATGCTCTTTCTAGGGCTTCGTTCGAGCAACTTGTCTTAATGGTGTTATTATGCATACATGATGATGGTCTACGCTATATTTGTATCAACGGGGTATGTTTGATAGCTTAGATGATGCCTAATTCAGAGAGATGTGTTGATTGTCTGCATCGACAGTGCCCTCTTCCACTATCGAAGCAAGTTAGTACGTCTGTAACAGTGACAAATATATGACGACATATATTACTAATATCTATAAATGATCCCAGCGACTTAATCGGTTATTAGTATTTCTAAAAACGACAGCAGCAAATGACTTATGTAAATTTGGCTTCATCTAACATGTTGTTGCCGCATGAAGACATATTTGGTTATGTTGTAATCAATTTCGAGCGGTTTTGTTCTTGTCTAATAATGTTCTGACCCGATCTTGGCCTGATCAATCAATATACAATCTGGTTTGCATCAAATACAGTACCAATCATATACCGTTGTTCGGACATTCATGGCAGACGCTCCTACCATGTATAGCTAAGAGTTTATAGCTAAGCTAAGAGGGCTCACTTCGAGTGGCTCTGTGTTATTCGCTTCCCTAAATATAATACATTGCAATCGTAAGGTGGCGCTACCGTGACACAAACAAAGCACATCGGAATACTGAGCTAACGTCACTTTGATTGATGAGAGCGGGAAAATGTCGTTTCGCAGAGACTTTCCACTGCCAAAACACGTAAAAATAGCAAAAATAACGAGTGCACTATTTAATAAATGCCAAATTGTTAAATTGCGCAGTCTGGGGTATACAGTTCGCCACCCACAGCGTCCGCGCAGTTGACGATTCTCGATCTATCATGGCCGCGCTGTCGATGGTTGGTTTAGATTGTCAATCACTGTCTGGAGCGCAGGAACTGGCCTGGGGTAGACATTGACTTTTGTTGGCGTGTCAGGGACATGTGAAGGACCCGAACAAAGAGTTAACGCTAAGCTATATTGTGATTATGAAATGACACTAAATTGCACCTGTCCTGGTGGCATCAGGCAATCATCTACCATGACATCAACAAAAGCACATAAGACGTTGGTCAAGATGCTTCAGAACGGTTCGAACCTGTCGCGGGCTGGGTGGCTGTAAAAAGATATAGGAATCATCTCATTGGTCGAGTTGACTACGGCTCCAATTTAAACGGATGAATACGCTGGTTTTGGCATCCATGCAAGAGATAAAGTATTCATTTAAGCCGGCCCTTGACAGAGTAATCAACCTTCGACCCGTTGTTTGCGTATGATCTATGAAAAATGACGTTGTTTGATGGCGAACGGTTCGATGTGGCCCATGTGATGAACGCTTGAACAAGCTTAGCTATAAACTCTTTGGTGTATAGCTACCACATTGCTGACTGGTTGAATAGTTCAAGAAATTTTGCACGGGATGTAATCCCTAATGAAATCCTATATTATTGCAATTGACAAAGGTATTAAATTACTAATTTCATGCTATTTGGCCAAACGATGAATACGCTGGTTTTGGCATCCATGATAAAAAATTCATTTAGCCGCCCTTGACAAACCTTCGACCAGTTGTTTGCACGTATGATCTAGTTGTGTGACAGTCTGACTAATGACTTCATCTGACGTGATGGCGCAGCGCCCTGATGCCAACACTATCCCAGCCGTACCCCACCTTCATTTCCATTGTGACCTCATGATAATATACGCCAAGACCGCATCTCAATGTCTTATGTGACCCCGTCCAGATCCTAAGCGTGACCTCACCTTAATCGGCACTGAACTTCACAAATGCGGCCTCACCCTAATTCCTACTATGACTACCTCGAATTGGGTGCACCGATTTTCACATCTGGACTTGAAGCCGTGACCCTCCAATAATATTTGCTTTATATGCGTACAGTTTATTGTTAAATGTAGGAAATAATGTTCAAGCTTTACACCTCAGAGGATTTGGCCTAGATGGGAACAATCTAGGTTGATAGTACTGTTAGATGCATGGTTTGATTGAAATGAAGTTTTTTCATTATTGGGAAATATCCAGGTTTTTTAGGAAATTTGTCATAATGCATTTATGCAAATAACTGTACATGGTGTATTTAATTAACAGCAAATTACAAAATTTCATTCGTGCAAATATCTATGATTTGGGATATATTTGCTAAGCATTAACAATGTAGCCTGATATATTTCACAAGGTCTTCCCAAAAACCTTACACCATTTGTTTTACGATATTTAATGTCCATGAAAAGTGGTTTTCGCCGAAGATGATGAACATCATATTGTTAATATTGATATATTAATTTTTCAGACTATAAGCTGCCCACGGTAATATTAACAAACATCTTTAAGGTTGGAGATCGCGACAGTTTTATTTTTGTTGGTAAATGAAATATCTAATTTTAAGCATATTAAAAGAAAATCGACGTTTTTAATAGGGGAGAATAAAATGTAGACAACACGATAATACAACCATTTATCGCATAATGAGCTGTGTCATACGGTGCCTCTAGAACCCAACTGTATCGTATTTGACGTGGGACTCCACAATGTATTTCTCAGATGTATGCTATATGTGCATTAGTTAACTAAATAAGTTCTCTTTTCAAATGTTAGGATTGTAAATTATATCATTGCAAAGCCGGGGCCTCCCGCAACTGCTCATAACAAATGAGAAAATGATCTCGCGTTATTCGGCGTGGATGGGTTTCAATAAGTATGTGCTATGAAGGGTCCTGACGATTCTTTCATAGAAAGACATTAATGTAATGCATAATTTGATGCAAATCATCCAAGGTCGGGACAATGCCGCTATATATACTCAACACCCCGAGTATTAACCTGTCCTTTAGAGCAGTGACTGACCCTTATTGCAACCATCAATCACAGACAGCTAAAGCATCCGGATGAACAACTCATAGTTATTTAATGTGAAAGAAACCCTTAACGCAAAAGAATACATCAGGTGGTCGAGTTTATGCTGGTTAGATAATATTGAAACTTAATAGTTAAATGTACCAATCTACAATGTCAAAATGGCTTCGATTGAACGATCAGAACTTGCTGTGTGCTGGCGAAGAGCTTAATGCTTACGGCGCAATAAAAATCGTAGATGAAAGCGTGATATTTCTTGTGCATGGCAGCAGAGGAGGAGTTTTCATGACCAGCTGCGTCGATAAAGTCATGTAACTAGTCATTTTGAGCGCAGCTTCCGCGCATCGATGATTAGAACGAGAAGGACAATGCCGAGTTACAACGAATATATTGCCGCTACACTTCCAAAATTGGGCCGCTGGATGCTGTTGATTCGTTATAATCTTCTTGACAGATCCATCAAAGATGTTTCGGTAAGACAATAGCCTCTCATTAACCCTGTAAGGTGTCCTGTGCTAGAGAGTGCCTAAGAAATAACCTGGAACAAAGCACTTTTATCGTTTCGATTTACCCTTCAAAAGTAACAAAACTTCCAGTTACCGTTTTTCTATCAAACACAAACCACGTGTACAGCACGTGAGAAGTTGGGTTTACATATATTATTAACACACCCGGAGCGGCTTTTAGAGAATACGAAATTGAATGGCCTTTCATAGGGAAAACGATTTTTATTGAACCTCGATCTTTGATGTAGCGGAATGTCTTAAATATGCACCATCTCATCTTTGCCTAATTCCCTGAATGAATTTGACGTTATAATTGAATAATGGTCTACTTCTGTTCTCCCCGAATACTAGTGAAGAATGTGGGAACAATGAGGTGCCAAAAAGCGCAAGTCATGTTAGTTATCATGTAGCGCTTAAGTGTTTACAATGTGTCGTTAATTTTAACTTCAGCCTCAGAGGCTTTTTGTGTTTGATTGCAAAGACCTCCGTAATACTCTATTTAGTATTTTAGTCTCTAACAGGAATTATCTTGGGCCGTTAATCATTTACGTCGCATGCCTTCTTTTTTTTGTTATTGCGCTGTCGCGCCATGTCGCCAGCATCATTCTCCATAATTTACTTATTTACGTTATGTGACATGTTCCCACGAACACATGGTGTGCAAAAAGGTAGCGAACGGTGGACGCTTATGAGTATTGACGACAATGCCAGACCATATGTTCAGTTGATGCGGCTTGGGTGCATGAATCGCAAATAAGCATTTTAGTGGACTGTGGCACTTTAAGCCCAGAGTTCGTATGTTTGATATCAGTCTACGGTTTTAAATGCACTAGTATATAATGATCCACTTCTAAGAAACGAATAACGTAAATAGCACACAGAAGGATTATCGTATAATGACTCCGATATTTTAGTTAATATTTAATTAATGATAATCAAATTGAAATATAAAGACCTATTCAAATATCTTTGCTGTGGGTGAATTCTAAGGTCATTCCAAGGACCTGTCGCAAATTATCAACATGATTATTTTCATATGTGATGAACATCATTTTGTTTATGGTTAGCTGTGCGTAATTATGGAAATGAAATTGCATTTATGCTTCGCCCACGCCAGACAGTATATTTGCTAAAAGCTAAGGGCAAACCAACCAGCCGCAGCTTGCTTGATAATATGCGTTTTGGCTCTGAATGATTTAAGAGGTACAAAAGAACCCAGTGGTGGTGGGAGGAAACCTAATGGTTTTTACTGTGTGCGAACAATTGCATTTTTTAGTCAAATAAACTCCTCGTCTGAACTACTTACTGCTTGAATAAGTAAATCAGAAAAAAATAGTATCTTAATCTTAAACACAATTAAGTCACATTACAAATAGTCTAATCATATAATTAGAATGATCAGGGTAATTCGGGTCTTTAATACCAATAAGGTCATTATCAGCGTGGCCGGAGGGTCGTAATCGTCAGCCGAAGTGTGCGCATCCATTTGACAGGGCTAGTGCATTACGCCAACCTGAGTGTGACTCATATAGCAAAGGTGGGTTTTCGGTAACACATGAGGCGCCTCTGACAACGAACATGGACTGTGTTAGCAACGTGTTGAGAGTACCGCAAGCCAGAATCGGATTGCTTGTCCTGAACGTCAGAGCAGGCGGATTAACCATGGCAAAACTGCTTCAGGCAAAAAGGGTTTCATGCCTATTGGACTGGAAGGATCCAGGGGGGGAGGGTGGTGGTGGCGAGAAATGTTGTGCAAGAGGGATAGTGTGTGGAATGCGCGGGGAAAACTTTTTTAGGGGGTTATGTGGAAAGCGGGGTTGTTTGTTCGTGGTGGGTCGGGTGGATTGATTGGTCAGATGGAAGACTGCTACATGGCGCTGCAAAGAGGTGTGTGGGGACAAATAGAGTAAGCGGAGGTCAATGGCGAGGGTAAAGGGGAGCTGGCACGCGCCTGAAGAGTAGGAGTATGGTTTGCGGTAGGGGGCATCGCTGACGTTAAATAGCCGCAGCTTCTTTGAGCGTATCAACTACAGACAACAACTCAGACACTGCATCAGCAACTATTGTGTCTACTTTGGCAATACTGAAAATTTGCAGAAGTTACGCTTTTGATATTGCCTGTTTTTCACATGGAATATCCTCAATGATTTCGATATTGTCTTTATCCGAACTGTTGCGGGTTACGGCACCCTTAATGGATGGCAAAGTGCTAACTTGAACGTCAAACTTTTTGCACAAATGATTAACTTGGAGGAATGTACTTAAGGCGACAAAACAATTATGCAGAACAGGGATAGAAAAAATAGCAAGGTAACGTGCTTGGTTAGATACTGGGTCGATTGAATTCTCCACCATGCATCGTATCGTGTCAAAGTGATTCCCTCAGTTCTTATGGGACATGCTTTAGCCTTGCTAGTGAGAGATGGGTAGTCGCTCGAGATTAACGATATCGCGTATGCATGAGGAGAAGGGGGGTGGGGGGTAGCAGGTGACACGTAGGTCACTTGTGACCCTGGAAAGCTGAGCATTATAAATAATATCAGCTGTAGGGGGGAACTCTATTAAAGTTTTGGCTGAGATGGCACGCTATGATGTGGGGTAGGTATGTTGTCAATTTCGCACTCTACACAATCCACAGAATGTCTGGCTTTTTTCCACACGGAAACCTGTCAATCAAAAGGGATTAACTGAACTTTTTAAACAACATATGTATTATGTCAAATATCCTACAGCAAGCCTGTAGGACTCTGTTACACAGTATATATACCTCGTGGAAAATTATTCAAAACGTAGCTCGAGATTTATGCACAAATATTTTCTACTGCTGTGGAATAGGTTTTAAAAGACATTTTGTTGATATGAGGTAGCATCTAAAGAGGTAAACTAGGTTAACATGTATAACATGAGTTAAGGGTTTGGCTACTTTATGGCCAGCAACTCTGAAACCGATATGCTTCCCATAGCTGGCAATCGGGTATAATTAACGCTGTTTACTTGGTATATCATGCACTGCAGTCAGCGCGAAATCAAGACGAACGATGGTATGATAGCCAGTTGGACTTTTATTTGGGAACTATTGCATGGTTCTATCAAATTGAGCTGCCAACAATTAATTCAGTACCTAGGTTTGGATAACAATAAAAACAAGTGTAATGGTTTGGTAAACAAAACCCATCACAAGAAGACCGCGACACGCGATGCAGAATAACGGGATTGTTAATGCCGACGTCCGGAGAGTTTTGTTGGATTGCGTTGAAATATGTTGGTCGAAAATGAGAATCTGACTGTCCACGATGAATCATACATAGCATATGTTTGTTCTCGGTCTAAACTGGTGTTTCTGCATATGGCTTATACTAAATGGCGAGGTTTTTGATCATTATGTAGGGCTCGCACGACTTTATGAAAGGTTTGTTTAACCACGCCCTTCAATCCCTCGACAGAAAGCGATTTCATACCATAATCACGCCCAAAGTATGCACCCGCGACGCATACTGTCACTGCCCGTTATATTGATAACACCACAGGCTTTTCTACCTGTCTGTAGAAGCGTTTCGGGTAAATTTCATCACCAAGGAGATTGTCTGCAGTGCCCCTTTTTTCCACTGCAAAACTGAGGATGCACAGTTTCCTTATTTTTGTTTCAGCTTTTTTCATTTTTTCAATGTCAATGTCAGGTACGGGTATCAGTTTGTATTCTATGCCCGTGCATGATTACTGTGACAAAGTAGGACTCTCAACCACATTCATTACCTGGCTAGCTTTTGCTGAATTGTGGAAGTCGCTGGAAACCTGCTAAGAAATGTGAAGCTCGATAAAAAGCTTTTTTTCCCATATAGGCACAAACGCACAGCCTAACCGTGCTGTAGCTGCGACCGTGTCACCATACCACCTAGCAGCAAACAGATATGAGAAGGTATTTCACAGAGCCCCACTATTCTAACATGCCAACACTATGGAGGGTCTTAATATCACGCACGCTTTGCAAGTGTTATAACGGAGGTTTTCATTTGCTTTCCAGCCGCTAATCTAGTTGCGTGTCGCTCATGTGAAGGCACGGTATTGTTACATCTCCGCGGAATCTAGCTGAGGCGCGATATTCTAACACCTACCGAGCTGCTTCTACTGTGCTATAGTGTTGCCAGCGTCGACCGAAGACGAAGTCGGCGAACCTCTGATAGCCGTAGTTGGCAAGATTCTTCATATCTCATACGATAAAAGTATCTAAGCATATTCAAATCAAATAGACAAATTATCAAGCTAATTTGGAAACAGGTGCATTAGCTTCGCAGTTTCCGCCTAGGTCTGCCTCATATCGCAACAGTCTTTGTAAACACTCACAGCCTAACTATCAGATCATCGAGTGATCGCTGGTACCCTGCTCTTCAATTATTCTTTAAATTTGTACGTTGAAAAATCTACTAGATCTCCCATACATGCTCCCATCACCACAGGCAACTAAGGCCGAATTTGGGATAGAGCTAATATCTCTATCACAACTGAAGAAAGTAATAACCAACCGAGTTATTCTTTACGCTATGTCATAGTAACATGTCTATACACTATTCTCTGAGCACTGTAATAGGCAGTCCAGTGCAATGACCATGCAACCGTGTGAGCAATTTTTCTTATAAAAGGTCGTTCTATTCATGCATACGCAAGTAAACCATCATAAAAGCTACATTCCCTTTGGCAGGTGAATTCATGAAGCGACGAATGATAACGCTATAAACTTGACAATGCCAACCTTCTATATTGCGCAGATTTCCTAAACACTAACACTACCTGCTTACCAAAGTTGCGCGATAATTCTGCATTAATGGCCATAATTATTAAATTATGTGTTCATGGGCCACTTCAAAAGCCTTGGATGTTCGCAATAGTACGTTTAATAAATCTGCTACCTGAATCTGAACCAATCGTTTAATCTGAAACTTCCTTCCAGATTTAATGACAACATTAACTTGTAAACATTAGCAAAATTTCTTTAGGCGCTAAAATCTAGAGATTGAACATTTCACACGATATGCTCCAGGGAGAAAATAATCCTTCATTTTTGCAATACACAGCTGCATGTGCCAGAATTTCGATGTATAACCATTTGAACCGTCTGATATGTAATTTAGATTGCCGCTAAATTATTTAACATCAAATATGTATCGCAGATTCAATCGGGCGTGGATGTGGATTTAATGTATGGGACATATACAAGCTATACAAGACTAGCTAAACAAGCAAGTATGACTGGCCTAAATAAGTACGAAACGCTATAGTATCAAGTTGTCCGAAAAGGAAAGGGGGCCAAATGTTGGTGATGTATCAATACTACATTGCAAGCTGTCCTTTCTTTAAGGCCACATTACCAACGTAAACCTACATTATATTTTACCAACATCCTCTAGTTCCTCATGTACGTTATTTAAAAAACTATTTACGTATCGATAGAAGCCTGACAGAAACCTTTACATGATTAATGGCGATTTCATGGACACTCAGACGAACCTATTACCCCATTAACTCACAATATATCGTTTAAGCAAAGGTCCATTTTGTGTGCTGACTGTCATATGAATTGTGTTCATAAAGGTATAAAACGATACTATTAACACGCAAATGTGACCTTGCAGATGAAGGCATGCCCGATGTCACATGCATCTTGATCAACAATGCTTACCCCTTACCACATTCAAAGCTTCGTCCGTGGCATACGCTGTGAAATTACTGGTTCTGCGTCCGTTGCACTAGTATGTAGTCCGCGCTATATAAGTCACTTACGATGAACACCGTTAGAGCGTGATGGCTTCACCACAACGCACTTGTTGATTATCACGAGAAGCGTCTTATAAATCGTACAGTATTACACAAATCATGTCCATGAAAACATCTGGCAATATAACATAGCGATTGGGGTTTTAAAAAATGACATATTTCCCTATTGTTAGATTTTTTAGTGGTTGGTGATTTTATCATTGGATGCTGAGTACCTATTGAATATTTTGATGAATGGCTGTATATGGAGCAAAAATGAGGTAAGCTGCATGAAACTAGAACAAAGCAATGTGTTTTTATCTCGTATCTGGGAACTGTTCATAGATTTTAAGATATATACGGCAGACGAATAGATAAAGCCAAGGCAACAACGTGATCAACGGTTCACTCTTAAGTTGCTTTCCCAAAGAGCAATTTGGTCAGCTTCATTGATTGAATTGTGTCTCATTCAAGGGCAATGAGGCGCGGTACTTTATAAGATTACTGTTTCCGGTAACTGCCGCATGATATGCAATTAGCCTTCCTTTTCTGTCATTAATCCTATCGAAATGTTTCCGGGCATGGTGGTGCGTTTGCCATGGGTGAATGGCAAGATACTCGTCCCTTGTCAAGATCCCTAGCAATACACTTTGCATATGTACAATTTTGGATGGAATCATGATAGTCTCAATCGAATTTTAGATGCACAAGGAACGGGACAGAAAAAAAAAAATGGAAAAGAATCAGCACTGATCTGATAAGACGTAGAAACTTAGGCACGCGTCTGTTGTGTTTTGAACAAAACGAATTTGTATTTATTCAATACCCCATTATCTGAGCTCACCTGAATCTTAATGAGAATACAATGGTAACATGCAAGTTAAAACATTCTCGCAAGAGAGCCCTCTTATCCTTTTGACGAATCATTGCTTTTTCCTGAAACATTTACATTGATAAAATTACAATTACTTGGAGCACGATACTAAGAAATCAATTAAGAAAAATAGTATTATAACGAATCATCGCCTATGATATACCAATTACGGGGCGTAATGTCGAGTGTGATCTAAATATATACGTAGCTTGTACGCTAGGCACGCTGTTTTCCTTGTATGAGGCCCCTTTAGATGCTTATTTGAAATTCTCGCAAGGTGAAAAAGTCTAACCAGCCTAGCTTAATTAATTTGAAAAAAGGACTCTTGTTATCGACCAAGCATATACTCCATAAAACGATATCCCTTATTTTGTTGGCATTGTGTGTTCCGTTAATGATCGGAATTAATTTTTTTGCTTGAAGTGAATCCAGTGGTGACATTTTGGAGCACCTGCACGTGCAACACAATTATTCAATGTGGTAACACAATTATGCGTGAGAGCATTACTGCTAATTGAGTTCCCTTGAAGTAGAATTAAGCAACTTTCCACATCCAAGTCGGATATCTTTGTCGTCATATACTATACCACGAATATTAATATGACCCGACCCGCTGTCTACATATCAGAGATAACTGAGCAAGTGTAACGATATGTAATGGTGCATGTTCTAGCAAATATCACGTTATGCATTCTGTAACACTGGCCGTATCTGCTATGCTTGGCATTGGTCGCGAGATACGAGCTAGTTTGGGAAGCGTATATACACGCTATGTGGGCTAATTTGCGTCCTTGCCCACTCTTTCCCGTGCATGCTGTGTGTCATCATTCATCATTCCAAAGCACATCAAGCTTGCTGGTGTATAATGTAGTGAGGTCGCATTTACAATGGCAATTGGGTGTTTTTTTGTAAAATGTTCTAATTGGGCTACATTGTAGAGAGCTCTGATTGGACAATCCAGATATGAGCTCCAATCAGAGCTCGCGATTTCTTTGGCCCAAACTAAGGGGCGGATGATCAATAAACTTCTGGGTACTTTGCTTATCGCCTGATATTGCGTTTGAACTCGAAGAAAGTACCCTACTGATCGGCAAATGCCGGAGAGGATGGTTTTGAAACGTCGAATGACATGTTCGCAATGGATATGGTGCGCGACAGGCTCGTAAACGGGAATTAAGATGGCTGAGGCGAAATTTGTGGTGAGCTGGTGCAAATCGTTGTCCCCCTTGGGTTTATGTATACATAGAAGAAAGCGGCAGCTGACTGGCCAATGTAAACTCTTGTGCGTTCGTCCGTCTTATGCGAGTAAATCCTGCCCGGGATATTGGGGGGTAGCAGAACTCTTTGTCAGCTATACAATATCGCCTTTGTGCATCCGCTCATATAAGCGTTGGCATGCACTGCTCGAACTTCATAAATTTAGTTTCTGTGGTAATCGCATCCAGGCTAAATACAATGCATGTTTTAGTCAAATGCTAGGTAGCTGCATCAATGAATCGATACTACAAATAACATGCAGAACGCTGTTTGGTGCTAATCTACCAATTGATTTCTTCTTAAGCGATTCTATTAATTGACTTTTGTCAGGTGGTTCCTGTCCTGCTTGTAATATTGAGATCAACGTTTTGGTTGCAATCATAATAACCACTCATTTTTGATAATTGCGCGGCCGTTGCATATAAAGCATAACATGTTACTGAATGCGTGGGCCTATTTGTAAACCTATGCATGTGACCAGATACCAATGATGTAGAAGCATGAATAAACAATCAAAGAAAATCAGGTGCTACACTCAGGTAAACCCTCCACATAATGCAGTCCTAGCAACAATTATGTGAAAGAAGGTGCCAAGTGTGCAACTGCTTCGCTGCAAAAGGGACACAAAAGCACTATGAAAGAAGGTGGCGTGTTTTGTAGGGCAAAACATGATGCGGCAGTATCAGTGATGTGATTAAAACGGATAGAGCGCAATGTCTAATGACTCGAGGCGTTAATCAAGAGCAAGTGAAGAATGAATTTGCAACACATGGTTAGCATTAGAGCTGACTTTGGGAGCTATCAAATATCTTTAAAATATGATATCGATAGCCATCAGCACACCAAATTATTGTGGCATTGCATTGCGCTGTTAAATTGGAATTATCTTAAATACATATGAAACGATTTATGTATTAGTAGGATTCATATAATGAATATGCTAATGAGCAAATCTAAATGACAATATGCGCAGACAAGATGACCAAAACAGAAGTTGTAAGCTAGGAATTATCCCGATGAACGTATCATGCAACATGGTCCGAATGAGAAATGACATTAAATATTTTTTTTCAGGAAAACAACGCTTGCAACAAGTGCAAACTAGATTGTGCATGTCGAATCAACTTCATTAAATCACTATGCAGAACTAGCAATTTCAATGCATTGGTGACTAATTGGTTAAGCTGCGCAATTCAGTTGCAAATTAAATGAGTACTGGAGAGTTTGGAAAAGATAACATAGGTACGCAGATTTTGCGTGCAGTATATACAAAACAAACCCGAAATGCATCAGCGACAATTTAGTTGGGAATAACAAATGCTGCTTTGCGGATCTCACAGTAGTCAACGTAGTGTGTTTTATTACTGACAAAAAGGCACACTACGTGCGCGGACATGATTAAATCATATGGCTAGTCGTCGACACGAAATATAATAGCAATTTTATGGTCTCATCTTAGTTTGTCTTTGCCATTGATATGCCTTATTGAGCCCCATTTAGCATTCAAATGATAAAGGCGGCGAACTGGATGCCAATGTGAAGACTACATTATTTACAATATCTGTCTCTTAACTTCCCATGTATATTGGTGAAACACAATTGTCACTAAGACACGGCTGCATTCACTGAATCATCAATGATGCCCTCATGCATATTCGGAGACAAGAGAAATAATTAGCTTCCTATATGCTGGTTATTTCTGAAAAGATATGGATGTGTAAAGTGCGCTTGATTTTACGTTGGAAGACGAAGATTAAGGGTTCCATTCAAACAAACGCGAAATAGAAATTGATTTGTGTTAAGCTTTAAGTAAATAGTTATGTATCTAATATGTGAATTGTTTACCAGGCGCATATGCACATAACTGTGATGCAAAGCAGCAAATAACACACAATCTTCCAAAATGAACAATATAAGTATATAAACAATCTTGTGCATGTTGCGATCTCCACAGGATGAAAGGCTAAAAAAATACTATCAATGAAATTAGTCATCGGTTATCAAACATGTACGGCTCCATCAAGGAGAATTATGTTAAGGTATAACATGCAAATAGTGTGGCCGGATCTCCTGATAAGCCAATTTATACCTTTTTGTACCACCATCAGTGACTAGAACGCGGCCATCACTAGTGAAGAGTCAAATTTTCGGCTGTAAGGGTTTTGCATGAACAAATGATAAAGTTGAGCGTCAGAACAAAACGCCCATAGCAATAATGTGTGTATGCCGTTTTCCGCTTGACTATCACTATTTGATTTGTCTCAAGTGTTCACATCATTATTGTCTTTCGACGATGCTGGACACTTTTAAATGTATTCATTGGACAACACCGTTTTCCATAAGTGGCTATGCTGAAGCAGTATTCGAGTCATGCCATTGTGCATTGATCTTTACAAAACAAGTGTGAACGAGCAATTCTGCACATAACATTAAGTTATACTACTGTTCTTTTCGCCATATCTTTTCGTTAGAAACAGAGCTAGGCTACGAGCAAGGTGCATGAAGTGTAGCATATCTTCTGGCTGATGAGGGTAAAAATGTAGCTGTTTTTACAACAATAACTTACTGTTGAAAATATAGCAGCTTTTGTACAATAACTTACTGTAAATATAAAGCAGCTTATGTACATTAACGTACTGTCAGAGCTAGTGGCGCGCAACAGTTGGGCTATTAATAATTAATGCGTGCACTCTTGCATCATAGTATAACTTATGTGTGCCTTGTGAATTTTCGCGCGATGAATACCGGAGGCTGCGCATGTGGTCATGGGAGTTTTGTTTTCCACTCAATACGACAATTTGTCCAGATTACGCAGCTGTATAAAATCTACCCAGGCGTTAATGAGCACGTGCAATTAAACTCAATAAGACGTAACATAAGCATTAGAATGAAACATGTTTATCACTATTACTATAGTGGAACTGACGCTCATGTGAATAACAGCATTTGTATTGCAGCTTAGGCATGATTGGTTGAGAATTTACATCACTGAACCTTTTGATGGCTTTAAACCAAATATTGTGGTGTCGTACGACATGTGACTGGTGATACGTTACACGTAATGAAAATGTGACTGGTGATACGTTACACGTAATGAAAAAATTGACTGGTGATACGTTACATGTAATGCGAATGTGACTGGTCATAGTTTCTTCTTATCTAAGCTGTTATCATCGTGTAAAGTCTTCTATCGATTGGCATACTGCGACATTTTGATAGAATAACCAGAATTCAAAGGTTTTGCGTGATGTGTCATGCCACTTAAAACAAATTAATGTCGCAATACGGTTTTGCTTAATCAATGGATGTGTTATGTAAGGAAGGTGTAGGGTTGAATGGCACACATACACTAGTGTGTTACATGGTGCCTTCGTTGAATGGAACTAATTTAACAACAAATGATTTTTAACTGACCATCATGGGCCAGTGCTATGTGCCATTCGCTCAAATGGCCATGAAGTGTTGACACCAAAACTTTAAATGCTCTCAAGAATTATTTTTCGAGATGTTTTCATTCATGGGAATGTTTGCCGGCAAGCCTTACCTATTCGCTCGGTAAATATTGGATGGAATAGTAAAGACAATAGGGATACTAACGGCATCAACACGGATGTAAACGTGGCTGCTTCTTCCCATTAAGGAACCTTGACACGCCACAGGACCAAGCAGAAACCGGCAACCCATTGCCGCAAGTCGGTCCTGATATAAATGGAAACTTGATGGAAAAGGCCGAACCGCGATAGTTGTACTTTGGTTTGCTACGTAGTGGGTCACGGAACATCAGAAGGATTACTCCCCACAGCGCCACGACTGTTGGCCATACATGTTCTGCCATCTGACCAGCCACCTTTGCGGCCATGATACTATGGAACCGAGGATCCCTGGCAGGGCAGCTGCTACTTTACCGGCTAGGCCCTTCAAGGTGTTAACCAAGGAGGTGAGCTGTTTTCTTAACCATTCCTTCACACCAGGCTTATCAGCTGTTGTTGGTGTCGAGGTACTTATCCCACAACCTGTCATAGTAAGTACAAGGGTCCAGATTGCCATTCCAATCTCAGCGAAGATCGAAACCGGGTGCGTTCACACTCAGCTAGCGTTGTGTCTGCGTTACAAAGTCTGTTGGTAGTCTCCCTGGTGTGGTTGAAATGGGTCAGCAGCTGTTCACGGTTTACAGAGGCAACTTCTAGTCTTACTTGTCTGTCAGCTCGCATCTCTGCAGGCTCACACTTTTGGAGATGCCTCTTGTCTTCACCCTCATCTGGCCGTTCCGCTAGCTTACGCTCCCGACTGCCTATAAGCTGTTGCTGCTTCAAGTCTGTTCATTGATAGTTCTAACCTCTCTATGGCTTCATCTGCTGCTTGGTCAACGCATTTTAGAGCTGCGACAGCTTTTTGCGACACCGCCTGTCGGGTCCACTCAGTGAACCCAAAACACATATGGCGGCATCAACCCCGTCACGCATACTTATTGTTGTAACCGCCTTCGGCTTTCTGGTACAAAAATTTACACCATGAGTAGGGGGAGCGGCCGGCAGGGAGTGGATCAGTGATCAGGACCCCCTTCCATATCTAAATCCCTCCATTTGCCCTCTCATCGTCATATGTTGGGTTCTCAAAATACATGCGACTGCATACTCTGGGAGCAACTTGAGCCAAAAAATGATAGGGATGCCAGAAACCAGTTCGCCGTTAATCCACATCGAAAATCGAGGTTCTAAGATCATTACATCGCTATGAAAACTGTTCTATTCAAATTTCATTAACAGGCGCTCCGAGTATGTGAATAACATTTTTTAATACAGTTTCCATGGCACACAATTGTTCACCCAATGTACCCATGGTTGATGCCAAAACATCGGCGGACATTGCATCCTTCTTTAGATCGGTTAAAAGGGGGACAAGGTAGACTAACTACATAATATGAAGACACTTCTGGGGTTAATTGAAACGACAAATTATAACATAATATGTTGTTTTAGTTTTTTTTCTATAAGGCACTCTCTTGTTAAACAGATCGCCGTTCATGGTTAATAAGCGGTAATCGATTTGTGAGAGCGGCGTTGATTCGTCATATAAAGGAGAGCATGACGGATCAACATTGAAACTACGCTCAAACTGAATATTGCATGATTTTTTAAGCGTGACTTTTACAGACCTGCAGTATAAATTTTATGCTTTTAATTACAAAAACGTGTAACTAAAATGAGACATACGGTAGTCAACGTACATAATCGCCATGCATAAAACAGTTAAATGATGTTTATATTGCACCACATGTATGAGGCTTCGTGATAGCGCACTCAGTATTGCTTTGTCTGAAGTTATATCTTCCAATTCGCCCCAATGCTCTTAATTCAATGAATAAGTAAAGCCAGAAGTCTTTACTTATTTGCCCTTTTATCTTCACGTACAAAAAATCACCGGCTCAGACGGAGACCTACCTATGCAAAATCAAGTATCATGCACTTTTAATATTTTCAATGTCATATAAGCATTCTTATGTTATCAAGGCAAATACAGTATTCGATTGCTTTTATGTTACGATAAAAGTTGTACTATTCTATGTGACTTGAGCTGAATTACCACGATATCAGTCCATTAATGAATTTTCATAACTGTGGTGTGAATATCACGAACGCGTTGTCATTCTTTTTATTTCAATTTTATTCCTTGGATTAATATCTGCATGTGTTATAAGGCGAATTTACTTCCTTGTATTCGTAATTTGACATTTGTAGACATTTGTTGAATATATGTACCTTCGGCCACTCGTTGTGAAATACTAAGAGCAAATTAGTATGCTCTTCATGTACTTTCGCTTGTCATTTTCATGCAGTGGCAAACACAATCTTCCCCAAGCCGTAATCTTCTAGATTGTCTCATTGATGGATTTATTGCTCAACTCGACTTGTTTCATTCGCACTTATGACGTAAGTCACATAATTGGTTTTGTTTGTCCTTTGTTCTCGCATGCTGTCTTATCGGAGAGATAATATACAAAATAAATGTCGTTTTTACATTTGTGAGTACGGTCCATTATTATGCGAAGCACAATAATGTGAAGCTTTATTACCCATAGTGTACACATCAAATCAATGTATAGTAATAAACAGTCAATTTTCGTGTGATATTTTTGTACAGGACCAACGATTTTTCTATATTACAACGGTAACAGCAGTGCTCATTTAAGATAATTTATTATCATTAATGTTATGAATAACATAAACAAAGATAATAAATTCTGTTTGCTCGGTATAACTCTAGAAGCTCGACTGGTATCGATCTATGTATATAATTACCGAGTTGAATGTCACTGCTTTTCTAATAACCACAAAAACCGTTCGTGTTTGATGAACAATGTGATGTGTCCATTATTGTTAATACATATTTTGAATATATTGTCATTGTATGTTTTATTAACCTACATCGAATTGGGAAATAAACCAAGCTACATAAATGAGAAACCAGAGAGTAAGTGCGCGAAACGATTTACATGTGAGAAAAGATAGAATGAGTGTTACTACAATTACTACGTCGTTTTGTATTAGAAGATGTAAACAGACATAGAAAAATTTCCCTAAACGAAACTCATTGATTGTCTTTGTTTGCACTCACAATACCCTTAATTTTTACATGAAGTACACTCTTTATTTTATTATGATGACTAAAGACGATGATATTACGGTCGAACGTGATATGGTCGGTTATAGCATGCAACCCGACGGCTGGGCGATCTGTCTGAGCTGTAACAACTCGCTCATTTTACAGACATGTTTGCCCCTCATTTGCATTGTCAAATATGAATCCTGATATATTACATGTTGTTAATCTGCTCAACTAGTTTAAACTTGCAAACTGTATCTGCTCTGTATGCAGAAGTAGCAAGCTTTTTTTATTATTCAGATGATTTGGGTAAAATTGTCCAGAAAAACTTACCTATCATACTGCTGTAGGTAATGATCACCATAGCGCCTAACTTCTATGATAAAACGGTTCACGATCATTACTTGACACTAAAATACCATGCTTCACCGCCCTTACATCCCAGAATCGGACCACGAGACCCCCTTATTATCCCAGATTTACTGTGGGTCACATGGGTTGAACTCAAGACCAACCCGGGTTCTTGTTTGTCGTGCTTTTCATGTAACAGAGTGTTGGGTTATAACGTGCGGTAATGTTTCTGCAGACTAAGCAAATGTCAAATTGTCAGATGTTCATGTGAATAGAGCCAAGATCATCCTTCAACTTGATCATTAATGATACGTCTAACATGTGTTTATTCGGGGCAGCATGTTACCCCGGAATGTGTAAGGTAGGCTCCTATTGGGCATAAATGACCTTACATAAGGATCACATTCCTAAAAAAAAATTCAACAAATAAAATACTTGTGCGAATAAGAGTTAGTCTGTTGGCTGTTGGATACGGCGTGCGTTTACCTGAACTCAACACTGCTGTATAAGGCGACAATTATTTGACACATGAAGAAAATTGTGATATTATATTGCCAATCAAAACCAGCCCGCTTTAAACTCAAAAGCGACTGAGGCAATTTCGATCATAATATTCATGATAACAAGCCCAAATGTAGCTATATTTAGCAATTATAACAAATTAATACCTCAAGATACCGTTCGAAAAGAATATTCACGCTATGATGATGTCACTATGAGAGACTGTTATTTTGCCATTTAGATACACATGTAGCCTTTATACCAATAAGAGCTCAGTTAATAACCTAGAAAAGAATATCAACCATCAACATTGATATTTGATTTCAGGATCTTCTTGTTGATCAGGGGCATGATTATTCATGTAATTAACATTTTTCTTTCAATGCTGGCTCTCAATAGGTGTGAGTGGGGGGGGGGGGGGGGCTTTGAGCCCAATGTCCTCCAATAAATACCCTTTATCTGGTACGTGTTATTCTCGTAGACTAAATATCTAATATTGATTAATGCTACAAGAGTCGTATGAATGGAAATTTCTTAAAACCGAGTCAAACGGTGGTAAATCAAATGAAAACAAAATACCAAGAGTTGCTACGTCGATGTCATTAAGGCATAAGTTATTAAGCTTGAATGGCAATACTCTGAATTATTATTTGACAGCATAAAACAGCGCGGAAACCTCATTATCGAGAAAAAAAACCCTCATCGCTTATTAATTTAAAACGCACCGTGCGGTAATTGGTTCGTTAAGCTACACCCTTTAGTTGCTTGATATGTAATATATAGCGATGCAAATGCTGCGTACCATTGACAGTGGCAAGTACTTTTGGCGTTAACGGATAAACATATCGATGGTATATTGAGCCATAGATAGCCACAATACTACGTGATCTTAATCCTATGCCGCTACTAAATCTCACAAGTGTCCTATAAAGTGTGAAACCCCAAAAACTATTATCACTGAATCCTACAAATATTTTTTTTTTCAGACACATTTCATGATATTTTTTAACCGGGTGTCTATTCATTCTATTGAATGCTGCAAGGCAAGTGTGAATATGTTTATTGGAAATGCTCAAACTATCTACTGGAGCTTGCAGTCTTACGATACCATTTCATCATGCTGCAATTATACCGTACATCGTTATTTGCAGAATAGTTTATCCGATATCGCTGCTGAATCGCACATATGGACTGTAAAGATGGATGTTAACAATATTCTGCTCATTGAATTCCGCTCGTGATTCTGTGTGTAATCATTGATTTGACTGGTGCAAATGGATGCGTGTATATGCTTATTGGGGATTGTGCTTTTCTCAAATGAAACCTGCAGATTACGTATCATAATGTTGCAATAACGGCCTGTCGAGTTCTGGTGCTGACGTCCGTTAGCTGGATGCATAATAATGCCCTTAGACATGTTCATCAGTAACTATTAAGTTCATCAGTAACTGATTAGTAAATATTTAGTACATATAGATTTACTTACTAGCAGGCTGGCAAATCTGTTTAACGTCTCATCTCAGGGGACCATTAGGCATTTACATCGAGTGGGAACCGAAATATATGCTAATATGTCATGGGACTAGAGCTGCACTTGGTACACACCATTTGTGTTGTCAGCAGCAATTTATTTCTCCACTCTTTCTCGTTTAAGGCACTTTTACGGAACAAGTCTTAGCAGTCATTACATGCCTTATTAAAGGAACTACACATTCGTCGAAATGTGATGACAAAGTTTAAATGCTTTCTCCCCTAGAACATTTATATCCGAAACATATGCGCTTATTGCAGCTCTTGGAGGAAAACAAAGGTAAATTTTCATGTTGATACTTTATGATGCCTAACAAAATATTCATTGACAGTTAAAAACCAACCAGGTGGTTGAAAATTCCCAGGCAATGGGCGATGATTGTAAACATAATGTGTGATATTATGCATTCTTTGTTCGATCACTTTAGCTGTCGTAGTGTCTTGTTTGTACCAGCGAACTTGTTTTGCTTCTACGCCTTAACAGTAGGATACAATAACTTACAGGAAGCTGCTAAATGCCGGGGTCAGTGCGACTCAACACCACTTGGGTTTCAGGGATCTAGACAAATTATGTCTATAAATTATAAGTTATCTTATGTGTCGATGTGACAGATAGCAATATGCAAACAAAGGTTTATGGCACAATATAATTATGTTATGTAAAAGATATCTGGTAACAATCACGAGACGATTCAATATATAACCTAATGATCATTAAAATACCTAAAATATTTGCAAAGGGTGCATAATGATAATGGGTTTTGATGTTCAAATTGATCCCAAGTAACACAGGAAAAGGAAACGTTGAGCTCAATACAAAGTTAGTGAAAGCTGTTTATCTGTGAAAAGGTATTTTTATAATTATTGTATATTTCGTCGCTATAATCATATATAATGGGTTCTAATCCGTATTGCGCCAACATCGTAGTATAAATCTACGCGCACGACCTTGGATTAAGGCGTCATTGATGTCTTCTTCGTGCTTGATGAGGACTATGCAACTTCATAGTGCAATGTTTCAAAGAGCCTGAAGCTGAACTAATGTCTATTCACATGTTGACCACTTCATGACGCCTCACACAATAGCCGATGACTTTGCGGGAATAAAATGTACACAGGAATCATTCAAATACTAGTGTGATTTTCCCGTAATTTTCTCTACAGAGATTGTCAGATGGAGCCCACTTAGCTTGCCTCTACCACAGCCCGGCGAGCCTTTAGCTGATAGGCATTTGCTAGTAAGCCCTGGAATCATACAATAACCCCACGTTATAGTCAGACAATAAAAATCACTCAAGACTTGACTAGTGCTATACGTGGCTTAAAATAACCGATACTGGCTGTAGCAGTGAATGATGGTGATTGTGTCGTGGTGTAAATAGCCAATGCGTATGACACATGTGAACTACACGCAGATTCTCTTGGTCCTCACATTGGCACGACAATGCACGGTTATGCCTTACTCTTGGCCTACCTTTTGATCCCTTCCACTATGTTAATTAGTAATGTATAATGCGGTGGTGTTTCTCTATTTAAGAAGTCAATTGCATTCATGGTGAATGTATAAAATAAGCACTTTTTCACATTTAGAGGCGTTAACCCAGGACTCCAAAGCGAGCGTTAAGTAAAAAGGAAATATGTCTCACGGTAAAGTGGTAAAACTAAGTTGTAGGCTCATTTTACAAAACCTAGGTATGGATTAGATATCGACAATGGGCGGAGTGTATTGTTTTTGTCACGCAGTCTGTGACGGTGGAACGGTTAACCCTTTAATGCGCATTTGAAAGCTGCAATAATCAAATTCACTGAGTGAATGTCACTCGAGAATAGAACTGTTTGATCGAATCGGTTCCGATGAGTTGATGATAAAGTTGATCACGAGGCGTCGTGTGTTGCTCAATGTCATTAGAGCTGATAAACTATTCTTATGTTGTTACGATCTGCTATTTGAGCTCACTGTACCTCACATTTCAATTTTAACCAGGAAACAATTGGAATGATTAGCGATGCAGTGAAATGGCAATAAATAAAGACATATTTAATAAGACCCTTCCGGTCGCGTTATCTATAGATCTGCAACTGAGCAATGTAAATTACATTAGCACCACCACATGGTCTGCTCTACAGAACGTTGCTACACATTGCAACTCCAAATGCAGCGTTGGTGGCCACCCATTCAATGGTGTCTCCACTTTTTCTAACATCGAGCCTGAATGAAACAACTATTATTGTGTAATATTTGAGTTTCTCGATTGTTCGAAAACAATGACCAGTAAGAATAGTGGTTTACAATGGCAGCACCTGCAGAGTGCATAATGGGAAATTACTGGGGAAGTCTCCGCAGCCAATCTCAAACTTGGAGCAGTGTTTGATCATAAAGCACAATGCGTAATATACTGATATTAGCGGCATAATTAAGCAATTAAAGCAAATCGCGTCACAATTTAGTTTACAACGTATATTGCAAGTCTATATCACCAATTAACAAGCGATTAACTTGCACCAAAACATGATATAATTCACATACAATAGGAGGTTCATTTTGACTTTGAATCAGTCAATGCTCAATAAGTAGTTTTGTACTGTAACAACAAAGGTTGTTCACTTAAATAATTAGATTGAGCGAAATATAAGGGCATTTTATAAAATTAAAAATATCATCCAGTCGCGAGAATATAATGCAGATGTTGTGCAATGTTTCAATAGGCTGACGGGAGGATTTCCAGTAGCCAAGGGGCGCTTCTGTCATTCTATGGCATACGCACGACCGGCGACTGCCAGTTTAGTATAGAATAGTATAGTATAGTATAGTATAGTATAGTATAGTATAGTATAGTATAGTATAGTATAGTATAGTATAGTATAGTATAGTATAGTATAGTATAGTATAGTATAGTATAGTATAGTATAGTATAGTATAGTATAGTATAGTATAGTATAGTATAGTATAGTATAGTATACGCTGTCCCCAATGGTATCGGGTGATTTGGCGATATAATTAGTGCTTGAATTGAAAAGTGGGAGCTTAACCAGTCAATGTTTAAGTCTATGCAACCAAGCAGGATAGCACCTCCACATAAACATATTTGGATTTAAGGTCCAATATATTTACAATCATAGTGTAGCTCACAACGCCCTCACATTAATCTGTCCTTGACAAAACAATGAAGAACAGAACAACCAGACCAACGTGGACAACTGTTTGGCGGCCGTCTTGATGATCAATTGCGTTATAGATGGACGTAGATAAATTTCTGATGATAGCCATTTCTAAAGATTCAATTACACTTGTCATTGCATAGTTTGCGTCTCTAGAACCAGCTAGTGGTGCGAAGCCACGAGTTACATTCTATTAAGTGTTTTGCCAAATGGTGATGCAAACAAACGGCCAGGCCTACCAGAAAGATAATAACGATTACTTGACATATATGTTCACGTATCACACGAATGTCGAGAGAGACAGGTTTGGTTATATATTTGATGGGAATTTATCTCTGGTGGGGTGTTTAATATTCATTTGGCCATAAATGAGACAAGCCAATTATAGCTGAATAGCGTGTTAAGTACTCCAAACGACTTTTGAGGGGTGATAGCTAAGCGATAAAATCTTGATTACACCCTTGATACACGTCTCTCAACCCTTTAGCAATGCCCTTTTATGTTTTTTGTTTTCTTAGAAATTACCTATATTTTTAATTATTAAACGGATTATGCAAAAGATATATGTTCACACACTAATGAATTTTGGTGTTTGTCTTTGCGCATATTATTATTTGGCTATGAGAAGGGATCTAGTTTTTATTCAATGCTGGCTGCATAATATGCCAAATAGTCTTAGTTATACTTAAAGTTTAGTTAGCTAACTTACTCTACTTGGGTGTGTGATTCAAAACAAAATTGAATACAGCCAGCAGTCTTACTTCATAGCAAAACGAGTGACGTAAAGCAATCTTCAGTGATTTGTGCAACAGCCATATTCAAGCAACACTTGAGTCGGATCAGAGGTATGAACAAGATAAATAAAACGGCCACAACTGGATATAGACTATTAATTTGCTCAAATGCAGCATATGGCTGTTTATAAAGTTGTTTTTGACACCTAGCAAGTCGGCTGTAAGCGAGCTTTGTGCGACGAAATAGCATCAGTCAATTATAGTGTACAGTGCTGGGCATGAATGAATGGAACACGATCGTAGATCTGCACAGTCTCTTCAAGTATGTGCTGCAGTTACATCTTATCAGTGACAGAGTGTTTTGCAGCACTTTAAGGGCATTAATGGACTGGTATGTTCATAAGCAATCCTCGGTTCCTAAATATGAAATCATTGGTTGGAACGGCGATTAGCAAGCTCCCATCATGTCCCAAATTGACAATATTTGGGCTAATTGATTAGCCACGTAAGATATGGCCTTGTTTAACAGTTAATTATTGTAAACTGTAGAAAACGATGTGATGATATGCTTATTTCAGATTTTAGGTCAACTTGAGCCCAAAGTTATCTTATGCTTTTACTCAAAGTTGAATAACACATTTGTCAGCATCATCTTTTGGTGTGTGCAGGCGTTGTGCGATTAGCAAGCGGGCCAAGCAAGAGTGATCCAATTAAACTCACAGGGTTTGTAAGACTCGACGCCACAGTGATTTTGGGTGTTAAATATTCAAATTATTCTGTCTGAATTTTTGTCAAGGCTCTAGGTGTATGATTTCCTGTAGACGATTGCAATTCTTAACCATGTTACACAATCAAATGTTTCTATCTGTTTGCGATCGTGCTGATTGACATTGGCAAAATGATCACAAACGTTGAAGGAATAACAAACTAGCAATCAATCAATTGTCGAGGAAATTATGGATTTATGATAATAAATTAGTGCTGTTTTTGTATAATTCGTTGATATACTCTCATGCAATAGTTAACCTCTGTCAAAAATGAATGTTATATGTCGTTAGCGGTTCAGTGAATGTCAACTATTATACAACAGTGTTTTGTTTGACACTCATCAACCTGTCATTCAACATCGAACGCAAGCTGTATGGTTATCTTCACTGCACCCACCGTTAAGTTATATCATCGATGCCTTGTAAGAAATATTTGTGTGGCAAAAATTAGGTCTATTTATGCAAATGAATATTATTGGTTATCAAGCCATACCCAAGAACATGCATAGTAGGCTAACCTATGTAGCATGTAACATGATGTGATGTCCCTCATAGCAAAGGAAATCGCCCCTTAAACGCTTACTTAGGCGTGACTGTTTTTATGCAAAAAGGTATTGATAACATCGGGGTTTAGCTTCGCTTTCAGTAACGAGATGATAGCACGACGGTGACGTATGAGGATGGTTGTGATGCTTTGACATCTTTCCTTTTCCAACTTATTTGTTTCTGTTTTCCATATAACTTCGCGCGTCTCGAAAACCTTCATACAATGTTATATTCGTTGTTTAGCTTAATCAAATGACACCGATGGGTCTATTGGATCGCTAACCAAGTAATATTACGCTTGCTCTGCTATCCATCACAATGATTTGTTAGGATATCTTAAATAACTAGCCCAAATTCACTTTATTGCACGTCAATGGATTTTATTTGGCTGTCCAGCGGAGATGATGCACTGTCACAAAATGATTTAACAAGCAAAGATGTACATAAATAGCATTACTGCTTTTCCTTGTGGTTTTCTTATCAGATAATCGCAGCTTTATATTCAAACGTTTAGGGCAATATCACAGCCGATAGGTTCAAAATACTCAGTTATACCCGTTCAGGACTAAAACCATATCCAGTGGGAAAAATTTAATTACTGGATACAATGGAAATCATGAAATTGCAATTTCAGAGAAGCATCAAAAGCATACAAAGAAGTTGAAACCTGATTGATTTCTTGCAATTGTCACAAATTAGATTTTTGGCACCAATTTCTTTTTGCAATCACATATAACCAGCAATCTCTGCAAAGCACGCCATCATATGCCGGAAACCTATTTGTTTATCACAAAAACGTGTAATCTAATGTATGCTCCACAAATGGAACTCAGATATGGAAGATTACATCCAGGCGTTTTCAAGGTAACAGCTTATTTTCCGTGTGACTCATAGAACGCAAACGCACACTGGATATCAAATGCAATTTGCAACCGTTGAGTATTTGCAATGTGCGCCGTTGACGACCATTTTGCCATTCCACAAACTTATTCTTGCCAATACACAAATCAGTTTTGATTGATGTTGGCTTCGACAAACACTAGCAACGTATTGCTCGGTTATTTTACATTCTTGCTGTTGTATGGCGTTACGATGCGCTATTTGTGTAAAAGGAAATTATGTCCATTACTTTCTTTACATGTTATGCCACAAAGCACGCGTTCGTTGGAAAGGTTAATACGCAAAATCAGTTGAGGATTGATTGTCTTCAGCGACGTATCAACATGCGGAAAACTTTGTAAGGGTATCAAAAATATCAATTGTTTTAAATGAATGTCGGTGTTTTGCAGCGTGCATGAGTACAAACAAATTTAAGTTAGCTTACATATCCAGAAAGGTTTGACAGATATCACCATACCGACTGCATTATTTGAAAAAAGGTAGATGACACAATCATCGTCTTGTTGCATTTAAGTAAGCGTCACTAACGACTATGAGTTCGGATGCGTTGACGTAACGTAACTATGACCATTTGTATTATTAGTTTAGCACAGGTGTCAAGGGCAAGTTGCAATAAATAGGCATGGTCCCCACTGTATGCTATATAACCAAGGCTGTAGAGTTTTGTATCATTGGCGAAGAAATTAAGGCACTGTCAATCCCCCATTTTAGCAGGAACTACAAGGATATGATATACATTTTGTATAATTTGCATAATGCTTATGCCTCCCCATAGCATGAATGTTTCTAAGGATAATGATTGTCCTGTCTCATTTTAGGATCTACTTAAGACATGCATGAACGTAATCCTACGGTTCCTCGCAATGGCCAACATTTTCAAGCCATCCCTTGTATGCATGGAGATACAACTTTCTTTGCTTGATCCACGGCGTCATTCAGCGCCCGACAAAGCTTGAACCAACGTCTTCAGGAGCCTAACTTCTCGAAATGAGAGACATTCATCTCATCAAAGAATTTAATGAAGCACCCCGATGCATAGCCTGATGGGTATTTTTTATTTTCCTCGTAGCTCAGGAGTCATTTATTTTCTTCTATCTGTTCTGCTGTGTGATTCGTTGCTCATCAATAGCAGGCACCTGTAAAAATGCTTTATTTCCCTTGAACCTTTTCCCCAGGACTGTGATTTTACCGTCAGTTGGACTGTTGGCATCAATTAACAATAGTAGCCTTTTACTAGTCCAAGCTTGTTGTTTGCCCCTTCGTTTGGATGCTTATATCGCAGCAAGCAATGAGAGGCAGGTTTTCAGTCGGTTACACGTTGCCAAACTTCATGGAGTTGCATCATGTTCAAAGCACAAATATAAGTGGACGTGGCATCTATATCAACCAAATCGCAAAGGATGTTAATAGGCATTTCTCCCAAATCTGTAGCTGCATCACCGATGCAGTAATGAAACTTTGACAGATGATGCTGTACGCCATTGCTGTAAATACCAAAGTCTACTATGCAATCGTGAAGTATAGATATTATCGGACTCGGTATTGACACATGCACATCAAATAGGTACATATTCAAGTAACGTGGAAGGCCTAGGCCTAATAGCTGTCGCCGGGCAAGTTATGTCATATTCATGTCACCGGGCAAGTTAGGTAATATGCTCTGGCTCTGCAAAGTTTCTTCTGGATGACATATTATTTCATTACGGGGATGTCAAAACGTACGTTTGCTTGCTAATTCGTGATTCACATGTAAAACATAGGGAATAAACCCCTAATTTGATCCCAAAAAGCGTTTCACTATCATGCGATTGACTCATTAATAAAGTCTCATGCCTTAACAGCGCATTCATTTCTTATTAATTACACCCAGTTTTGATTTATTTGTAGGTTACCGAGATTCTATGTAAATCCAACGAAGATTGTCTGTAGATGGCGTAATTGTGAATGCATATATAGACGTGACCAGCCATTTGTTCTGATTCACAAGAGGCAACAACCGAGCGTAATATCTCTGAATGCAGTGTGAAAGAGCACATATGAGGTAACGCAAACATATTGCACCCCTCGAATGCCCAATGTCTCATGAACGCATTTACAGTCAATGGATTTTATATCCGTAATCATTTCATACATTTAAGTATGCGACTTAAAACATTACACTGCCTAAGAACAACAATTAGTTTTAATTTAGTATTCTAATAAACATTCCATTAGTTACTACGCGGGGAAAAGGATTTAATATTAATGTCAACGTTATATTTAAATAGTTAATCGGCATAATATGTTATATACTGATTGATACATTGCCAGCGTTTCCGGTAGAGCGCATCGTTTTGGACGGTTGTCATCAGTGCTCTGTCGTTGCATCGTCCGATAACGCTAAATGTTTACAAGCATACCAAACGTGTCATGTCACACATTAACCCAAAACACTGCTGCTTTGATCGGTTTAATGCTTTCTAAACGTTGTTTCGAATGCACATTCAATCATTTAAACGTTGAGTCAAAACTGCAAAGATTAAGTCAAATAAATGCATCCTAATGCTGCCTAAGAAGTAAATTCCTGGCATTACATCGCACTTAGATGCTGCCATGGGATGCTGCAAATTCATATAATACGAATACATGAAAGTGGCAGACACAAAACGATGATTTATCTTTTTAGCGGTTAGTATTGAGTGAATTGCAGTGGCTTTTTTTTGCATCAACCATTTAACACTCCCAATGAATACTTATATATGTAGGAACCACTATTTCTGCGTATTAGCTGGATTTATCAACAAAAGCCTTGTAATTATACACGTTGTATTGTTTGTGTTATATTCAGGCTTAGCAGGCATAATGCATTTGATATTATCTTTCGAGGAGAAAAACGAGTGCAGCATTCTGGTACGAATACGACATCGAAACAAGTTGAAAGAGGTTTGCAGTAACCAACGCAATACACTGGAAATGCAAACGAGTCACTAAGCATGGGACGCCTTACTATCGTAACCTACGGCTACCTAGCGCTAAAGTTGCATACATCTTGTGATATTATTAGAATGACGTGCACAAAGTGGATGACGCAATAAAACAACCGCTATGTTAATTTATGAATCATTAGATGGTTGAACATTTGACAATCAAACATATGATTAGTCACCTGAGTTAGAATATTAACGCTAATTGCGAGCTTTACTGTCACCCTATTTTGATGAGGTCACAGGCAAGGACAGCATATGAAGTTATATTTGATAAGCATGACGGACACAATCGATTAAACTTAAACACAAATATATGGTAAATGACATATGTATTCATGATCTATAAAGGCGGTACTGCCATGCAATGTGCGTCCCTATTCTCCGCATAGATTATTCCTCAGAGATTGACGGCAGCATTTTACGATACCATACATATATATTTGCTGTACCACAGAGTTCGCCCCTTAATATGCTAGTTATTCCTGAAGAATTTAACGCAAACATATAGCTAACATTGTTATACGTATATATAGCATGCTCAGGATGCATGAGCGACATGTATTGTCCAATCACTCTTTCATGGGGGTTGTAAATGACTAATATTCCGGCTATCTTGTCTGTATGACAAGCCGTATATCATAAGATAAATCTTTATCATAACATACTGATGGGGCGCTTGAGTGAACATTATGACATGCCTTGCAGTCACAGTCATTACTGTGTACGACTGATAAGGGCAGTTGTGGTCACGAAACTGCAAGTGTTATTGGAATGAGAAGAACGTCAAATACACCACTGCGTTAGATATTTCACTTAGGCGAATACAGATTCAACAATTCGTGATGCGATAGGCGATATCCACATTAATTTTTCATGTGGCAAGCAAATGCAGGAAATCCGCCACTATATGATAATGCAATTTTAATTCGGGCACATATCACACCTTTGAGAATAATGAATGACCGACTAATAGCATCATGTCGTTTATCACGGCATATGTTGGTGGCATCACATCGACACTTCAATTGTTCTGCACTGATAGCCAAGACTCCAGTCAAATCGTTCCAGTGACGGTTAATGGTTAGATAATATTGTCACTTTTTTATTAACCGAGGGGCTAACTAAATTGACGTCAGCTGTCTTAAGACTATCAGACATCCACTGCGGAGTGTCCTAGCTCATGAAACATAAAAAGAGTCGGTTAGTAGCGTACACCGAACAATTAGCTTAAATTTGGTAAGAATGTGATGATGACGTGCTATATAATCGCGGACTGCATTCTCAGTAAAAACATATACTAGCTTTCCATTGTTTGATACCACTTTCGCATTAAATAATGGCTTAAATATGCTACAACAGCGTTCAACTTTGTGGTCCCAAGTACTCGGCGATATTTAGCCTTGGGAGATATGCCATAATTATTATATTAGTGACAAAAGCCCAATGCCAGCGGCCTGGCATGGGTAATTAAACTAACTCTCAGGATGTCTAGAAACCTTTTTGTTCGCTTGTAATCCCAAAACCGCTCACTAAGAATGAAATCTTGACGATGCTTGTATCCGTTATAGTGATTTAGCACACCAAAGTCGCATTGTAAGATGAGTCAATTTCCTTCATTACGGTAACAAAATGTTTCAGCGAGTGCAGGTAGCAACATATATCTGTCGCAAGGTAAATTAAGTGCGGTTTTCCCTGAAGATATTATAAGTAGACGGCATTAAAATCTCGATGTAAGCATTGGCAATAACAAAATATATTCATTTAAGAACGACTGGGCTGTACATAATGACATGAATTAATCACCGCTGAATGTGGAACAAATCAAACTTGATTATCAAGTACGTGCAGGTAATATTTTTGACAGAAATGGCTCTCACATAATGCAAGCGTAATACGACCAAGTGAGTGCTTGCCTGGTAGAGTTGATATCAAAATAAATACAATTGTCATACCGTAGCTACCTGACCATGCTATCATTGCGCCTATGCCTCTCAATAAGTCAGCCATGTTACATACGGCTTTGATCATGACGTAAGTTCAATAATCCCTAAGACGGTTAACGCAACTCAGTTTTATGTTAAGGTCAGCATAGGTTGGATATTTCTACCCCTAGTAATACCATTTGATAAAAGAATGTCCAAAACCCATCAAAGACAACAACAAAATGTGCAATCATGTGTTAGAATCGACCTCAAGCTGGATATTTGACAACACGCGAGCTGGAAATGCAGCATTAAAAATCAAACCAAGAGAAAATTGTTGTGCTATTGGCCTCACATCTCACTGTAGCATTCTATTTCAACAATTCATATCAATATATCCGCTGCTGAATGTTATCAGCAGCTAGTATGATGTGGCCCTTGAACATTCAGTTCACTCCGATGTATTCTCTGTCAAATGCAGTCAAATCTTTCAAACGACATTGGATACAAAGGCAGCTAATATTGATAAAAACAAGTAGCCGGGCTGCCTGGTTAGCCTTTTGGTGATGAAATAGCTTACCTGCAATCAATTTTTTTTTAAACTGGCGTACTTGACCAAATATGTGATGATGCCTAACAATTGTTGCCATCAGTTACCATCGATGATGATGCCCAACGGTTTCATTATTGCAAGTGCCAAGGTTTCATGGTTGTCTTGGTTGTGTGATGCTATCGTAGCTTGCTATCATTTAGACACCCCAACCATCATAGTCCGCAGGGATAAGTAATAGATGACATTAACCTTGGGAAGGAAGAGTCATCAATTGCCGCAGTCATTCGTTGAGCTTTAAGCCGCCCCGAAATGGACAAATACATCACTGTTGATGTCCAACAACAAGCATTGAAGAAAACACTGACATCATGCATTTGTGATATGAACTTAGTCGATTAGTCGGAATGTAATATGAAAAAGGGACATACAGTAGTTTTAGTAGTTTATCAATACTATTATTAGTTTGTAGGAACGTCAAGTAAACCCTTTTGTAGATTATATACATATGAAAGTTATTTGCATCCTAAAATGCCCTCCGAATTATAACATATGTCGTTTCTTATTTGTCCAGGTCAATTATAAGTCTATCTCACAATTATCCAGAAGTCAATTAGTAATGAATCTGGCTACTTCTTGCTGCAATCGAGAATGCTTTGATGCTTAATCACATGATAAGTTGTAACTGTAAAAGTTGTTCAATGCAAACAGCATCACTGAATTTATAGTGTCTTAAGGACATTTGTAGTCTTCTAATGATGTCTATGCGTTACAAGGAAACCTTATCGCACAATGGTCAAAGCCAATGTAAATTGGCCTAGGGGTAAGCAATGTAATATGGCCGATTATTTAGTCATGCTAAATGATATAGATGGGGAGTTTACATGGTCACATACTCAATGTTTTAAAACATAGTGATGGCGGGGAAATAATGATGCGTTGTTCGTTCGTCCGTTCGTTCCCTTGACTGACCAGTCGTTTGGGGATCTTGAATCCAAAGAACAATACGCAAACAAACTCCTCCGGGGCGCTTTTGCCGCGGTGGCTGCTACAAATTGACTAAATGAAATATCCGTCCTCGTCCAACCAGGCCGTTCGTTGCTCTACCCGCTTTCGTCCTTAAACTGTGCCCTGCATTATGGTCTTACATAAGCTGTTGTGGCGCATTGCATGCCAAAACCACTGGGGATTCTGCCGTTTGACCGTAGAGAGCTGAAGTTCCTTCCACCCCACGAGACTTCGCTCCGGACGAATTAGTTGATCTTGTGCTACTAGTAAGAGATTCGAAGTCTCCTCAGACATTTGTTCTCAAACGCCTGAATTTTTCGTTCCCGGTCGATGAATTTGAGGAAGACGTTGTCCTGGTATTGGTCGATGAATATCCTGCGATTGCAAATTTGCGCCATCTTACTTCGTTTGCGGTGGCGTCTATCGCATTCAAGAAGTCTAAGGCCTCAGTCATTAGTGTAGCCGATGCAAGACCGGCCAGCCATACCTGCCCAGTGTGCATAAGCGTCTTGGCTTACATAAGCAATCTAGTCTCATACAGTCTGATGAAGATCCGGCTTCGGATTGCTTTTTAGTGGGCTTCATGGAGTTTGGTGGCACCCATCTCCTTTTTTCAAGCTATTACATGCGTTCAACGAGCTATCGGTATATGTATATATATATATATATATATATATATATATATATATATATATATATATATATATATATATAGATATATATATATATATATATATATATATATATATATATATATATATATATATATATATATATATATATATATATATATATATATATATATATATACATATATATATATATGCATATATATATATATACATTTTGGTACAATTCACCAACCATCTTGGCCCATACTTACATTTTGGCCGATGATCATGGGGCCAAAATAGTCAGCGTCATCCCATAGGCTTACACAGCTGCGCTTCCTCACAAAATCGTAACTTTATTTGCTTCTACTCCTCCTAAGGTTGGAATCTTATTATTCGGGATAACTATCCACTTTTTCTTGGCGTTAAATGCATTTGCCTGAATTTACATTTTGGCCAAAACGACCATTTTGGCCATGTTGAATAATCGGTCATTATATGGCTTTGTTCGATGTATATTTGCTCCAAACTTATATTCATGATTTGTGTGACTTTTAACTTCAATGAACAATTCTTTGTTTTAAATTATCGCTTGAAATGAAAAACATACAAATTTTGAATGAATATATAAATCAGCAGATTAAAGGATAACGGGCGGCACACGCTCAAATATCTTTACGGACGGATATAAAAAAAATGGCGATTTTACTGGGAAATCCGTGGTTGTAAGTCTTTGTCAACTCATTTTGGGTGTTTTTTTCTCAGTACATATCCGTCTGATAATGTTTAATTTAGATAAATAAGAACAAATGTAGTACTTAAGCTGGGAATTCTAGAAGCAGATCAGCATTTAAAATGTATTGAGAATCTCACTGAAATGAAATACCGGTTTTTTCGATCTATGATGTGTAAAGTTTCGAGTAATCAATGAAAGCATATCGTATCAACGGACTGTTTTTATCAAGTGATTAATTAAAAAGATTGTTCTGTGTTATCAGTTTGCTCGTGTCGTAAAATCCAAATGTTCCCACCACTAACGCACCCGCGGGCTCAATCTGAAGGTATATTTTGGGATTGTAACTATTCCAGCCTGCCATACCTCGTGCAATTTCCGGTACACGAGCGAACATAAACAAGACGATCGGTCAGCCATGACAATTTTACACGCACTGTTTCCATGTGATTCTCGCTCGGTCAGTATGATTCTAACGTTTATAGATTGAATATCATTCATGTAACAATGAACGTTATTGTTGCGGAAAGAAATTTCATGTACGACAAATTACGAAATACCCGTAGTTTACAGTGGTTAGCGAGCTTCACCGGGCAGTTCCGCACGTGGGCTCTAGCCTCTACCGTTCACACTCACACTTTCCGATCACGAACACCATTCCAAGGGCCAACAATACCCAGATACCATGTTAATGTGACTAGATGCCTGCAGTTTGGTTGGATAGATCTATCGATTACCAATGATTTTTTTTTAAAATGTATTTCCTAACGTTCATTAAACCGTATCGACTATTGCCTACGGCTTTTGCTGTCATCTGTCAGATGTAAACATTGCCTAATCCGCTCCGGTATCACAATAACCCAAACAGACTTCAGACTTTATGCCCTGTAACTAACAATGTTGTATGGTGGACTATGACACTAGCCACCCCTAGTCTAGTGTCATAGTACACCATATAAGTTATAACTACTCTGGTGGTAGTGTGTTAGTGGGGTGGGGTTACTCTTTCAATGTTTTTTCAAAGGTTGAAGATTGATAATTTGCTTTCAACATTCTTGAATAATATACTTACTTGCATCAGTAATGTGACCTTTAACCTACCTTCTAAAGTATTGGACATGGAAATAGCATGATCTGCTAATATTATGTATCATTGTAATACACTAAAACATGAATTATTTATTACATTCCTATAAGTTTGATTATGTGTTATTTGATAGTCACAACTTTTGTTATCAATAAGTCAGGAGAATGATCCTATCTGTATCTCAATAATAGCTATCCAAAACAAACTGTGCTAGTTTTAGCTGCCAGCCAAGTTCAACAGTGGCTTGCCAAATAATTAGAACCTAGGTGGGTTTTTGAAGTCCAGAGCCTCTTTTGTCAGGGTATCTGCCACATCAATATTGGTAGTAAAATTGTTGTCAAATGTTCAATGTTCAATAGTACATCACATCATTTGAATATGTCATGTATAAGCTATAAATGCCATGGTCATCTGTCAGTTAGTCTTAAAAGCTGTGCATCTGATCTAGTGTTGATAGGGGTATTAAGCATATCTGAAATCCCAAATCACACATGACACAGTACAGTTTTGCCCTGTCAATCTGTCTGCTTGTAAACATTTGGTGTCACATTTTCTTAATAATGTAAGTCACTCATATATTGATTGTGACATTATTGAAAAAATATTTCTTAGCTATTTTAACCAAATAGGGAATACCTGTCTCAAATTAAACATGAACCACTCTTATATTGATGATCACTTACAAAGTAAATATCAGGGCTGCATGACCTTTTGTTCCTGAGTGATTTACTCAATGGGGAATAATTCCTGATGGCACGTTTTCTTATAATGCAAGCTTGCAACTTCACATTGACCAAATCTTGCAAACTTTAACTCATAGCTTTATGGCTCTTGACCTCTGACTTGCTAAATAAGAGCAAATTAAAATTGCTTGTTCCAGGAAAATGTAGCTAAGTTATTATTAGCTCATGGGTGTTAGGGTGAATCATTTCTTAATAACTTAAATAATTAGGCTTAAATGCTAAAACTTTTTGCATACTTGGGGATTGACTGTTGTTGCTAGACAAGTGGGTTTGGGAGTTATTATTCAGCCCTGGTGTGTCATTGAATACAAAGATATACTATTAAAGCTATGATTAAATGCTGTCAAAAGCAGCAGAGTTCAATAGCCATAGGTCTTCTGTCTTTATTTAGGCAGTGAGATGAGATTGACTAGGTGTTTGTGATGACATTTTGCTCAGCAGCACTCACAATCTGGTAGTGATTAACTGCTTTACCTCCTGTTCTGGGTTTAATATTATGGACCCAGTATCTCAATTGAATCATATTGGAGATTAATATCCTCTGTGTTGGTTAATCTGCCCAATTTAGGAAATTTATTTTTTCAAGATGGGCAACAGTATCAGCTGTCCAAACATCTCAATTATGCTCATCTATCTCTGCAAGACACCTCCTCATATCAAATGGAGCCATGTCTTGCTGTAGGGCCACTAGGCTCTTGCTAAGTGAAGAGAAATATTCTTTAGTCTTTTCATTTCATGACATTTGGTGATTTGATATAAATGAATAGTTAAAGATAAGAATAGTGAGGAGGTCATGTGGCTTCATCTACATTACTGACAGTAATGTAGATGAAGCCACATGACCTCCTCACTATTCTACATAATGAGTTGCATGTGCAATATTAAGGTCCCATGTGCTTAACCACCATGAAAACAAATTTTATGTTAATGGTAAATTCACAACTTCATCAATATTGTGGTTTCATCAGTTTTGTGGCTTTACAATATTGTGGCTTCACCAATATTGTGGCTTCACAAATACTGTGGCTTCAATAATATTGTGGCTTCATCAATATTGTAGTTTCACCAATGTTATGACTTAACCAGTGTTGTGGCTTTACCAATATTGAGGCTTCACAAATACTGTGGCATCACCAATGTTGTGGCTTCACTAGTGTTGTGTTTTCACCAATGTTGTGGCTTCACCAATTCTGTGGCTTCATCAATATTTTGGCTTCACCAGTGTTGTGGCTTCACCAGTGTTGTGGCTTTACCAATATTGAGGCTTCACAAATACTGTGGCATCACCAATGTTGTGGCTTCACCAGTGTTGTGTTTTCACCAATGTTGTGGCTTCACCAATACTGTTGCTTTCATCAATATTTTGGCTTCACCAATGTTGTGGCTTCACCAGTGTTGTGGCTTTACCATTATTGTGGCTTCGCAAATACTGTGGCATCACCAATGTGGCTTCACCAGTGTTGTGTTTTCACTAATGTTGTTGCTTCACCAATACTGTGGCTACATTAATATTTCGGCTTCAACATTGTTGCGGCTTCATCAGTGTTGTGGATTTAATGATATTGTGGCTTCATCAATATTGTGACTTCACCAATATTGTGGCTTTACCAATATTGTTGCTTTACAAATACTGTGGCATCACCAATGCTATGGCTTCATAACATTTTAGCTTCAACATTGTTGTGGCCTCACCAGTGTTATGGATTCAATGATATTGTGGCTTCATCAATATTGTGACATCAATATTGTGGCTTCACCAATACTTTGGCTTCACCAATGTTGTGGCTCTATTAATACTGTGGCTTCACCAATATTGTGACTTCATCAATATTGTGGCTTTACACATCTGTGGCTTTTCCAATACTGTGGCATCATCAATATCGTGACTTAACCAATATTGTGGCTTCACCAATACTGTGGCTTCATCAATTTCTTGGCTTCAACAGTGTTGTGGCTTCACCAGTGTTGTGGCTTCAACATTGTTGCGGCTTCACCAGTGTTGTGGATTCAATGATATTGTGGCTTCATCAATATTGTGACATCAATATTGTGGCTTCACCAATACTGTGGCTTCACCAATGTTGTGGCTTCACCAATACTTTGGCTTCACCAATATTGTGGCTTCACTAATACTTTGGCTTCACCAATATTGTGGCTTCATCAATATTGTGGCTTTACCAATTCTGTGGCTTCTCCAATACTGTAGCTTCATCAATATTTTTGGCTTCACCAATGTTGTGGCTTCACCAGTGTTGTGGCCTTACCAATATTGAGGCTTCACAAATACTGTGGCTTCACCAGTGTTGTGGCAATTTTGTGGCTTCACAATACTGTGGTTTCACCAGTGTTGTGTCTCCAAAAATATTTTGGCTTCACCAATGTTGTGGCTTCACAAGTGTTGTGGCTTTACCAATATTGTGGCTTTACCAATATTGTGGCTTCACAAATAACTGTGTGGCATCACCAAAGTTGTGGCTCTACCAGTGTTTTGTTTTAACCAATGTTGTGACTTCAACAATATTTAAGCTTGTGTTGTGGCCTCACCAGTGTTGTGGATTCACCAATATTGTTGCTTCATCAATATTTTGGCTTCACCAATGTTGTGGCTTCACCATGTTGTGGCTTTACCATTATTGTGGCTTCGCAAATACTGTGGCTTCACATCAATGTTGCTTGTGTTGCTTTTTCACTAATGTTGTGGCTTCACCAATACTGTGGCTACATTAATATTTCGGCTTCAACAACATTGCTTCAACATTGTTGCGGCTTCATCAGTGTTGTGGCTTTATCAATATTGTGGTGGCAATATTGTGACTTCACCAATATTGTGGCTTTCACCAATATTGTTGCTTTACCAATATTGTTGCTTTACAAATACTGTGGCATCACCAATGCTATGGCTTCATAACATTTTAGCTTCAACATTGTTGTGGCCTCACCAGTGTTATGGATTCAATGATATTGTGGCTTCATCAATATTGTGACATCAATATTGTGGCTTCACCAATACTTTGGCTTCACCAATGTTGTGGCTCTATTAATACTGTGGCTTCACCAATATTGTGACTTCATCAATATTGTGGCTTTACACATCTGTGGCTTTTCCAATACTGTGGCATCATCAATATCGTGACTTAACCAATATTGTGGCTTCACCAATACTGTGGCGTC
Source organism: Urechis unicinctus (assembly GCA_034190875.2). Classification (NCBI taxonomy): domain Eukaryota; kingdom Metazoa; phylum Annelida; class Polychaeta; order Xenopneusta; family Urechidae; genus Urechis; species Urechis unicinctus. The sequence continues at coordinate 58,150,046 of CM067351.1, read as the reverse complement.
ATCAATTTCTTGGCTTCAACAGTGTTGTGGCTTCACCAGTGTTGTGGCTTCAACATTCTTGTGGCTTCACCAGTGTTGTGGATTCAATGATATTGTGGCTTCATCAATATTGTGACATCAATATTGTGGCTTCACCAATACTGTGGCTTCACCAATGTTGTGGCTTCACCAATACTTTGGCTTCACCAATATTGTGGCTTCACTAATACTTTGGCTTCACCAATATTGTGGCTTCATCAATATTGTGGCTTTACCAATTCTGTGGCTTCTCCAATACTGTAGCTTCATCAATATTTTGGCTTCACCAATGTTGTGGCTTCACCAGTGTTGTGGCCTTACCAATATTGAGGCTTCACAAATACTGTGGCTTCACCAGTGTTGTGGCTTCACCAATATTGAGGCTTCACAAATACTGTGGTTTCACCAGTGTTGTGTCTCCATAAATATTTTGGCTTCACCAATGTTGTGGCTTCACAAGTGTTGTGGCTTTACCACCATATTGTGGCTTTACCAATATTGTGGCTTCACAAATAATGTGGCATCACCAAAGTTGTGGCTCTACCAGTGTTTTGTTTTAACCAATGTTGTGACTTCAACAATATTTTAGCTTCAACATTGTTGTGGCCTCACCAGTGTTGTGGATTCAATGATATTGTGGCTTCATCAATATTGTGACATCAATATTGTGGCTTCACCAATGTTGTGGCTTCACTAATACTGTGGCTCCCTCAATATTGTGGCCTTTACCTATACTGTGGCTTCTCCAATACTGTGGCTTCATCAATATTTGGCTTCACAGTGTTTGAGGAGTTACCAATGTTGTGGCTGCATCAATATTTTTGACTTCATCAATATTGTGGCTTCACCCATTCTTTGGCTTCATCAATATTTTGACTTCATCAGTATTGTGGCTTCATCAATACTGTTCCTTTTCCAATAATGTGGCTTCATCAATATTTTGACTTCACCAATGTTGTGGCTTCACCAGTGTTGTGGTTTCACCAATATTGTGACTTCACCAATTTTGTGGCTTCACCAGTGTTGTGGCTTCATCAATATTTTGGCTTCACCAATGTTGTAGCTTCATCAATGTTATCCCTTCATCCAAATTTTGGCTTCACCAATGTTGTCGCGTCACCAGTGTTGTGGCTTTACCAATATTTTGGCTTTACCAGTGGCTTCACCAATGTTGTGGCTTTAGCTGTGTTGTGACTTCACCAATATTGTGGCTTCAGCAATATTAAAACTTCATCAATATTGTGGCTTCAACAATACTGTGGCTTCACCAATATTGTGGCTTCACCAATACTGTGGCTTCACCAATACTGTGGCTTCACCTTCTTCACCAATTTTGTGACTTCGTCAATGTTGTGGCTTCATCAATGTTGTGGCTTCATCAATGTTTTGGCTTCTCTTGTTTATCATATTCCGTTGAGATATATCAATCACTGGGGCTTAAAAAGACATATTATGTCTAAATGTAATTTTTGTTAAAACCATCAGAATGACCAAAATGACCGAAACAATGAGTATTATCTGTATTTGTTGTGTGTGGGGTATGGCTTCAACAATCTGTTAATGTAGAAGTTTTTTATCAGAAGTTCTGTTTACCCAGTATGACTGTTAAGCTCCACCTGGTCCTGATTGATGGTCTTGCAGTTATGATGTATGCACCTGTGTATAGTGTCTCATTGTTGTACACCTAATCTGCTCTGTATTTATCTGCAATTCATATCACCTCCTCATCGCCAGCCCAGCATGACACAGACCTGGGGTTCTTTTTATTACCAGCCAGTTGTTACACTGACCTGGGGTTCTTGTCACCAGCCCAGTATGTCACCGACCTGGGGTTCTCCTAACATGGCATCATTTTTGTTTGGAGGGGTAGTATTTCTTGAGGCCAGTTAACATGTAAAATGGCCACCCGTCACCAGGACAGGTCAGGACGGGTGGCCATTTTAGTTAAGTTCCAGCCCTGTTACTGATGACTGAACTAAGCTCTCTGGGCTGTAGACTTATTCTGAACATCTGGCTTTGTCACATAATCAACTCCAGATGAACATCAGATATGTATGTCCTCATATTCACTATATACTGATTTTCAGATGTGTACAATTGTAAATGTGACCTCGGGTTAAGGGTGAAGAGAGCTGGCTTATGTGGATGAGACACCATTTTATTAAGTGACAGAAGGAAGTGCACCATAGCCAACCCAGGGGAGCAGTCAAGCATTGAATTCTAGTATATTTATCAATGCTAAGCTCCATAGCAACCTTCCTGGTGGTCACTAGTCAATGCCTGTTATCTGGATACCCAGAAAGAGAATGTTAAAGTTGCCATCAGTGGTCAATGAATGAAGATAACATTAATTATTGATGGGTGGGGCGGTTTGTTATTGGTTATATAATTGCAGTGCATATTGATAATATCAGGCTTATGATGTGTTTTTACCAATATTCTATTAGTTTATATTCAAATGTAGATTCAGTTTCTGCCACACGAGAGGGATTAGTTTTTACTTCCTTTACTTAATTACAAGAGATTGATTCATGTGACATGTTGTATTGATACTCAACCTTATCAGGTTGGTAAGAATTAATGTTGTGTAATGTTTTACATAGACTTCCTTTAGTTCTTATGATATAAGACTGATTGGCAGTTTGACAAGTTAACTTTGTGTGTGTAACAGAATGTGCAACTATAGCTGGGGCACAGCAGGAGAATCATCTTTAGCTGAATCATATGGACAAGCTGTTGTATGGATTCACTAATTGTGTCCTAATGGAAACCCACCAAGACTGGCCCGATTGAAAGTTATTACTGATAGTGCAACATAAGACGCTGTTGTCAAAGTTCCTGCTGATCATGTTCAAATTTATCTGTAGATATGCTTTGCTTGATAATGATATCCTGATAATTGATTTCCTTATATTGTTAACCCTTATGAGGTCAATACATTCAGTCCATTAAGTCAATTTATTCAGCTGAATCAACTCTGAATGCCTTTATTGTGGATACATTTTTTGTAGAATTTAAGTGACCCTAGATAGGCAAGTGAACAGCAATCAAAGTTTAATCATCAACAAATTAAATTCATCCTCTGCCTACTCCTGACCTTAAGAAATCCTTCAGCACATTGCCTGCAGATGCTGCTGGTTTTTTTTCATTTTGTTACTACATGTTATTATGTGGCAAACTGAATAAAGGTGATATATTTAAAGCTTAAAGATTGTTTAATCCATGTTTTAATCATGGTGTCCTGAGGGGATTTATATCGTTCACACTAAAAGATGGGATTCAGTTTAATTCTCAAAATAAATATAATGTAAGGCAAGACAATGATGCTCTTTCATGAACAGATAAAACATGTAATAAAGAATGCACAATTAATCAATTGGAGGTCAGTTTGACACTTGATGAAGCAAATTGTGAATAGATGCATGAACATATGCAATTGGACACATCATTATATGACATGCACATACTTTGTGTCCTGTTGCCTAAACTTCTCGGCTGGTTTGCATGATTGCAGTTAATATTTAACAATTCGAAAATAAATTATTGAACCATATAATATAAGAGCGAGGAAATGGTTCATAACGCTATGTGATGCTGCCTCCACTGGTCCGTGTCATTCAGTGTATAGCTAGCTAGCTGATCAGAACTTCACAGAAGCCTGTCAACGCGACCGATTTGGGAAACACCCAAATAGCTTCAGTCGAAAGTCATTTTCTCTCAAATTACCATATCTTATTCGCCTTTCATTTACTAAATATAAACACTTCTTCTTTCATTTAATTGGAACTGATTTAAGATTACACCTTGTTGTTTTTTGTTGCACCAAATTTAAGCGGATTTTGCAACTTTGGCCAAGTGCGGCAAAACTGTCGCCATGTCGCACGGAGATAAATAGTGACAGCTGTTTGGACTCTCCCGATTCAAGGGACGAGGGATGTTGTCCGACATCGTTGACAGACAGATTACAGTGTTCAGAGTGGTTAAATAACATTAATCTGCCCAGAGCAATCGAAATGTATAATAGTTACAGCAATTACTTCAATGATGGCAGTTTAATTATCCATGAATCAGAATATAAATACGTTAAAATATATGACCTACGTGCATTTTTGACTTGGAATCGTCCGTGCTCCAATATTAGAGACGACAATCTTCAGAATGTTAGGTATCACTAATTCTTGTTAAAACTCGCAGTACCTAAGTATAAACTTGTAACCAAATTAATAACGGGTACGTTGAAGAACTCCCTTCCTTAAAATAGGTGATAGGTGACTTTAATGCATATTTTCTCCGTTCGACCGGTACACCTGCCGCTCGGCAAGGTTCGGAACTTTTCGGAGCAAGACATTGCGTCAGCATTTCGTGGAATCGCGCCGATAATTTAGCTTCACTTTTTTTTTTCTTCATGGCTCGTTGAATATTGTGAATGTACAGTTCGAATTATGTTTAAAACAATGCGAAATCGAAAAAAGTTTCTTTCGGTTCCCGAAAGACCTAAAAACGCGCAATACTTTGTGCAAGCTTGTGTGTAGGAATTAAATTTAAGTCGTTTATGGTTTCATTGACCTAAGCTTTTTCATTGACTAAGCTTTGTAACCCAAGGTTGTATAAACGATGGTCTGTCAGTAGTAGGTTGGTTGGGATAATAAATGTTGGTAATATCGGAAGGCAAAAAGGGCTGGTCGGCTCATTTGTTTATTCTAATCGCCAATATGGGTAGATATGTAAAATGGTCAAAATGGTTGGTTATATAAAAAGGCCAAAATGGTTGGTTTTATAAAAAAGTTCCAAAATGGTTGTTTTTTTTGCATGACAAAACTATCATGACTATTTTGGTACAACCATTTTGGCCTAGGATTTTTATAATCTTCTAAAATAAGTTTTGAATGAATATATTAACTGAAAGCTGTACAAGGCAGATGTATAATGTTTTGCATCCGTGATATCACATAATTTGAGCTCCAAAAAGCGAAATAATCGAATGACCCAAAATGGTCGGTTTTGTCGATATTGTCCAAAATGGTTGCAATTGTGAGTATATATATATATATATATATATATATATATATATATATATATATATATATATATATATATATATATATATATATATATATATATATATATATATATATAAATATATATATATATATATATATATAAATATATATACATATATATATATATATATATACCAAAAAAGTTTTTTATAAAACCAACCATTTTGGCCATTTTATAACCAACCATTTTGGCCATTTTATATATTCAACCATATTGGCCATTAATATAAACAAATGAGCCGGCCAGCCCTTTTTTCCTTCCGTTATTACCAACCATTATTATCCCAACCAACCTACTACTGACAGACCATCGTTCATACAACCTATGGTTACAAAGCTTAGAAGGTCAATTAAACCATAAACGACCTAAATTAAATTCCTACAAACACGCTCAACAAAGTATTGCGCGTTTTTAGGTCTTTCGGGAACAGTTAGCAACGTTTTTCGATTCCTCATTGTTTCTCAAAATGGAAAAGTGATCACATATGTATGGAAAAGTGATCACATATGTCTCAAGTTCAACATCATTTGCTACACGCTAGCAGTCTCCGACCAGCGCCGTTTCAACCTAAATAGGGGTGACTACCCCCGGCTCACGGGCATGCTTCAAGCAGTCGACTGGTACACTGAACTCGACTGTCCAAGTGCGCAGGAAGCCTGGACCCGTCTTGCCCAACACTTCGATACCGCAACCACCAAATGCATCGCCCGCTCATCACCCAAGCGCTCTAGGAAGCAGTTGTACACCACCCCCGATGTCGATCGTATGCGGAAAATCAAGAAAGCCCTCTGGCACGCATACTGTGAGTCCCATAACCAATCTGACCATATTAGCTACAAAAAGATCAGGAATGCATTGCGATCGCTCTCCCGTCGACTGCGTACCGACTTCAAACGCCGTATTGTTGATGACGCGAAACACAACCCAAAGTCCATCTGGAGGTACATCAACTGGAGGCTTAAGACCCGATCTAAGATTGACGATCTCATCCGCGAGGACGGAACCATTGCCAGCTCCGACTATGGTAAAGCGGAGACACTTAACTCTTTCTTCGCATCGGTATTCACTGTTGAAGACCTGTCCCACCCCCCGACTCTTCCTAACCGCCCAGTAGACTATCCACTGTCCAACATCGAAATCTCGGAGAAGAAAATCGAAGAGTAGCTGAAGAAACTTTCGCCTGGTAAATCCCCTGGGCCCGACGGATGGCACCCCCGCATCATCAAGGAATGCTCCTTCGGACTGACCACCCCACTCAAGAAGTGTTTCGAACTGTCCCTCACTGCTTCCGAATTCCTCGCTGAATGGAGAGTAGGTCATGTCACCCCAATCCAAAAGAAGGGCTCCAGGAGATCGCCGTGCAAATACCGCCCATGCAGTTAGCCTCACCGCTCTGGGATCGAGGGTTCTCGAGTCAATAATACGCGACGCGATCATTGACCATATGAGCCGAAACGATCTCTTCGCAGATGAACAATATGGTTTTGTACCAGGCCGCTCCTGCACAACACAACTCTTATCAACCCACGAAGCCTGGACCGACGCCCTCGACAATGGCAAGTGCGTCGACTGCATATACCTCGATTTTGTCAAAGCATTCGACTCCGTCCCCCACGGCCGCCTTCTCAGCAAGCTAACAGCTTACGGCATCGACGGCGCCTGCCACCAATGGATCAAGAAGTTCCTCGCAAATCGGCACCAGCGAGCAGTAGTCAATGGCCAGCTGTCATCATGGCGTCCTGTGACGAGTGGAATCCCACAGGGATCGGTCCGCGGGCCGGTCCTATTCGTCATCTTCATTAACGACCTCCCAGACTGCACCGTCAACTTCTGCCGCCTCTTTGCCGATGATTCGAAGATAAGCCGCCCCATTGCATCCCAAGCCGACCAGGATAGCATCCAAGACGACATTGACCGACTCGATAGCTGGTCCGCCACATGGCAGTTGCCATTCAACCGCCTCAAATGCAAGGTGCTGCATATTGGTCCGAACAGCCCAGGCTACATTTACCACATCGGCACTTCGGCGATCGAGCACGAACAACATGAACGCGACCTCGGGGTAATCGTTGATGTGGATCTCAAGTTTCGCCAGCAGACTGCCACAGCGGCGAAGAAGGCCAGCAGCATCCTCGCTGTCATTAAGAGATCGTTTTACGTTTTGGATGAACTCTCGCTGCCCCTGCTCCACAAGGCATACGTCCGCCCTCATTTAGAATACTGCAACACGGTGTGGGGGCCCCTACTCAAGACGGACAAAGAATTGATAGAAAGGGTGCACAGACGAGCCACTAAGCTAGTACCCGGAATAAGGGGTTTAAGCTACCCAGATAGGCTACGCCACCTAAAACTCCCAAGCCTCCACCACCGGCGCCGCCGAGGAGACATAATTCAGACCTATAAAATCATGCATGAAATCGATCGATTACAAATATCTGACTTTTTCGAGCGAGCACCAGCACCAGGCACCCGCGGTCATGCCCTCAAGATTTTCAAGCAACTCAGCACCCGCCTATGCAAGGCGAACTTCTTCTCTCAGAGAGTGGTATCCGACTGGAACTCTTTCCCCGAGGGTGTGGCCACAGCCCCCTCCGTCAACTCTTTCAAGGCACGCCATGACAGCCTCTGGACCGCCCACCAATACGACCTTCCGTCCGACCCCTGAAATATACCTCCTTCCCCCTGGCATGTCTCCAGCAGTGGTTTATAGTCTAAACGCCCAGATTGGACCGACAGGCTCTAGCCTTATTCCCAACATATTACTATTACTATTTATACGTAATTTGAACTGTACATTCACAATATTCAACGAGCCATGAAGAAAATAGTGAAGTTAAATTATCGGCGCGATTCCACGAAATGCTGACGCAATGTCTTGCTCCGACAAGTTCCGAACCTTGTCGAGCGGCAGGTGTATAGGGGGAACGGAGAAAATATGCATTAAAGTCACCTATTTTAAAGAAAAGGGAGTTCTTCGACGTTCCCGTTATTAATTTGGATACAAGTTTATACTTAGGAACTGCGAGTTTCAACAATAATAAGTGATACTTAACACTCTTAAGATTGTCGTCTTTAATACTGCAGCACGGACGATTCCAGGTCAAAAATGTAGGTCACATATTTTAACGTATTTATATTCTGATTCATGGATAATTAAAATGCCATCATTGATTATATTGCTGTAACTTTAATGCATATCGCTTGCTTCGGACAGCTTAATGTTATTTAACCACTCTGAACACTGTAATCTGTCTGTCAACGATGTTGGACAACATCCCTCGTCCCTTGAATCGGGAGAGTCCAAACTGCTGTCACTATTTATCTCCGTGCGACATGGCGACAGTCTTGGCTCTTGTCGCACATGGCCAAAGTTGCAAAATCCACTTAAATTTTGTGCAACAAAAACAACAAGGTGATAATCTTATATCAGTTCCAATTAAATGAAAAAAAGAAGTGTTTATATATAGTAAATGAAAGGTAAATAAGATATGATAATTTGAGAGCAAATAACTTTCCACTGAAGCTATTTGGGTGTCTCCCAAATCGGTCGGGTTGCCAGGCTTCTGTGAAGTTCTGAGCAGCTAGCTATACGCTGAACGACACGGAACAGTGGAGGCAGCATCACATAGCGTTATGAACCCGGTCCTCACTCTTATAATATACGTTTCAATAATTTATTTTCATATTGTTAAATATTAACTGCAATCATGCAAACCAGCCGAGAAGTTTAGGCAACAGGGCACTTATCAAAGTATGTGCATGTCATATAATGATGTGTCCAACTGCATATGTTCATGCATCTATTCACAATTTGCTTCATCGAGTGTCAAACTGACCTCCAATTGATTAATTTTGCATTCTTTATTACGTTTTATCTGTTCATGAAAGAACATCATTGTCATACCTAACATAAGATTTATTTTGAGAATTTAACTGAATCCCATCTTTAAGAATGAATGATATAAATCCCCTCAAGACACCATGATTAAAACATGGATTAAACAATCTTTAAGTTTTAAATATATCACCTTTATTCAGTTTGCCACATAACATGTAGTTACAAAATGAAAAAAAAACAGCAGCATCTGCAGGCAATGTGCTGACGGATTTGTTAAGGTCAGGAAGAGGTTGAAGATGAATTTATTTTGTTTATGATTAAACTTTATTTGCTGTTCACTTGCCTATCTAGGGTTACTTACATTCTACAAAAAATGTATCCACAATATAGGCATTCAGAGTTGATTGGGCTGAATAAATTGACTTAAATAGACTGAATGTATTGATCTCATAAGGGTTAACAACATAAGGAAATCAATGATCAGGATATCATTATCAAGTAAAGCATATCTACAAATAAATTTGAACATGATCAGCAGGAACTACCACAACAGCGTCTTATGTTGCACTATCAGTAATAGACTTTCACGAGGTTCAGTCTTGGTGGGTTTCCAAGGACACAATTAGTAAATCCATACAACAGCTTGTCCATATGATTCGGCAAATGATGATTCTCCTGCTGTGCCCCAGCTAAAGTTGCACATTCTGTTACACACAAAATAACTTGTCAAACTGTCTATCAGTCTTATATCATAAGAAATAAAGGAAGTCTATGTAATACATTACATTACATTAATTCTTGCCAACCTGATTAGATTGATCATCAAAACAACATGTCACATGAATCAATCTCTTGTCATTAAGTAAAGGAAGTCAAAACCAATCCTCTCTCATGTTGCAGAAACTGAATCTACATTTGAATATTAACTAATAGAATATTGGTAATAAAACATTGTAAGCCTGATCTTATCAATATGCACTTTAACTGTAATTATATAACCAATAACAAACAGCCAACCCATCAATAATTAATGTAACCTCCCTTCATTGACCACTGATGGCAACTTTAACATTTTCTTTCTGGGTAGAGATGACAGGCATTGACTAGTGACCACCAGGAAGGTTGCTATGGAGCTTAGCATTGATAAATATACCAGAATTCATTGCTTGACTGTTCCCCTGGGTTGGCTTTGTGGCACTTCCCATGGTCACTTAACCACTGATGAAATGGTGTCTGATTCACATAAGCCAGCTCTCTTAACCCTAAACCTGAGGTCACATTTACAATTGTGCACATCTGAAAATAAGTATATAGTGAGGATGAAGACATACATATCTGATGTTCATCTGGAGTTGATTCTGCTACAAAACATTCACCAGATGTCCCGATAACGGGTGGCCATTTTAGATGTAAACCGGCCTCAAGAAATTCTACGCCTTCAAACAAAAAAGATGCCATGTTAGGCGAACCCTAGGTCAGTAACATACTGGGCTGGTGATAAGAACCCCAAGTAAGTGTCACGATTAGTAGTTGATAAGAACCATATGTCAGTGATATACTGGTTTGGTGATAAGTACCCCAGGTCAGTGACATACTGGGCTGGTGATGAGAACCCCAGATCAGTATCACGACGGGCTGGTAATAAAGAGAATCCTAGGTCTGTGTCATGCTGGGCTGGTGATGAGGAGGTGATATAAATTGCAGATAACTACAAAGCAGATTAAGTGTACAACTATGTGACACTATACACAGTTACATACATCATACATGCAGGACTATCAATCAGGACCAGGTAGAGCTTAACAGTCATACTGGCCCAGTAATTAGAGGTTCTGTTTAGCCAGTAACTGGGTAAACAGAACCTCTGATAAAAAACTTCTACTTAAACCGACTGATGTGGCCATACTCACACACAACATATACAGATAATACTCATTGCTTTGGTCAATTTTGTCATTCTGATGGTTTATGACAATAAGACATAACTTGTCTTTTTAAGCCCCAGTGATTAATATATATCTCAACGGGATATAATACAAAAGAGAGGCTAAAACATTAGTGAAGCCACAAAAGTAGTGAAGCCAAAACATTAATTAATTGATGAAGCCACAACACTGACAAAGCCACAACACTGGCGAAGCCACAAAATTGGTGAAGTCACAATAATGGTGAAGCCACAACACTGGTGATGCCACAAAATTGGTGAGCCAAAATATTGATGAAGCGACAATATTGGTGAAGTCACAGTATTGGTGAAGCCAAAATATTGATGAAGTCAAAATATTGAAGAAGCTATAATAGTGGTGAAGCCGCAATAGTGGTGAAGCCACTACATTAGCCAAGGCACAGTATTGGTGAAGCCACAATATTCGTAAAGCCACAACACTTGTGAAGCCACAACATTGGTGAACCAAAAATATTGATGAAGCCATAACACTGGTGAAGCCAAAACATTGGTGAAGCCACAGTATTGGTGAAGCCACAATATTGATGAAGCCACAATATTGGTGAAGCCACAGTATTAGTGAAGCCACAACATTGGTGAAGCCAAAATATCGATGAAGCCACAACATTGGTGAAGCCAAAATCTTGATGAAGCTACAGTATTGGTGAAGCCACAATATTGATGAATTCACCATATTGATGAAGCCACAATATCATTGAATCAACCACAGCGGTGAAGCGGCAACAACGATATAGCCAAAATATTGATGAAGCCACAATATTGATGAAGCCACAGTATTGGTGAAGCCACAACATTGGTGAAAACAGCATTGGTGAAGCCACAATATTGGTGATGCTAGTTTTTGTTAAGCCACAATATTTGTAAAGCCACAATATTGGTAATGCCACAACACTTGTGAAGCCACAACATTGGTGAAGCCAAAATATTGATGAAGCCATAACACTGATGAAGCCACAACACTGGTGAAGCCACATTATTGGAGAAGCCATAGTATTAGTGAAGCCACAGTGTTGATGAAGCAGCAACATTGGTGAAGCAACAGTATTGGTAAAGCCACATTATTGTTGAAGCCAAAATATTGATAATGCCACAATATTGATGAAGCCACAGTATTGGTGAAGCCACAACAATGGTGAAAACACACCACTGGTGAAGCCACAACATCGGTGATGCCAGAGTATTTGTGAAGCCAACATGTTGGTAAAGCCACAATAATGGTAAAGCCACAACACTTGTGAAGCCACAACATTGGTGAAGCCAAAATATTGATGAAGCCATAACACTAATGAAGCCATTAAAATGGTGAAGCCACAACATTGGTGAAGCTACATTATTGGAGAAGCCACAATATTGGTGAAGCCACAATATTGATGAAGCCACAATAATGGTGAAGCCACAGTATTGGTGAAGCCACAACATAGGTGAAGCCACAGTATTGGTGAAGCCACAATATTGGTGAAGTCACAATATTGATGAAGCCACAATATCATTTAATCCACAACACTGGTTAAGCTCCTGTCAGCAATTTAGATGAAGCCACATGACCGCCTCACTATTCTTATCTTTAACTATACATTTATCTCAAATCACAAAATATAATGAAATGATAAGACTAAAGAATATTTCTTTTCACTAAGCAAGAGCCTAGTGGCCTTAAAGCAACACACTGCTCCGTTTGATATTAGGAGGTATCCTGCAAAGATAGATGAGCATAATTGTGATGTTTGGACAGCTGATACTGCTGCCCATCTTGAACAAATAAATTTCCTAAATAGGGCAGATTAACCAACACAGAGGATATTAATCTCCAATATGATTCAATTTAGATACTGGGTTCATAATATTAAACCCAGAACACGAGGTAAAGCAGTTAATCACTACCAGATTGTGAGTGCTGCTGAGCAAAATGTCATCACAAACACCTAGTCAATCTCACTGCCTAACAATAATGACAGAAAGCCAATGGCTTTTGAACTCTGCTGCTTTTGACATTAACAAGCATTTAATCATAGCTTTTATAGCATATTATTGTATTCAATGACACACCAGGGGTTTCAGATATGCTCTAAACCCACTATCAACACTAGACCAGATTCACAGCTTTTAAGACTAACTGACAGATGACCATGGCATTTATAGATTATACGTGATAGATTTAAATGATGTGATTGGACTATTGTACAATTGTTTCGATAACAAACATTGAACATTTGGCAACAATTTTATTACCAATATTGACGTGGCATATACCCTGACAAAAGAGGCTCTGGACTTCAAAAACCTACTTGGGGTCTGATCATTTGGCTGGCCGCTGTTGAACTTGGCTGTCAACTCAAACCAGCACAGTTGTTTTGGATAGCTACTATTGAGATCTAAAGGATCACTATCCTGACTTATTGATGGCAAAAGTGTGACCCTGTCCATGATTGAATTATCATATAACACATAATCAAACTTATAGGAATGTAATAAAGAACTCATGTTTTAGTGTATTACAATGACACACAATATTAGCAGATCATGCTATTTCCAATAAAAGTACTTTAAAAGATAGGTTAAGGGTAACATTAATGATGCAAGTATATAATTCAAGGATGTGGAAAGCAAAATATCAATCTTCAACCATTGAAACAAAATTCACATTTGAAAAAGTAACCCCCGCCCCCCTAACGCACTACCAACAGAGTTGTTATATAGTGTACTTGTACTATGACACTAGCCATCCTAGTGGCTAGTGGTGGCTAATGTCATAGTCCACAATAAAACATTGTGAGTTACAGGGCATTAAGTCTGAAGACGGGTGGGATCGATGATCCTGGAATCAGGATCCCCTACCTTACTCAACAACCAAATTGGAGCGTTTGGGTTATTGTGATACCGCAGCGCATGTGCGCTGTCAAGATCAGGCAATGTTTACATCTGACAGATGGCGCAAAAGCCGTTCGCTAGCATGGCCAATGCCAATGGCAATAGCCGATACGGTTAAATGAACGTCAGGAAATACATTACAAAAATCAATGGTAATCGGTAGATCTGTCCTACCAAGCTACAGGCATCTAGTAACATTAACGTGGTATCTGGGTATTTTTGGCCGTTTGAATAGTGTTATTGATCGGTAAGTGTGAGTGTGAACGGTAGAGCCAACGTGCGGAACAGCCCGGTGAAGCTCGCTAACCACTTTAAGTTTAAACTACGGGTATTTCATAATTAGTCGTAGTATACATGAAATTTCTTTCCGCAACAATAACGTTTATTTTCACATGAATGATATTCAATCTATAAACGTTGAAATCATACTGACCGAGCGAGATTCACATGGAAACAGAGCGTGTAAAATGTACGATCGCCTTTGTTTATGTTCGCTCGTGTACCGGAAATTCCACGCGGTATGGAAAGCTGGAATAGTTACAATCCCAAAATAAACCTTCAGCTTGAGCCCGCGGTGCGTTAGTGGGGACAATTGGATTTTACGACATGAGCAAACTGATAACACAAAACAATCTTAATAATTAATCCCTGGAAAATAAACAGTCCGTTGATACGGTATGATTTCATTTATTACTTGAAACTTTGCACATCATAGATCGAGAAAACCGGTATCTCATTTCAGTGAGATTCTCCAAACGTTTCAAATGCTGATCTGCGTCTCGAATTCCAAGCTTAAGTGCTACATTTGTTCTTATTTATCTAAATAAAACATTATCAGACGGATATATATTGAGAAAAAAACAGCCAAAATGAGTTGACAAAGACTTACAACTATATCCGACCGTTAGGATATTTGAGCGTGTGCCGCCCGTTATTCGTAGAACTGCTGATTTATATATTCATTCAAAATGTGTATGTTTTTCATTTCAAGCGATAATTTAAAACAGAGAATTGTTCATTGAAGTTAAAAGTCACACAAATCATGGATCTAAGTTTGAAGCAAATATACATCGAACAAAGCCGTATAATGACCGATTATTCAACATGGCCAAAATAGTCGTTGGGGCCAAAATGTAAATTCAGGCAAAGGCAGTTAACTTCAAGAAAAAGTAGATATTTACCCCGAATAATAAGATTCCAACCTTAGGCGGAGTAGTATCAAATAAAGTTACAATTTGATGGGGAAGCGCAGTTGTGTAAGCCAATGAGATGACGGTGACTATTTTGGCCCCATGATCATCGACCAAAATGTAAGTATGGGCCAAAACGGTCGGTGAATTGTACCAATATGGTCGGACTGTGTAAAAATATATATATATATATATAGATATATATAGAGATAGAGATATAGATATAGATAGATATATAGATATATAGAGAGAGATATATAGAGAGAGATAGAGATATAGAGAGAGATCTCTCTATATAGAGAGATAGAGAAAGAGAAATAGAGAAAGAGATAGAGAAAGAGATATATATATAGAGATATAAGAGAGATCTAAGAGAGAGAGAGAAGAGAGATATCTCTAGAGATAGATCCTTAGATATTTCTGTCTCTATATGTATTTATATATATAAATCTCATATATATCTATATATATAGATCTCTACATATATAACATTATATATGTGTATATATATATGTATTTTATATATATATATAAATAAACATATATACTTATATGTTTATATATATACATATTTATGTATCTCTATATATATTTAATTATATGTATATATATACATATATTTATACATATATATGTATATATGTATGCATATAAATATATATATGTATATATATTTGTATATATATATATACATAGATATATAGATATTTGTATATATATATATAATTATGTATACATATATATATGCATATATATGTTTAAACATATATATGTTTATAAATATATATTTATGTATATATAGAAAATATATAGATAGAATTATATACTATACACATATATATATATATATATACACAGATATATATTCACACATACATAAAGATATATATATTCATACATACACCTATATATATATATATATATTTATATATATATAATATATATATATATATATATATATATATATATATATATATATATATATATATATATATATATACATATATATATATATATAAATGTATACATATATGTTTATAAGTTTTTGTATGTTTATGTGTTATGATCGAACTGTCAAATAGAGACTTTGGTTAAGCAAACATTATATACAATCTGCTCTGACCCTGTGATGCTATTATGTACAAGCCTATTCAAGTTGTTAACATTATTAGCGTCGATGCTTCAATGCTGGCTTGTAAGATATGTCCTGCATCAGGCCATTCGTGCTACAATACACTCAGCTCTAATGCTATCTTTGAAACAACTTCCTTATGCATCATAAGTGACAGGGGTCATAGCGTCTTTGTCGTCAAAAGCTGACTGGCTGGATGAGCTGATAGAACTACACGCGCTTGGTCATAGGTTTGACATAGCTTGTCACCTTAGAGTAGCTGACATTTATTCAACCCAGTCCATCTAATTTGCTTGCCATTTACGTGACAATGACAAATCGCACAGGGTAGAGCAGAAGAAATTGCACGTATTCATATGGGGTCTTACCGAGTCACACCGGGTCACCCCGGATCACACTCTGTGACGGTTTGCATCTCAAAGATATTCCATTACCTGGTAGTAATTTACTAAAAATAGTTTGCGTAGAGTTCAGCTAATTCAATGACTTCCACGTTGATGTCCCTCAGCTGTCTGAATGACGTTTATTAATTATGATAGATGGGGTTTTGCCTATAACCTTTCAACATTAATTCGGGTTCATTGTAAAGGAGGGATTAACCTTATGGTAGTTGCGTAAATTACTGGCAAGGAATTGGCGATGCCTTTTCTATGAACATTATCGTATTGATGGTGCTATAAACCGTGGTGTTATAACGTATTGCTCAGGGAAAGCTAAGGCTTATCTGCACATTAACGGCGGAAGCAAGTTCGTATCGGCAGAGCATAGGCCAAATCCCGGGCTACAAGCAGGGTTTATCATTATGCTGCAATCTGTCGCTACGGGCCGACCCAGCTTAGACAATGTACTATTTCCTATTTATTGAGTAATGTAAATTATGATGAATGAGTAGTTGCTTATAATTGGGGATCTATTATGAATCAAAACCACTTACCATATGATCAATGTAGGGGTCGTAAATACCAGCTAGCTTCTAACACAGCGTGGTGTATATGCACCATACTTTTCATGGCAACCGTCTGCTGTCCTAAAAGCATATCAACAATATATCCGATTTGAGATGGGGTAAAGCGGGCACTGATCATAAGTGTGACATGCGGACGTTATCAGATGTAATGCAAGTATACTAGATAAAATCGTCACAAGCAGCTCGGCTGCCAAATAGCTTCGCTTAATACGACATTTAGGTGAGGGTAGCAGGGCAGTACGAAGGCAATCAGAAGCAGTCATAATGCGGGCTCGCGTGGTATGTAACAGCCTCTACATAGTTCCAGCATAAGCATACACATGTTAGCAAATTAACACAGCATGTAAATATCAAGCTTTCTAAATTAGACTCGTATACGAAACATAATTTTACAAAGCTACGTGGCGTAACTTTGTGAATTGACAATTGCTGACCCGTGGTTCTTATAATATGGCGTGCTTAATGCGTTTATCACCGGACTTTTGTCGTATATCTCTGATGTTAAAAGAGCGTTCATTTGATACCTCCTCCCCCCCCCCCCTAACCCCATTATATAGGTCTGCATGACCCTTTGCTTCAGAAGAGAGTCTAATCGAATATCCACCTCTAGCAAATGGCAGAGCAAAAGTTATAAACATGACGGAAATCGATTCAACCACTCGTATTGTATTGGACATTCTCATTTAGCTGTATTTCTGTTGAAACACCTAAAACGACAATATCATAACAAACAGCAACTTTGTTCATGTAACAATGCAAGAGAACGGCATGCTAATCACTGGCGAAGAGAATGGTTAGGTTACAAAAGATCCTTGGGCATCTTTGCTCGACCGAACCGTTATTGTCCCTAAACAGTGTTCAAGTCTGCACTTATCAATTGCACCTTGCTTATTTACAAGATATTAACCGATGAATGTATTTCATATTCATTCAACCAATTATGCGTAGGTGATTGGTTGGGAAAGCGTGTAGATTAAAATTTACTGGCGGTCCAATCAAAAGCTATCGGTTTAAGTTTTGTTTTTTAACATGTGGAATACAATCCGGGTCTGCTCTTTTTGCGATAGATGGCCAGCGCTTTAACATTATTTAACATTAGAGATAAAGTTTAGTAAGGCACAGTGGTGTTTCTAGGTTTGCGCCAAATGAATATGCTAAATGTAAATGGGGTTTCCACTTGTTTCATACATCAGCAGGTTGTGTCGTACATAAATCGAAATGCAACATATAATTGGATCATGAAGCAAAGAATTATGGGATACACAACCTAGAATATATCGTTCACTGTGTTTGCGTTAAGCATTTCCTGTGGTCATTGGACTTCGTCCGATCAAGAGACTTGTTTACATGATTGATCGGGACAAAATCATTGTGCCCTGATCTAAATAATTAGTTGGTAATGAACTAAATCCGCCAAATCCTATCTTACAAGCGGCCATATCAGAAAAACGCTCGTTATAAGTGACAATTGAAAATTTTTGGGCATTGATTAAACATAATTAAACATCATTAATCATTAATTATGGGCTCAAGTAAGGTACGGATGAGAGTCTGAGTAGAGTGGCAGAACTGTCATGGTACTCAGCGTCCATGCATGAGCATGTGTTGCCTTGTTAAATACCGTCGTTATAATACTCAACAAGTCTGAAGCATGACAATATTGGCGAACACATCGCCGCCATACATACAATTCATACGGTGTACAGGTTTATCTTATAAAGGAAGCGAAACGGTTTTTAAAAATGACTCAATCACCTTTCAGGGTCCGATTCAATAAATAAACAAATACAAACAAAAGATAAAGAAACTGCTTTTTATACTCTGCAGAAACTATAGAATAATAATATCGCAATAAACACAGTACAGTGTGTTGCTTTTTAAATTCATTGCAATTGCGCCAGGGCATATCTTACATTGTATGCATCTGCGGCAATGCCTGCAACGATTGTACAGCAAATTCCAAGCGTAATGGTTCGCACAGCTCGGTTTTAACAGCAGCTTTGCCTCAAGTTGTACCCAAGCTGATAAAACATCCTCATGTCTTTCGCGATATAGCCTCGTAGTCAAAGGACGCGTCAATTAAGTGTTACACGTAATTTGTATATCGTTGATCCCTGATCAAGGTTGAAGAAATAATTCAGGGTATTTGTTTGACCTAGGGTTGCACAGAAAACTTTACATCTACACTAAGCACGTTTGACTTCTTACAATCAGTTTACTTGAACCAAATTACCGACGTTTCGTGGCTTTGGAAGTGGAGATAATTGGTATAAAATGGTTGTTAGGATCAGCCCGTTTTGACTTCACCCTTATCCATACAGAAGCAGATGTCGAGTCCCCATGATAATCTCCGGGCCCTTATTTACACTCTGATGAAATAGTTATAATCCCCTCGACGCCATCCTAATTTCTATCATGCCACCGCACTGAATTCCGCCATAACTCCACATCTAACACAGATGTGAACACCGCGCCTGCACTGCCTGTGACCCCACATAAATCTGCTCTGGAATTCCCCTCTAATTCTTGCTGCGACCGAGACTTATCCTTGCCATTACGAACCACCTAACACCCAACGCGACTTAAATTGCCTGCCCTAGTCCCACCAGAATGTGCATCGGGAAGTTATGCAACTGCCCGTCGTCACCCTTCCTTAATGCTTGCTAGAATTATAATACGTTTTCCACTGCGTAAATAGCATTTTTGCGTTTACAATGGGTTATTAATTCCAACGTTTAGCCTTAGAGGCTTTTTGTTCTCGATAGCGATGACCTTCGTAACACACTATTGAGTATTCTAGTCAATAACAGGAGTTATCCAAGGCTGTTAATCATTTCCGTTGCATGCCTTCTTTTTATGCTATTGCGATGTCGCGCTATGTCGCCAGCATCATACTCTATAATTTACTTGCTTGCCTGGAGTGATATGTTCCGACGAACACATGATGTTCAGAAAGGTAACGAACGGTGAACGCTAATGAGTATTGGCGACAATGCTCATCCATATGTTCAGTTGATGCGGCTTGGGTGCATGAGGCGTTATAAATCTCAAATGAGCCTCATAATGGACTCAAATGAATTGCTGGTAATTATTGCCTAATGAATCCAATATTTTAGTTATTATTAACTTAACTGTGCATGGTGTATGAAATGATAAGCAAATTGAAATATAAAGACCGATGCAAATATTTTTGCTGTGGGTGAATTCGCAAGGTCCTTCTAAAAACGTTTTGCAAACGTTCAACATGATTATTTTAATATGATACACATCATTTTATCATATCCATATGTTAATTTCCCATACGAGCCATATGATAATGCAAGAGCGGCCAACAATAACCTAAACAAAGCTTTTGGGTTTGTCGAATGGACACAGCTTGATATGGGGCTCTGTGTTCCTTCGGAATCGTGTTTTACGTCAGGCTGAACGAACGGCGTACATATTATGTGCGTGCAATCTCTGATAGGGGCCGGGTGCCCTAAATGCACATCGTCATTTTGGTCTGATCATTACTATGGCTATAGCAATAACCATTTACACCACAAATCACTGTGCGTTCCCGCAGTTGCTAACTGCAAGTGAGCAAATGATCCGGCGCAAGGAGGGGCGATTGCTTTATAGATAGGATTCAGTGTCATGACTTATTTGGTGCAAATCATCGAGGGTCGGGGCAAAGCCGATGTATTTGCTTATCGCCCCGTTCATCAGAACGTCCATTAGCGCAGTGACTGTTAACACCCCTTATTGCAACCATAAGCCACCAACGGCAAAAGCATCCCTAATGTCCATTCGAACTAATCATAGTTATGTTACAAATCTCGAACATTCTAAACAAGATAAATGAGTTATTACACATCAGGATTCTTTAATGTTTATTCTAGGAGCATATACGTAGAAAATAATTGCAATCGTATGGTAGCAAATTCATGTAAAACCGACCCCAATGCAAGTAATACTGATAAATGGAATTTAATTGACTCCTCCCTCGAATCCAATGTTCTGTGTATAAAACCGGAAATTCAATAAAGTGCTGCAGCAAAAGAGTATATGGGCTTGGTGTTATCAATGCTTGACAAAGCTGGATAGGTTTACGTATACTGCGTGTTCCAGTTGCCTAACAGCTTTCTAAGCCGAATCAAGACTCACAAAGACGGTCAACCACGACCTGATGGTGATAGGTGGCAAATGTGTCCCGCCTGTGGTCATCAACAATTGGCTATGATTACAAGTTAAAGCAATAATTAAAATCTTTATCTTTAAAACACATATCCAGGTGGTTTCCAAACTAGTTTAGCGAGATGCCGCATACTTCGTTTTGGGATATTAACTATTCCAAGGTGTTGCAATCGAAAAATTATTGGCCTGTGTAAGAAATCATAATGGGCAAGATTCCATTTGCATAAGGGAAATATATTATGCTGTATGTTTAAATCACAATAATGCATTTGAGTTTGTTTGACATTGCCCACAAATTCACGACTCCGAATTAGAAGCCAGTTAACCGATTTGAAGGCTCGTTATATTAATAGATGATGTACACGATGAAAGCTGGCAATGTTTTATAATTAACTGTACGTGTTTATGGATATGAAATTACGTTTATGCTTTGCCCACGCCATACAGTATAGATACTAATAGATAAGGGGAGACCAAACGGCCGCTATTTGCCTGATTATATGCCTTTTGTTTCTGAATGATTTGTGTGGGACGAAAGAGCCCAATGGTGGGGGAAGGGAACCTAACGGTTTTTACTCTGTGCGAACGATTGCAGTTTGCGTTGCGCTTTATATGGGCGCTTTATATAGGCGCATCCCTAATTGAAGTATCATACTTAGCGGTGATAAACTGAAAGAGGGAGTAATGCGGGAATGTACGTTATCCCCAACGACAACCTCATGGCGTGAACTGTCGACCCTCTGGAACTCAATTTGAGCCACTGACCTCGCGCGTTCAAGGCAGTAGCCATATCCCCTCCTGTCGCGAGCCTGTTATACGGGGAGGGTATATCTGATTGGCTAAATTACAGACAGCCTGTGTGCGACAACGACGTAGCTGTGATCTGGGACACAATTGGATTGAAACTCATTATACCAACCAGTCGGTTATGGTCGATATTGAAATTATGCAATATTAAAAGCGAACTTCTTGAAATGTTCAGTAATGCCGAAGTAGACACAATAGTTGCCGATGCAGTGTCTGAGTTGTTGTCTGTAGTTGATCCGCTCACAGAAGCTGTGGCTAATTTAACGTCAGCGATGCCCCCTACCGCAAACCATCCCACTCAGGCACGTGCCAACTCGCCTTTACTCTCGCAATTGACCGCCGCTTACTCTATTGTTCCCCACACAACTCTTTGCAGCGCCATGTACCAGTCTACCACCCCACTAATCAATCAACCCCCTTTCCACCTCGAACAACCCTTTCCCGCGCATTCGAGACACCACCCCTCAAATTACCTGCAAAACGTGTACAAAATCAGTCCCATTTCCACCAAGAAAAAACCGCGAAAACGGCGACATAACCAACTTAAAAACGTTCCCGTAAGCAGATGCGTCCGCGATGGCATCTCCCTAACTCCCTCGAGACACTTCCTCTCAAAGGACATGCAAACCCTTTCCCGTCATCACAACCCTCTCTGTGGATCCTTCCATTCCAATAGGCATGGAAGCCTGCTTTGAGGTTCAAGACAAGCATTCCGATTCTAGCTTGCGGTATTCTCAACACTTTGCTAACACGGCGCATGTTCGCTGCCAAAGACGCCTCATCTGGTACCGGGGGCCCACCATTGCTTTGTAATACACAAGCTGTGTCAAATGGATGCGCACACTTCGGCTGACGATTACAACCTTCCGTCCACGCTGATAATGGCCTCAATCATTCTTATACGTCTGGGACAAGAATCTGCTGGCTACCTGCTACCTGAAATGTTGGCTATGATACTGATCATGTCAACTCTGTGATCCGTGATTATGGTCATCATTCGAGCTTCACTTTAATGAAACCTAATTCTCGCAGGCTTATTGAAAGACGAATATATTTTCCGAATGCCAATGATGACTGCCTAATTGTATGATCACAACAAATGTCATGAATATGTAACGGATTAATGATACATCGGGTCGTTTGGTGAGACGCACAATATACATGATAGGGGTATATAAATGGACCAATTTGAGTGAGAGAGTATACACCTAAGTAATGATTCTATAACTGAATACATTCATAAAATACGAAAACTATACTAGAGTGACGTTAAGCATTTAAAGAAAGTATATCGAGGTAAGATGAGGGGCCTTAAGCTAGATATTTGGTGTTTGGGTCCTCGACCTCGCCAAATGCCGAAACATATATCTACCTAGAACTTAATCATTGCGACCTTCAAATTTTTAAAAGCTATCGTAAATTGATATATATTAATTAGAGCGCGGCATACGCCGGCAAGTTAATAAAGAATATACTTGGAATCGACTGGAATGAGTAGCCCAGGGCACCAAGCAACTATGGGATCAATAAAGTATGCGACTATAACAACATTAAAAAGGATTAAATTCACTGAACTCAACGTCTCAACTAATACTACTTGAATCAGTAAATTAGAAACAAATAGGATCTTAAGCTTAAACACAACTAAGTCACAAATAGTCTAGCCATTTCATTCATAAGGGGAATTCTGGTCCTTAATACGAATGAGGCCATTATCAGCGTGGACGGAAGGTTGTAATCGTCAGCCGAAGTGTGCGCATCCATTTGACAGGGCTTGTGTATTACAAAGCAATGGTGGGCCCCCGGTACCACATGAGGCGCCTTTGGCAACGAACATGCACCGTGTTAGCAAAGTGTTGATAATACCGCAAGCTAGAATCGGAATGCTTGTCTTGAACCTGAAAGCAGGCTTTCACGCCTATTGGAATGGAAGGATCCACAGAGAGGGTGGTGATGGCGGGAAAAAGTTTGCATGTCCTTTGAGAGGAAGTGTCTCGAGGGAGTTAGGGAGATGCCAGCGCGGACGCATCTGCTTACGGGAACGTTTTTAAGTTGGTTATGTCGCCGTATGCGCGGGACTGATTTTGTACACGTTTTGCAGGTAATTTGAGGGGTAGCGTCTCGAATGCGCGGGAAAGGGTTATTCGAGGTGGAAAGGGGGTTGATTGATGGCAGGGGTGGTAGACTGGTACATGGCGCTGCAAAGAGTTGTGTGGGGAACAATAGAGTAAGCGGCGGTCAATGGCGATAGTAAATGCGAGTTGGCACGTGCCTGAGTGGGATGGTTTGCGGTAGGGGGCATCGCTGACGTTAAATTAGCCACAGCTTCTGTGAGCGGATCAACTACAGACAACAACCCAGACACTGCATCGGCAACTATTGTGTCTACTTATGCATTACTGAACATTTCAAGAAGTTCGCTTTTAATATTGCATAATTTGCACATGGAATATCCTCCACGATTTCAATATCGACCATAACCGACTTGTTGCGGGTTAACGGCATCTTAATGGATCACAGAGTGCTGACTAAAACGAAAAACTTTCTGCACAAATGATTTATTTAGGGGAATGTACTTAAGGCGACAAGCTATAACGCAAAACAGGGTAGCAAAAAATAAGTACTTGGCTTGAGATACTGGGTCGAATGAATTCTCCACCAGGTGTCGCGTCGTGTAAAATTGGTTCCCTCAATTCTTATGAGACATGCCTGATCCTTGTTAGTGAGGGCTGGAAAAGTCGCTCGCAATGGCACCATGCAGTCTAATACCACTTTCATCTAATAGGTCTCTTGATAAATACGCATGTGCTTCGCATGCTAGATGTGTACAAGCGACGAGCTTACGCACCATTACCATGCTTAGCGCGTTTAACAACGACAGAGCAAATTACACATGCCATTCACCGATTGTGAACGAATTCGAAATCAAAATGCCGAGTACGAATATATGTTTCTGAAATAAATTGCACTGAAACTCATGCTGTATATAATGTTAAAATATGAATAATAGTCACATGCGCAGGCCATTTGAATTATCCTATTACATTGACAACAAAATCGTTTATGAAGCAAAACCACTGATATACATATATATATATATATATATATATATATATATATATATATATATATATATATATATATATATATATATATATATATATATATATATATATATATATATATATATATATATATATACATATATGTATATCTCTATATGTATACATATACGTATATATATATATACTTATATATTTATATATACATATATATATATCCATATATTCATTTGTATATGTATATATATACTCATATACATAAATATATACATCTACATATACAGATATATGTATATATATATATATATAGTTATATTTATAGTTATATATATAATTATATATATATAATATATATATATATAATAAATATATATATATAATATATATATATATATATATATATATATATCTATATATATATATATATATATATATCTATATATATATCTCTCTCTATATATATATATATATATATATATATATATATATATATATATATATATATATATATATATAATGTGTCATTGCTTCATTGGAATATCTGATCAATGTTCACGGTCTTTATTAACGAAGAAGGCGCTGTTACAGGAAAAGTCTATGGCACATCCAAAATACGATCAAATGTCATGGCTTTGCCCATTTTGCGGTTATACTCTGTAAACTTTACCAGACAGCTCCGATATATGCATTCAGTAGAACCAGATGTCTCACAGCCGTTGTGGCACGAAAAACAGTGATGCCTTTATTGCTTTTGCAAGGTTAAAAGAAGATGCCACATAAATCAAAGTGACGTTCGCACAACGCCACTGGCTGCAGCTACGGACGCACTCAAACTGTCTATGGGGCAGATGGTCACGCCATAAAGTATGACCTCAAGAACCAAGACTATTATTTAATACTAAAGGCTGCGGATAGACGCCAGGGCCAGGCCCCTACTGGCAAGTCAGACACTTCGGTGCATTACCACAATAAGATGAATGGAGATGGAAAATATGAGATTACATTAGTGATTACAGAGTGCTTCAGTAGCAAGACAAGTCAAGTGTCGTAGTCATGCAGCTTACATCAGCGAATCATTCACGCTGACCGCGGCATCTCATATACTTACAGACAGTAGCATTAATTCTTACCGGTTGTTCACATAATTTCGTATTGTATGCGACTGAATCAGTAAAAAGTGAGGAATCGATGTTGTTGCTTGCTTTTGAGAGACAGTATTGTTATAAAACCTCGCCTGCTAACAAAGTTAATATTACTTGGTTGCTACAAACTAGAGATTGATCATTTCACATGATATGCTTCAGGTAAAAAACGATCCTTTTGCAAACAAAGCTGCGCGCGCCAGAATTTTGACGTAATTAAGATTGCCGCTTAATGATTTTACATGAAATATGTATCGTAGAAACAAGTACTGATTAAACCAGTGGTGGATTTCACGTATGGGACATAACAAGCTATACCAGACCAGCTAAACCAGCGTGCATGACTGGCCTAATTAATAACGAAACAAGTTGGTTCTCTGTTGTCCGAAAAGGTGATGATTCAATACTACTTTGCAAGCTGTTCTTCTTTAAGGCGACGTTAATACTGTAAACTAACATTATATTCAGCCACCGTTATCTAGTTCCTGATGCACATTATTTAAAAAATATATTTACTTATCGATAGAAACCTGACTACAAGGTTTATATGATTAATGGCGCTTTCATAGACACTCATACGTGATTAAACAGACCATTAACTTACCATATATTATTTAATCCAAGGTCCATATGATGTGCTGAGTGTAATAGAACTTGTGTTCACAGATGAATAAAACGATCCTATTAACACGCAAATGCGACCTTGCAGGTGATGGCATGCTCGGAATTGATGCATCGATGTCACATTCATTGTGATTAACAACGCTCACGCCTAACCACAGTTAAATCTTTTTCCGTGTATGTACCTATATATATATATATATATATATTATATAGAGACTCCTATATATATATATATAGAGAGATATATATATATATATATTATATATATATATATAGATATATGGTATATATATATATATATATATATATATATATATCTATATATATATATATATATATATATATATATATATATATCTATATATATATATATATATATATATATATATATATATATATATATATATATATATATATATATATATATATATATATATATATATATATATATATGATATTTGGGTTTTACCCGATGCTGAGAAATAAATGTAAAGCTACAAAAGCTTTGTGAACTGCGAGTTTATTAACTTTTAAGCGCATAGATATTAAAGTTTACATCGATATAAAGATAAGAGTATGCGTTTCACTACTTTGGTGTGTATGAGCGATTGCAGGCTAATTTACAATCGTTCGTCCCTTAAATCAATGCCACATTTGTTCACGACTATACGCTTACATAAGATCGCCTTTGATAGCTTTCTTTCAGGTTTACAATGGCAACACGTGCCGAGTGTATAATAAGAAATTACAGGGGAACTCTCCGCAGCCAATCTCCTCGAATGCAGTATGAAGCATCAGCAAACGAGAATAACAGTACCGACATCGGCTAGAAGTAATTGCCCTTACGCAAGTAAGATAACCTTTTTCATTGAACTAGACATCTTCTAACAGTAACGTAACTGTAATTATTTTTGTAAATGAACACATTTGTCACAAACGAGAATCACAGTACCGACATCGGCTAGAAGTAATTGCCCTTACGCAAGTAAGATAACCTTTTTCATTGAATAGACATCTTCTAACAGTAACGTAACTGTAATTATTTTTGTAAATGAACACATTTGTTTATAGCATCTGTGAAGTATACATGAGAAAGACTATATATCTTTTAAGTCGTTTTGAGATGTAGAAACTGCGACTTCAGGTGTTTGATCATAAAGTACAATGCGTAATATACTGATATTAGCGGTATACTTAAGCCATTGAAGAAAATCGCGTCACATTGTCTATATTACCAAATAATGAGCGATTAACTTATACCAAACATGGTATAATTCACATTTAATTTCGACTTTGTATCATCAATGCCCAATAAGTAGTTTTGAACTGTAATAGCATAGGTTGCTCACTCCAATTCATAATTACATTGAGCGACATATAAGGGCAGTTTGTAAAATTAGAAACATCTTTCCTTAATGCGTATGATGTGCACCACTGGAGTCCTTTACGGTCTTCGTTTCAACAGGCTGTCGGGATAGTCTTCCATTGGCCGGGGGGGGGGGGGGTGGGGGTAGGCGCTTCTGTCATCCTATGGCATACGCAGTCTCCTAAAGTTTACGCTGACCACAGTTATATCGGGTGATTCGGCGATATAATTAGTGCGTGACTGCAATTTAACATTAGGGAGAGTCCCAACAAAATCATTCATAATCAATGGCAAAGTGCGGGTTTAACAATTCAATGTGTGAGTCATGTCTATGCAATGCGGCCGGATAACGCCACCACATAAACATATTTGGATTTAAGGTCCAATATATTTAAATAGCGGTGTGTTTAATATCAATTTGGCAATAAATGAGACAAGCCAATTACAGCTGAATAGCGTGTTAAGAACTTCAAACGGCTTTTGAGTGGTAATTGTTTTTTTTATTGATAATGTTTTCTTAGAAATTACATACATTTTTAACTGTCGAACGGATTACACTAAAGATATATGTTAAAACATTGTGTGACTAATGATTTTTGGTGTTTGTCTGTGCGCATATTATTATTTGGCGGCGAGAAGGGATCTAATTGGTATTCAATACTGGCAGCATTATAAACAAAATTTTCTCAATTATACTTAAGGTTTAGTTTGACATAGAGCTAGCTTGCCTTACTTGACACATAGGTGTATGATTTTAAAAATCGAACGGATAAAGCCGACATGAACGGCGTAAAGCAATATTCCGTGATTTGTGCAGCAACCATATTCAAGCAACACTTGAGTCGGCTTAGAGGTATTAACCTGAGAAATGAGTAATGACTTTTTAATTCGCTCAAATGCAGCTTATGGCTGTTTATAAAGTTGTTTTTGACACCTTACAAGTTGACTGTAAGCAAACTATGAGTGACGATATGGCATCGGTAAATTATAGTGTAAAATGCTCGGCTTGCATGAATGGAACACACATGTAGATCTGCGCAGTCTCTTCCAGTATGTGCAGCAGTAACATTCTATCAATGACAAAAGTATATATCAGCACTTTACGGGCATAAACGGACGGGTTTGTTCATTTGCAATTCTCGGTTATTAAATATGACATCATAGGTTGGAACGGCGAATAACAACCTCCCATCATGTCCCAAATTGACAATATTTGGGTCAAATGATTGGGGTTGTCTAACAGGATGATTATTGATTTTATAAACTGTAGGAAACGATTTGGTAATATGCTTATTTAAGATGTTAGTTCCACTGGAGCCCAAAGTTGTCGTATGCTTTGATACGCTGTTGAATACCACATTTGTCAGCATAATCTTTGGGTATATGCAGGAGTTGTCTGATTAACATGTGGGCCAAGCTGGAGTGATATAATTAAACTCACAGGTTTGTGACTCGACGCCACAGTGATTTTGGTTTATCTGGATTCTTGTTAAGGCTCTAGGTGGAATGATTTCCTGTAGACGATTGCAATTCTTAACCATGTTACACAATCTAACGTCTATCTGTTTGCGATCGTGCTGATTGACATTAGCAAAATGAACATAAACGTTGAAGGAATAACAAAACTAGCAATCAAACAATTTCAGAGGAAATTATGGATTTATAAAAATATATTAGTGCGATTTTTGTATAATGCGTTGGTATACTCTCATTCAATAGTTAACTTCTGTCAGAAATATGGAAATTAGAATGATATGCCGTTAGCGGTTCAGTGTATGTCAATAATTATGCAACTTGGCTTTGTGTGACACTCATCAACCTGTCATTAAACATCGAACGCAGGCTCGATGGTTATCTTCTCATGAGCCACCGTTTAGATATTTCATCGATGCCTTGTTTGATATATTTGTGTGGCAAAAATTATGCCTATATTACTTTTATCAGCTGCAGTGATATTGTGATGTGGTGTACATGGTAAGGTGTGAATGGCAACGTGTATTGCGTGGTGACATTAGTGAGGTTAAAATGTGTATATGACGCTATGGTTACTAAGACTTACTGAACATGCGATTATGAACGTGTGGCTTTAGCAAAGGAATTACGATAATAAGTTTGCTTAAGACTGGCAAACATAAGCCAAGGACAGTTATTATTAGGTATGAAAAGTTTCGAATAATGCATTTACAGCCATCGGCCTTTCATGCTGTCTATAAACGTCCGACAGTGACTGAAAGTAACTTTGATCCTAAAAATAACTACTCATACAATTAAGCAATTGGATAACTGGATGGATTGGATGAAGAATCCACACATTCAAAAGAAATTTTGCACTCCATCGGTCTGCATTTGTCACAGCGCGCATACCGCGCAGAAAAATATCCGCATGACTTGCGGGATCTGCTAACAGCATTATGTGTAACTCGGTCAGGGTATTACCCAAGAATATCTATACTACGCGCACCCCCTGAATAGTTTTAATAGGATTGTCCTCAGGCACTTGGTAATTCCACGTAATGAAATCACCCAATTCATGCTATTTATGCATATGATAATTATTGGTTATCAACCATACCCAAGAAAATACATAGTAGGCCAACCTATGTAGCCAACATCATATGATTTGCCTCATAGCAAAGGAAATCGACCCTTAAACGCTTGCTTTGGCATGACTGTTTCTGTGTGGGGTTTAACATCACTTTCAATAACGAGGTGATATAACGACGGTGACCAATGAGGATGGTTGTGATGTTTTGACACCTTTGCTTAAGTGCCAGCGCCCTCTTGGCACCAACCCGTTGCCAAGACCGGGCTGCGAAACTCTAGCCGCATGGACGACGGTCCCGCACTGTACTATTGAGCTACCGGGTCGGGTGCATTCCCTTTCGGAAATGGAAACGCCATTTACCGCAATAAACCAAGATACGGTAAGCCATTCAGGTTTTCATACAATGGTATCGAACCCTCAATCAGTGGGTAAAAAGGCGACGCAATTTACCTCTAAGCCAAAAGAAACGGCCGACTGATTTTACGCAAACCACACCTCTATTATTCCTTTGTCAATGGAATTTCCTAAAGTTTATTATTGATATTAAGCAGACATCAAGTTCCATCTATCGTAAAAGAGGATTTCGGCAGTCATGTTGTCACTAAAGGTGACAGTACCGAACTAGTGCACAGTCACATAACCTTTCCGGTTGATTTGCTTGACCTAATAGAGCTATCTTTTTTGGGATTTGTTTCTGTATCTGTAATAGTTTAACAGTCCACGTTCGGCAGTCTGATATTTAAAACAGAAAATCGGTTGTTGTTCTTATAAATATACCCATACCGTCGGCTATCAATGAATCACGTATGCTTTTTCCAACTTATTTGCGTCTATTTTCAATATAACTTCGAGCGTCTCGGAAACAATCATGCAATTTTATAGTCGTTGTATAGCTAAATCAAATGACACCGATGGGGTCTATTGGATCGCTAACCGAGTAATATTACGCTTGCTTTGCTATCCATCACAATGGTGTGACAATTTGCTAGACTATCTTAAATTACTAGCCCAAATTCACTTTATTACATGTCAATGGATTTAATTTTGCTGTTCAGTGGAGATGATGCACTGTCACAAAATGATTTAACTAGCAAATTTGTACATAAATAACATTGATGCATTTCCTTGTTGTTATCTGATCAGATAATCGGAGCTTTCTATTATTCCTTGTAAATGATGCTACACGTTGTATACAATAGCCTACTAAGTTACTTAAGAGTGTCCGACATTCCTTTGGAATCCAACCGTCACCACTAACTCATTTTACAAATCTTACATGAACAAAACCATTATACTACTATTCCGTCAAAAAATACTTGGTTTGATTTGGCACACAGAACTTTATTGCCGCCGTTAGGTTTCAGTTGAAAAATGATTTATAAAGATATATATTTAATCGCTTGGCGCAACGTTTTACACGTAGTCTTACCTCGAGATGTTCATTGGACTTGTTGAATTACTGATCGATCTAAAGTATACAAAAACAAAAATAAACATGACCTGTATGTGTCACCTGCTGTTGCAGATTAAGAGTAGGCAAGCAGAGTGAGCGAATATCCTCAAGCATACATTTTTCATGCATATGTTATCAAAATACCACACGTACTTTAACTGATTCGACACGATGATTGTTACTTATGCGTGAAAAAGGCTCTTACCTCAATCCAAAGTTAGAAAATGAGGGACTTAAGTATAGATCGTACCACCGCATAAGGAACACGGAAGAGACAACTGTTTCCGTTTCTACAGTAGTAGGTTGGCAATGTCAGGACATACTGGGTTGATTCACGAGTATATAACATTTAGGGCATTGACCATTATCATCGCCTGCATGCAAACATATAAGCCTTGCGCAAAGTGCCAGCAAAATATCTTTTGCAAGTGTCAGGTAAAATATCAAATGGGGATTTCACCTGCCAAAATCAATCCATTATTATGGAATTACTGATCGATATAAGGTATTTAAAAAATCACCAGGACGTGTATGCGTCACCTGCTGTTGTTGATTGAGAGTAAGCAAGCAGAGTTAGCAAATATGCTCAAGCCCACATTTTTCATGCATTCACAATCAAAATACCACGTGAACTTTAACTGATTCGATACGATGTTTAATATTTACGTGTGCAAACGGATCTAATCCCCATCAAAAGTTAGCATATTAATGACTTGTCAAGAACCGATCGTACCACCGCACAAGGACATACGGGGATGCTTCACGAGTATACAACATTTAGGTCCTGGACTATTTACATCGTTTGCATGCGAACAAATATGCATTGCGGAAATTATATATATATATATATATATGTCTATATACACATATATACTTCCGTTTATCCATCTATATATAATGTATAGCAAACAATTTTGCGTTGATATAAATATACAATACATTCACATTTATATGAGTATATTGGATATGATTTACATTCATATGGGATATATGCATAACATTAATAAGCAAATACATATATATGGCGAGACATAAATATGTACAGTTTACACGGTCCTTTACATATCCCATTGATATAGACAAAAACGGAGACTACTTGTACGACATATTTATTTACATATATATATACAAATTATATATCTTTCATATGTATGTATATATATATATATATAAATATATTATATACATATATTTAAATATTGTATATATATCCATTAATAAATATTATATATATATATGTATATATATATATATATTATATATATATATATATATATATATATATATATATCTATATATCTATATATATATATATATATATATATATATATATATATATATATGCATATGCACATACACAAGCAATAGACAACATGGTCTCATGTATTAGATCAACCGAAATAACAAAGGATTTCCGTGATGCATTATTGATTTGTATTGTGCAAATCTTAGAGCGCCTTCCGTCAAAAGTTTAGGGCAATATCACAGCCGATGTGTTCGAAATACTCAGTTATACCCGGCAGGCGCAAAGCAATGACCAGGGGGTTGTATTTGACTTTTGGATACAATGGAAATGATGAAATGGTAATTTCAGAGAAGCATCAAAAGCTTACAAAGCAGTCGAACACTGATTGATTGCTTGCAATTGGCACAAACTGGAGTTTTGGCACAGATTTGTTTTCCAATCACAGATAACAAGCAATCTCGGCGAAGCTCGCCATCATATGCCGGAAACGTATGACGAGAGTGTGACTCATAGGACGCAAACGCAAACTGGATATCAAATGTAATTTGCAACCCTTGAGTATTGGCAATGTGCTCCGTTTACGACCATTTTGCCAGTTCCCGAATTGTAACACAAACAATGCATGCTGAATATACCCGCTTTGAAACTAAATGAGTTATGTCTATAGTATTTGCATAGGCACTTCGTTTAGCTATAGTCGGGTATGTAAATATGTGTTATTTGATCCAAAGAGTTGAATTAAATAATCTCGATGATGATGCCAACCAATTGTTTCCATCAGTTACCATCGATCATAATGCCCAACAATTTTATGATTTTGAAACAAACATTTAAACACCAGCCGTCCAAAATGATATTACACTCATGCAAGTGACATTTAATGAATTAACGGGGCAATGTTTTGCAATGGCTAAGGTTTCCTTTGAATTCTTGGTGGTGTTATTTTATCGGTATAAAACCAGCTTGTTATTATTTAGACACACCAACCATCATAGTCGCGGGGATAATGTTTTAGATAAACATTAACATTGGGAAAGAAGAGTCATCTATTGTCGCAGTCATTCATTAAGCTTTCAAGCCGCCCGAAATGGACAAATACATCACCGTTGATGTCCCACAAAAAGTATTGAAGACAGCACAATCATCATGCATTTATGTCATGGACCTGAGACTTGAGAAGATTAGTCGGAATGTAATATGGAAAAGGGGCATACAGAAGGTTTAGTAGTTTACCAATACTAGTAGTATGTACGTCAAGTAAACCTTTTGCAGATTATATACTTTTGACAGTTATGCTCATCCTATAATGCCCTCCGAACTATAACAGATGTCTATCTTACAATGATCCAGATGTTAATTAGTCGTGAATCTGGCTGATTCTTGTTGCAGCCAAGAAAGCTTTTATGCTAAATAACATGATAGGTTGCCATTGTTAACGTTGTTCAATGCAAGCTGCAACACCGTATTTATCGTGTTGTACGGAAATTTATAGTTGATTACGGATGTCTATGCATTACTAGGAAATATTATCTCGCAATTGTCAAGTGGTAGGCTATGTAATATGGCTGAGTATTTAGTCATGTTAAACTTAGGGGAGATCACATGATCACATACGCAACGTTTTAAAACATTGTGATGGCGTGGAAAT
The DNA here is from genome assembly GCA_034190875.2 of Urechis unicinctus. Taxonomy (NCBI): domain Eukaryota; kingdom Metazoa; phylum Annelida; class Polychaeta; order Xenopneusta; family Urechidae; genus Urechis; species Urechis unicinctus. The sequence goes on along the minus strand of CM067351.1, from coordinate 58,114,937 downwards.
AATGATGCATTGCTACCTATGCTATGATAAGTGTTCAACAGGCCTAACTTCATGAAATTATTTCCTGCCAGTGTCTTAGCGATTTTGCCTCCCTTTGGTTGGGTCACATTGCAGCTTGAAGATTCCACAGGTTGACGTATACAGCCTTTGGCTGGCTGCATTTTGGCCAATTGATCCCGTTTTAGATAACGTTTTTCTACTGCAAATTTCAATGCCTCAGATTGTTTTAAAATACCTCATCTTCATTTGGTCGTATAATAATGGGTAAGACATGATGCTTCACAAGCGTAACGTGGTGCGTAAGATTCGCGGAGCAAGATATCTAAATGCTCCATCGTGATTATAGAGAAATGCATCCGTACACATGAAACGAGGCCTGAGGTATTAACTCTACGGGTAATGATTTGCTTATATTACGCGAAAAATATATTATTTCGGTTAATTTGCAGATAGGCGACGCATCTGCAGATATGTAAATGGGTCAGACCCATCTGCAGATGGGTCAGATCGGCAAATGGTTCTTTACATATACACTTACTGTGAATCTGTCGACGGAAACCCTTTTGAGCTGCCTACATTATTTCAATGAAAAATTCGCTTCTTTGCCGTCTTCAATCGCGACGGACAGAGCACCTATTGTACTTATAAATGTAATATTGAAATGCACGGTATATAAGAGGGAAATTTAAAAAGATGGCAATATCCTACTAAATATAAGTAATCTGCTAATGATAAGTCAGTTACGCTGCAGTTTTGGCATTCCGTGATGGGAGAAAAAATGGATTAGACCTCGCCTTTGTGTGTCAAACAACCTTGTTACGTCGCCTTTTAGGTTATAATTTTGTCTGCTTTGCTGATTGTCGCTTATTTTACATTTGACAATCATCGACAGAGCATTTATTTAATGATCGCTTTAATTAGAGCTAACAATCATTTGAATAAACATGGGTTTTGTTTATATTGCAGCTGTGATACAAGTGGGTGATATATTGTATCGCGTTTGACAGAGGCAAAAACAGAGAAGACTAATTTACTTGTCTAAAACCAACTCATACGATTAAGCTGCGTAAAACTCGCCGTTGACTTCCATAGGAGGATTAAGCCGCTTACTTCCACGTGATTATTTGGATTTTTGGATCATTTTACTGTTACTCTTTACGATTTCTACTACAGTTAATTCAATGTTTTGTGGGCAAAACAATTGAATGTGCAGGTTACATTCGATAATACATTATTACCTTGGGTGTTTCGTCCTAGAAACGTGTCGTCGATAGATTTTGGTGTATTGTAGCCCATGCCCTACAAACATATTGTTATCAACAAAAATTCCTTGTTTATCATATGCAAAAAGTCGATTAGGGCTCAATGTCTACCGTTATGCTGTGCCATGCATGGAATATTTGTTTAACCGTGTGCTATGTAGAAAGTTACGCTACATTAGTTTCTCAAGGTTGCATAAAAATGGCTAGTGCGGCATCACACGGTCGTCTCCTTATTGGTCAAGTTATGTGAAGACCTCTTGTTTCCACTACAGCAAAGTGCATTACGGTTGCAATAGTGCAGATCCTATATATATATATATATATATATATATATATATATATATATATATATATATATATATATATATATATATATATATATATATATATATATATATATATATATATATATATATATATATATATATATATATATATGTATATATATGTGTTTGCATATATATTCAATTATACGTATATTGATTAATTATGGCAAGTCATAATGTATTTTATGTGAAGGCTTGCGCCTTATCGTGGTTGTTCTTAGCGGTTTTCCATATTTCGCGCGCCAAGTTGGTGAGTCGCTTCACTCCCGCCAGGGGCGTTAGCGACCATCCAATCACAGGCGTTTAACCAGGCACTCGACCTGTTCTCTTCGCGCATCGCCATTAGAAAACTTTGCAGCAAAAAGTTCTCTCAACAGTTCTCAAAGTTTTCATTGTTGTTTCTACCTGATTTTTCTTCGCTCATCGCCGACTCATTTCTGCTTCTTGGCCACTTCATCCAGTTACGAACAACACTTATCGAGGTAATATAAATATTACTTATTTGGCTGCGAAATTGTCTGTTACTTTACTAGTTATCATGGCTGTTGCCATCATCGGCCATTCGTACGTTCGCCGTTTGAGTGCTTATGTGGCGAACAATGGAGTGCAAACGCACAATCTTCGTTTCAATGGCGAAGAAGTTTTGTTTCATGGGTTTGGAGGTGCTAAACTTCGTGGCCCAAAATCAATAATACCCCATTTACATGGCTGGTTAGAGTCCCGGGTTTGGAAGGTTGTGTTCCTTCAGTTAGGAAGTCATGACCTCTGTAATCAGCCATATCCACCCGAGGAGGTTGCGGGAGATTTGTTGGCCATTGCCAAGTTCATCATCAATAGCTATCATGTCTCAACAGTTGTTATTGGCCAGGTCCACTATAGAATTACCTGTGTCAAAGGTTTTAATGACCGAGTTCTTGAAGCAAACAAGCACCTCCGTTTCAAAATCAATGACTACCCAGGAAACTCGATTCAATTTGCTTCTCTGCGAGGTTTGGCCCACCCTTACAAGTCTCAATTCTCGAGCGATGGCGTCCACTTCAATAACTTTGGGAACAAGAAACTGTTCAATGGTATAAGAGGTGCAATTCTCCGTGCAATCAAACCAAGGGAATTGTAGTCACTGCAAGTTATGCCCCCCCTTTTCATTCCCCATGGTAATGGTGCACCTGTTTATAATTTTGATGCAGTCTTTTAGTAAAAAAAATAAAAATAAAATAAATTTGTTTGTTTGTTTGCACTGCTAATGTTTTTCGCCAGTGCTGTCATGTGTTACAGTTTGATAGCCTTGCCATTGGGCACCGCAATTCCTGGCACATGTTCAGATGGGCTAAGCAGACAGTTCAGTTGGTAGTCGGAGAGAAATATGTGCAGTTGTTGTCATAACACATTGCAAGATCATTTCCCTCATTAAAAAATTTATTATGGTCAATGATGTTTGTCTCGGTCATTTGCCATTACAAGCCCCTCTTTGGCTTGATTGCAAAGTTTCGGTTGGCATTTGCCTTGGTATTCGTAAATATCTGACCTAGTTTTTGTGTGCTTATGCTGTTTTCTTTATCTGGCATAGCACCATTTATACTGTCTTGCTTTGTTGTTGTATTGTTTGGTTCAGACCATTATTGGTCTACAGTACAGTGCATTTAGGCGGCCAGTGCGGTCCCGTGTTTCAGTTGTATAGCCTTGCTACTAATGTAAATCAGTTTGTGGCATATGCGCAGATGGGCTAAGTTGTCAGTAGCTTGGTTGTCAATTACCGTTATGGGGTTGTAGCATACTGAGTCACAGTACACTCAGATTCTTTTGTACTGTTCAGTTTCATTCAAAACTTCGTCTGGTTTGGTTTGGGCATGTATGTTCGCAGAATGCCACCAACACGGAGGAACAGACGGGGACGTTGTGCAAGCGCAGTAGACCAACCTTATGGCCCATCTACTTCTTCTGGCACCGGAGCTGATGTCGCAGCAGCCGCCCCCTTCCCAGCTTTTCCCCGGACGCCTCGGTCACCTGCAGCAGAGTTCCAGCTGGACCAGGAAACTCTCATCGATGGCATCTATACTAGGATGCGCCGCGATGGTCTTCTCCCATCATTCCCTACGCCTGACTAAGCAACTAATATGGGAAGGGCGTATTGTTTACTTGCAGGAGCTTGTCAATCGCATCCCCAAAAAACCCCAAGATGGTAAAGACAAACCCAAGCAATTGCTCTCAATTGGGGAATGGGCCGAAGCATTTGAGATATTTACATCTATTGCATGTGCACAAGACCCTCAACTGGCTGGGGGGCCTGCTGAAATATATGGCCACAGTCAAAAAAATGGCTAAAACTTACGGGGCAGAGGCGTGGCGCCACTATGATGATAACTTTCGGTGGGCAAAGCAATTTGACACTAGCCTAACATGGGGTCATGTAGACCTCATGCTGTATACATAGGCTTCACACCTCGCATTACAATATGCCCCAGCCAGGCCACTCCACTCAAAACCTTTTAGTGCAGGGCGTGTGGGACAACACCAGCAGCCCTTTCGACCAGGCACTTGCTGGGCCTTCCAGCGATTTGGTCAATGCACCAACAAGCAGTGCCGCTTTCAAAACATCCATTGCTGTTACAAGTGTCAAGGGCCCCACAAAACATCAGCCTGTCAGGGTAACGGTCAATCCCGAATTGCCTCACAGTCTGCAAAAAGAGGTGGTCACTCCAGTAAATATTAAACAATTGGAGCAGTTCCTGTCCGGGTATCATGCATCCACTTTAAACTACATTTTACAGGGTTTTCGATTTGGTTTCAGCATTCAATACCAAGGCCCATTGCAAAATCAATTGTCATAAAATCACAAAAGTGTTCAGCAATTTCCACAAGTGGTGCAAAATATGATACAAAAGGAGCTTCAGCTCGGCCGGATTTCGGGGCCCTATGATTCTCCTCCTTTCCCAAACTTTGTGGTTTCCCCTTTAGGCTCTTGATGATGTAATTCAGTTAGTTCAATCGTTTGGTTCAGGCTGCACATTGGCAAAATGCGACATCGAAGAAGCTTTCCGCATTATACCAGTAAGGCCTGAAGAAAGACACCTGCTGGGATTTAAGGAAACAATCTATTTTGACAAATACTTGCCAATGGGATGCCGCATGTCTTGTAGCATTTTTGAAGCCTTCAGCTCTGTCTTACAATGGGCAGCCTATAACACACTCAATGTCGCTGGTCTGAGCCACATACTAGATGACTTCATCTTTGTCGGCCTTCAAAATTCAAATAAAACAGCAAAAGACCTCAATAGTTTCCTTGCCATGTGCTAAAATTGCGGAATTCCCATTAAACAGGAAAAAACTTTCCCTCCCTGCACAAAATTAACTGCTCATGGCATTGAGCTAGATTCGCTAGCAATGAAGGCTAGATTACCTATGGACAAGGTGCAAAAGTGTGTCGCCCTCCTTACTCAATTCAGAACAAGGAAAAAGGTCACGCTAAAGGAATTACAATCCTTGGTAAGGGTTCTTAACTTCGCTTGTCGAGTGATACAACCAGGTCGGGCCTTCCTTCGTAGGATAATTGACCTGACAGTAAAGGCAAGCAAACCTCATCACAAAATAAGGCTCAATTCCCAGTCAAGAGCAGACATGCAAGCGTGGTAAGATTTCCTTTCTGTTTATAATGGGATCTCCCTGTTCCTTGAAGAATCCTGGACCCGTGCAGAGGACCTCAAACTCTTCTCTGATGCATCTGGTTCGCTGGGTTTTGCCGCAGTATGCGGTACACATTTATTTGCTGGAAAATGGCCATCCTCCTGGGACAAATATCACATAACTCTTAAGGAACTGTTCCCAATAGTAGTCAGTATTGAAATTTGAGGAGATTGTCTCTCACGTAAAAAGATTCTTTTTAAAACCGACAATACTGCGGTCGTTGCTATAATAAACAAACAAACTTCCAAAGACCCAGTCATAATGATTTTGGTGAGTCGTCCGGTGGTTGTTGCCCTCAAATTCAACAAAGCTCAGCATGTTCCTGGTTTTCAAAACGTTGTGCCTGACAATTTCCAGGAAGCCAAAAGAATTGCTCCTTGGCTGGATCCACATCCCACTCTAATTCCCAGGCACCTGGTCTCCCTTCACTGAGGCAACAAACCGCTAAGCTCCTTTCGGAATCCTTGGCTCCTTCCTCAAGGCTAGTTTACCGCCGTGCAGTAGTTAAATATGCTAGTTTCGTAGATTACGTCCACTCATCTCGCTCTTTCTTTCCAGTGTCAATTGACTTTCTGATCACTTTTATCACTTTCTTACATTCTCAAGGATTTGCTTCCTCTTCTATACTTACGTATTCTACTGTTGTTTGATTCTTCATCAAGATGCTTGGGTTCAAAGATCATTCATCTTCATTCATTGTCAAAAAAATATTGAGCGGTGTACAACGGGCAGGTATTGCAAATCCACAACGTAGCCCTATACACCTATCTCTCCTTCATACCCTAGCAAAGTCTGGCCTTTCCAACTTTAATATCTTGCTATTCCAAAGTATGTTCCTTCTGGCTTTTCATGCTTTTCTCAGAATTGGGGAAATCACCATTCGAAATCAGCACATCACTTCGCAATGCGTGCAACTTCATGACTGCAGTTTTACTTTCTCCTCTGTTCCGCCAGGCAATACACCTACAGGTGTAGAAATAACACTGCGCTATTTTAAAGGAAATACCTCACGACAGCCCTTTGTTATTCGCATCAACTCCTCAACAGTGTCTCGTTATTGTGTGGTGTCAAAACTACAGCAATATACATCCCTTTGCGGAACAACTCGGGGACCGCTTTTTTGCTACCCTTTTGGCATTCCAGTTTCACGTAGTGCGTTTAGCAATCAGCTTAAAGCTACTAGGGACGCGGATATTAAACCACATTCCTTCCGCTTGGGAGCCGCTACCTCAGCTTATGCACAAGGCGTCTCTGACCAGGACATTCAAAAACTAGGTCGGTGGAAGTCCGATGCATACAAGCGATACATCCGCATTCCACATTTTCAGGCGATCACTAGCGATCCCCCATCCTCAATATAAGTCACTTTTAAGTGGTATGTTCATTTCATCTAAATAGAAGTTTTTCCTTTGTAATCATTAATATTATTAGCAACACGGTCCAGGCATCTGTTATAGCCTGGTGGCTAGCTGACCACTGGATTGTAGAGCAATAAAGTTTGCCAATAAAACACCATAAAATAGCCACAGTTGAAAGCCAGGCTTAATTCTCTTATATTTGTTTTAAGGGCCTATCAAAACAATTCAATATTAGCAATATAGTCCGGGGATCAGTTGTAGTCTGGTGGCTAGCTGACAACTTGATTGTAGAGCTAGCATGTTTGCCAATCAAACACCATACATAGCCACAGTTGTAGCCTGGTGGCTAGCTGGGGCTTAATACTCTTACATTTGTTTTTAATGGCCTATCAAACCAATTCAATATTAGCAATGTAGTCCGGGGATCAGTTGTAGCATGGTGGCTAGCTGACCACTGGATTGTAGAGCTATCAAGTTTGCCAATAAAACACCATAAAATAGCCACAGTTGTAGCCTGGTGGCTAGCTGGGGCTGAATACTCTAACATTTTGTAACTGCCATAACAAAATTCAGTAATAAAGGCATGATCCACGTCTCAGTTGTAGCCTGGTGGCTAGCTAAGGAATCATTTCCTTAACAAAGTGTTTTAGATGGTCTGTTTCGGCAGTTGTAGCCTGGTGGCTTACTGTTGTCTGACTAAAGAGGCTCAAAGATATATTCCTCCTGCAACTCCACACTACTACCTCAGGTTAGCTTCAGTTTTTGTAATCAGTTCACCATTCACATCTGTCTGTTATGCTCTCTGATATTGTCTTGCAAAATCCATATATGGATTGTTACATTATTGTCATTGCTATTAGTCTACTTGTATTACATTGGATACTTTGGGTAGGGGAAGGCGAGCCTGGCTTGCCTTGTGGAATGCGAGCCTGGCTTACCTTGTGGCCGTATTCTGGCCCCCACCTTGCTGCCAACTCTTGTATTATATTGTATGAATTGTATAATTTACCATGATATACTAAATATATATGTATAATGTTAGCACATGCTATTATATATAATTTTAGTCTGTATTTTGATTTTAAATCTGTAATAAAACGTCACTCAATTCATGAGTGACAATATACAACAACATGATTTCTGTTTGATGCAATAACATTGTCAGCAACAGAGCAGCAGTATCCAACGTAGCTAGCATTATTTACTCGGTATTCTTAACAGCATACACCAATTCTTGTTATCCTGGCAGCAAGCCATGAGCATAAATATATATATAAATTTACATATTTACATATTTATATATATGAAAATATATATATAAATATATGTTTACATATATATAAATAAATATACATATATTTATATAAATATATTTATATACATATGTACATATATATACATTTATATAAATATATTTATATACACATATATGCTGTTCATTGTCAGCTCGACGTAGGGATATATATATATATGTATATATATATATATATATATATATATATATATATATATATATATATATATATATATATATATATATATATATATATAAATATATATATATATATATATATATATATACATATATATATTTAAATGTATATATATATATACATATATATATATAAATGTATATATACACATATATGCTGTTAATTGTAAGCTCGACAGTTCATTGCGTCTTTACAGGCCGCTACATAGTACTCTTATATGATGCCAGGTTAAAATGCTACTTTATGATATCCCTAGCGTCAGTTTTCTGTGTTTCATTGGCAATCGTCAAACATACCTCCTTGTCATATCATATATCAGCATATAAATATGATAGCCACGGCCTGTTTGAGTTGGTCCAATTTCTGAAATTGCGTCATTATGGCTTAAGAAACTTGGGAAGTGGCCGTATTCATAAAGAGTCGTCCTCACCTGAGACTGCGATTTCAGCTATATCCGTGATCCCGGGCCTTATTCATAACACAATAACTTGGCGAACTCGGGCCAAGACGGCCCCCTCAATGCTGGCAAGCAGTCAGAAAAGATTAGCGACTATAATTTTAAACATATACCATAGCGATCACAGTTTGTTTCTTGCAGGAATAAAGGAAAAATACGTTCGTATGTGTTCATTAGACAGAAAGTCGATTAGAATGACGAAGCGTAATCGATTTAGACTAACTTACTAATCAACGACTTTTTTTTGTAATAGTCGATCATCGATTGTCCAAATAATACGGGATAGCCTTGCACCCAGTTGTTTATGAATATATCATTCACCTCTATTCAATCAAACTGTACAAACTTGTATATAAAGTATTAAGTGGCTTTGCCATTGGTCACTAGTTTCAAAAATATATTCCACAGCACTCCAAAAGGCGGCATTGTTATCCATGAACATGACCTCAACGACTTGATGAACCAAATCATTCTGGGAACGATTTACACACTTACTAGGTCAAGTAATCGGCAATATAGTCACAGCTTACCCACACAAGTCTAATTGCATTATAATTTCGCATTGAATGAAAATACGTGTGTCCATTCCTTTTTAGTCCGTTGTCATTTGCGCGTTGTAGGGTCACTGCGCGTCATTATTCTATCACTAGTCTTTGTCGCATAAATCGGAATGCTTATCGCCTGCAGTCCTTGAAAACAATGATATAAAATGTTAATCCTAGCGCCGTTAATCTTATCAAATTACCAATCGTGTATGATTATGTTATTCATTTGGAAACTCTCACCCACTCTGATTAGCTTACAGATCGCTCCCAATTCAGATAGGGATCAATGCAAGCTACCTCGCTTTCTTGGAAACAAAAGCCTTTCCAAAGCAGCCCGATCGGTGGTGAAGAATTGCCCTCTTCGTTTTTATGAAATCTACTTGCGCAGTAATTGATGTAAATTCCACGTGGAAAAAAGTACGCGGGCCAAAGATTACGAACGAATGATATAGTATTGGTTCAGTTTAAGAACATGCATGCCCTTGTTCATCTGCGTGAAGGCATTTACCGAGAAATATGACCCCTATGCAGAATTTGAGCTTGCAAACTAAAAAGAATTAGTGTCTCCATATGGCTTTAATGCAAAGGATCCGTTGCAATTATGGATGGTTACTTGCATAGTAGTGGATGTGTCTGCATCTTCACTGATTTTACATGGAATAGTCATAGGAATGCCTGATATTTCCGTAATACACCAGGATAAGCCCCAGCGTAGCGATTTGTGTTCGTTCCAGGGGGTTACTGGCACATTTCATTTAATGATTAGGGAGAATCTATGTCTTTGAATTGTTTCGCTCGTGTCAATACAATGCTATTAACTTACGTTTATTCGATAATATTGCGGAAATGACATGTTTGTGCTATAAATGTTAATTTGAAAGTACTTGACTAGCACAATATACTGTGTATCCCTGCAGAGCACGCCATCGTTTTATGTGTATTGACGCGAAACTCCACCTACTAAATTCAGAATATCACACCTCATTTATCTGCAGCCAACAAACTTTGCAAATGGGAACATTCAAGATAGGCTAGACCTGCTAATGTATTATCCATACAAATCAATGGTGGAATATACACTGGCGAATGATGAAAATGTTATTACGTCACGTTTTGTCGACATACAGGCACATATAATAGATGGAAAGTTAAGCATGGTAATACTGACAGTTCCTTATTGTCACCGGGCTAAGACATTTTATGCGTGTCGTATGTAACAATAAACCTTACACGAAAGGCCACGGTATGAACTTGAGTATTAAACACGTGTCTCCCCCGCAATTAGGCCGCGAATACCGACCGAATATATGTACGTTTTAGCCTTACCAATGATATTTCTAGCATTAGCATGAGTAATCACGTAAACTAACGATGGGTTGAGGGTGCCCACAGGTCTTATTCTGTCAAGCGCTAACATATCATTTGTTTTCGCTGAAGGCGTGAATATAATGCAGGTTATCGCATAGTATCCAATGACGCATCTACGACTACATATGAGGTTTAAATTTTTGTCCAAGTAAGTATTAGCATTTATTTGTGTTGTGATGTCTGCAAGCCTATCTTAGTAAAGAGTTTATATACCTCATGGCATATTCACCTTCTAAATACGTATTTTCGACACCTACCGCGCAGAACGATCATGCCAGGTTGCGTTGTTATTTATACGCATCCCACAAATTTATTTCTTACTACAAGGCGTCATATGCTTAACCAAACTTCCAATTAATTCCAAAATATGGATGTCGTGCCATTATGCAATAAGAACTGGATCCGATTTATCTTAACTCTGTAGCATTGATGCGTCGTTAAAATGACGACCCTGATTGTTGAGATTGGCTGTTTAAACTATCATTTTATTTTATTCGTACATTCTAACATTTAAACCCGTTTTTTCTTTACTAGAATTCAATTAGAGCCGCTAAAATGTCCTTTATTTGATGAGTCATAGTTAAAAAATTACTTAGTGTACTATGGCATTGGGGATGCTGCTGGTGCAGCTTAGAATATATTTATTGACTTTGTTTATGTCAATATCCTTAACGACACTTTAAAGCATTTAGACACGCAGCAATAAGACTAGTAATAATGCCCCTCGGATCTGATCAAACATAACAAATTCATTTACCCGCTATATCATGCAATTAGCCATATGCAACTGCTGACGTTGTTCAGCAACTGAAAGTGATATATACCCTCCGCATAATGGAAGAGAGAAAGTTGAGTACTCACTATATGAATGTCAAGGAGAACCTAGCAGATCGTAAAAAAGCGTAAGCGATATATCACCCAAAGTTGATGAAATGATTGCAACGTTTTTCATCTGGTTTGAGGGGTGATGTTATTACAATCTCGATGCACGGTTAGCCTATTTACAAGTATAGAAAGGTGGTACAATCCACGTTGCAAAGATAATTATCATTGGAGTCATTTTTTAATGAATATTTGCAAAAAGGCAAATGTTGTATAAGAAAGCTTATCGGAACATCAGCATTATGGGCCGCTTCCATGAGGGTGACCTGCGGTGAGATATTCTGCTTTGACACGTTGCACATATTGCTCCTTTGATTATCTTATAATTTGTTCATTATATTCGAAATTCAGTAACAGATGAATAAATGAGTTTATGAATGAATGTACTCATTTGTGTTTGTACTTAATTGGCATCCACAGTGAAAGGTCACGGATGTGTCATTTATATCAGCAACGCCGCTATTTGCATATGCTATGAAGACAACAATTAAGGAATGCAGTGTTCTCGTTACCTGTTGACGACCTTGCCCGGCAATATAGCTCCAACACCCACTGTAAATATATCATCACATTATCGCTTTCGGCTTATTTGTCGGAAGTGAAAAGATGCTCAAACATAAGCTGCTCCAGGACTAACCTTATTTTGATCACGTGCAATCTATTTGAATTGAATGACCCCTCGTATAGCTGCGAATGTGCGTTAGTATTGACAAAATAATAGTTAATTTGCTTTAACAATGCAAATTGAGCCTTAAGAGTTTTCTTCTCACAGTTTCGCAAATTGCCGATTGAAAAGGAAGGCAATTTGTTAAGCGTAAAATCGTATCATAATTCGTGATTAACACCAATGCCAGATAAGTTTTAAAACATCACCATTTGGATAATACAAAACTTTATTTTCATCACCGCAAAACAATCGTCATATATTTAGCAACAAATAGCAACATCATGCATGCATGTGTGTAATCGGCATTTTACTTCACTAAATTTACACCAGCACGAGTTCAACGCTTCGTTGTGCAAGACATTCATCGTATCAACGGATTCAAACAAGAGCAAAGCGACACACGAAGTGTCAAGCAAAATGATTCTAATGTCCACTTCCTATGGTCAGTATAAAATCAGAATTCGATGTGGCAGTTTTAGTCTCGGCCACAACTGTTGTTGACTTACTGTATCCTCTGCTAAAGGACGAGATGTCGGCAAGTATGCAGAGTGCGTACCAAACAATGACTGGTTGGTTATAACGCGCCTTTCAATCCCTAGACGTGTATATGTTTAATGAAATAGAAATACTTCGATAGCCAATACATGCTAAGAAGACGTTCGGTGTCAGAGGTTGAGATTCTGTGGATTAGCAGAGCAACAAAACAACGGAAACAATATTACAAACATGGCATTCTGCCACTTTTGAGCGAAATTGAGGGTCACTTCATCAGTAGGGAGCAGCAGTGTATTATGCTATATGACAAGTTTAATCAATCAATTTATTAGTCTCTGATTATATGTCAGGTAGCTAAATTGTAATACAGTGGGTCTTTCCGGCATAAACCTTAATGAAAATGTACTTGAATATTCGGGAAAATGATACATACGTATTGCCTCATTAGCTAAGCAATATAAGGTTTGGTGATGTATGTTTATTGGTACCATTAAAGCATTCGTCAGATCATCCTTTTTCACCAGTAGCAATTTAATAAATGTTTTTCTTATAGCAACACAAGTATATTTGGCTGACCCTTAAATATACTAGCCATCTACTAACTGCTCAGCTGTGTGGCAAATCAACTCTGATCTCTTGTAATGGTTTTGTAAATATGTTTGCAGTGTATTGTTGTTGTGATGCTATCCATGAGGTTCCTGAATGTTCTTAATAACAGTAACGTTAATGTGCCAAGACATCTGAACAGAAGATGCTGACTGCGTATATTCCTTGCATAACAGTCGAACATAATCGTTAGCATATAGGAATACATTAAACAATAGTCTGATTTATCGAAAAAAGCCGATTTTTAGGGACAATTGATACAAACATTAACAACAATCGCAGCAACGTGTCATGTAGACATCAAACTTGCCACAAAATTCACAATATGCATGGTCCATGATTAACTCACGTTAGGGACTGAGCATATCAATCGCGAAGAGTAAGGAATGACAGAGCGCGACATTATTTGTATATTCACCAGCAATTATCACGTTATCTATTCGTTAATGTGATTCGGGCATCGGTTTCGAATCATTCGTGCTCAGCTGTCATGCAATCTAGTGCAAAAACTGATTAAGTCTAATCACAACATGTTATCACATTTACTATCATATGATTAGCGAGCAAATTGTAATGCACAGGGTCAAAAAAACTGTTGAACTCAGCTAAGTTATTTGTAGTTTCGCCAAATGAAAGTTTTTGTCGTACGTCGAATCAACTAGTCGTGTATCATTAGTCGATGAAACCATATATGTATATATATGCTTATGTGTTAATATATATAGATATATATATAAATATGTTTATGCATATGTATATATATGTTTATATGTATATGTGCCAAAAGCGAGAAGAATAAGGATGGGAACAGATTATAAATAAGCCATGTGTTTGCATAAGCAGCTGCGATAAATGATTATATTTGTTATTTTTGAAACGCAATGGTTTATGGCAGATATTCTGTGACTACCCACGGCACATCACTCATGCAAGAATTAATTATGAATCAAAGTTATATCTTATGGCGATTTATCAAGGGTTATACGACTTTTATTCAACAAGAATTATGCAACTACAACAGATGCATTCGTAATAAATTCGAGGTGAATAAATGGCAATTGTTATATTCATTGTACTCATGTTACGTCAACCGATACATGAGGGCATAAATCGATTATAGCACATTGATAATATCCGACAGTACATTTCATTGTGGGTGTTAACGGTGGTTCTCTAGTCTTTTGTGTCCATGCATCCAGATCAACCGGATGACATATGCTTTGACTCTCCGCTGTCTTGACATATGTAAGGACACGCCAATAAAAAACCTTTAGGCCTGTTGTTTTCCCAGTATGCAAGTTCAATCAATTCAATATATAAATATATATAAATGCATGTATTTTGGGCAATGCCGGTGATAACGATGATGTATCTATTTATTACAGGTGGTATTAAGTTTTCCTGACTGAATGAGGGAATCTAGGGCTCTATGATTAGCGTCATGACATTATCTATTGCCCAATCTGCGCATGATGCTAATAGGTTATGTGCGTGAACAGCGTATATGTGTTTCATACAAGTGATATAAAACCAGCCTTTTCCACTGATTAGTTATGTAACGGTTGCCAGAGTCACATTTCAAGTTTTTTTCACAACAAAAATTGATTTGCTTCTATTTGTTGCACCAACACCTTGTGGTTTGATCGACATACATAGGGTTCATGATATTGAGAATATGAGAAAATTATCGGGACAAAGGATTGAAATGGTCGAAACGTAGAGCCATGCGATACTTACAAACCCTTTAAGTAGCAATTATAATACCAGGCAATCAGGTCGGTCCATTCAAGGAATTTTATCATCGACCTTGGCATGCATGCAATTAGTAATCATGTATAATTTCATGGCGATTGTTTTTACGCTATATGCTTGAGAGCAATAAGAATGAGCTACGCGAAACACTTGCTCAGCGACAAACAAATCGCACATCAGCCATCAATTTCAAATGGCTCTGTAGATTGTTATATTTACAGTAGCATCGAGCCATGGCTTTGCAGCTTGCAATGGCCTTACACAATGGTCTTACAATACAGTGTGCGAAAAAAAAAATCCTAAGAGCATATGTATGCGTATTTGTAAACCTTTTTGGCACAGATAGGACGTAAAAGCCACGTAAATATCAATCCAATTGAATTGGATGATGTCCATATTATTGCTAGAACAGCTTGTAGTCAGCCCAGTAGCTATAAGTCGTATCCAACCACGTGAAAGCGCTGAATGTGCGCTTCTAGTACACGATGTTTACAAAGATGAATCACATCCTTGTTCCTTAAATTGACGGTGATGGGCCTCGCATGTGTGGTCGCAATGGCGATATTAAAGGTGAAATAAGATCGTTATGGGTGTTAGCCGTGGGATGTACTAAATGATTGCGATCGTGATGAAAGTGTCTATAGTGCATCTGAACATGCACGCTTCCGATAAATAATATGTATTGTTCAGTAGTATGACGAGATCTTGTTCAATCGCATAATATAAATCTGAACAGATGAGCTCATAATTATGGAGTGGATATACAGATGTTTATCAGAGCAACGTTAATTTGTATTTTGGTCCATACGGTAATCAAAGGCTATCCGACAAAGCATATGTTCGAGCACATTTCAAATTAGGACGACCTTTATTCAATATTGTTTCTATATTGTCTCATTGAATAGTGTTGCTTATTCAGCTGCACTCGCTTAATGACTTCTGCTATCAATTATTGCTACAAAACAGGCTGTCAAATACCACTGCTGAATGATTTTGAATGGAACTTAATGATGTCAACTTATCTTTTGCATATATGGCTGATGGTGTAATGATTGAATAATGCATAAGATGAAGACAGCGAAGATTGTAAAAGTGCATTGTGTTCCACACAATGTTTTTGAACGAATAAATGACACGCAAAAATTTACACTTTTATTAATTCCTTATTGTATGTTATTTTGTAAAAGCGAAGACTATGCCATTGATTAAGAAATAATGCTAACAAAGACATCATTATTGCGCATACTTACAACAATCAATGACACTAATTCATCGACATTGCGGGTGATTCATGTCATAAAACAAAACAAAACTTCTTTCAAATATTTTGCTCATCAAACATCTTCTCCCCAGAAATGAAACAAATTAAAAAAGCAAAGGAAACGAATTATATATACTTGAAATAGCTGTTCGCAAATCATATTGTTCAACATACTTATCTGCCACGAAAGAATACAAGAGCAAGTGGATATCAATGGAAAAAATCAAAGATTGAAATGTTTCATTTGACAAGCACGCGAAGGTCAGTATCTATGAACGAAAATTTTACATTGAATTCGGCCAATGTAGGCAACCGGCTGGCAGCTTTAACGCAATTGAAGTGGTAACTCATGGATGGAAAACATAATAAATGTTCCTTACCCAACTGGATCACTGAGTTCAGCTCAATAGCATCAGGCACGCTAATCTGTCCTTTGTATTCGACGCATATTGTAATGGAAGCCTCTTCAAAACTACCCACCGCTGCAAAAGCAGCCAAAAAAACATCAGCACGCCATTTTCCGGAACAATGATACAAATATTACACAATTTGTAGGTAGATACACAATCGGGAGTGGCATAATTTAGTTGTCGGTAGATGTCAGCGATGTATTAACATGCAGAAAACTCTGTAAGGTTTGTACAATATCATTTTGTTAAATTAATGTCAGTGTGCTTTGCACCGCGCATGAGTACAACCAATGCTATGTTGCCTCACATATCAAGAAACATTTGACCGATTCCACCATACCGACTGCATTATTTTAACACGTAGATGAGACAATCAATGTCTTGTTGCATTCAAGTAAGCGTCACTAACAACCATGAGGTCAGATGCGTTGACGCAATGTAACTTAGGCCATTTGTTCTATCAGATGTGCCTTGTTTAGCACAGGTGTCAAGAGCAAGTAGCAATCCATAGGCACGGTCCCCAGTGTATGCTATATAACCAAGGCCGTAATGTTCGGCATCATCGGCGAAAAAATTAAGTCACTGTCAACCACCCACTTTGGATATGATATACATTTTGTACATTTTGCATTATGTTAATGCCTCCCCCACAGCATGAATGTTTCTTAAGATAATGATTGTTTTGTCCTTTCTCATTGGAGATTCAACTACAGACATGCACGAACGCAATCCTACGATCCCTCACGATGACCCTCATTATCAAGTCATCCCTAGAATTTGATTCCATTGCATGCATGGTGATGCAACTTTCCTCGCGTGATCCATGGCGTCATTTAGCGCTCGATACGTCTTGAACCGACGTCTTCAGGAGCCTAACTACTCGGAATGAGAGACGTTCATCTGATAAAAGAAATAAATAGAGCACCTCGATGCATAGCCAGCGGCGATTCATCTTTCACTGTCTTAGATGGGTATTTTTTTTCTCTCGTAGCTCAGGAGTCATTTATTTCTTTCTTTCAGTTCTGCTTTGTGATCCGTTGCTCATCAATAGCACACACGTGCAAGAATGTTTTATTTCCCTTCAACCTTTCCTTCCAACTTTGATTTAACTGTTGGCAATTAATAATAGTAACCTTATACTAGTCCAAGCTTTTGCGTTTTCCCCTTTGTTCGGATGCCAATATTGCAGCAAGCAAAGGGAAGCAGTTTTTCAGCAAGTTACACAATGCCAAACTCAGGCGTTGATTCATAAAGATGTATCATGTTCACAGCACAAATATAAGGGGATGTGTCATCTACATCAGCCAAATCGCTATGGATGTTCACAGGCGTTTCCCCTAAATCAGTAGCGGCATCACCCATGCAGTAATACAACTTTGACAGATTATGTTGTACGCCATTGCTGTTAATACCAGAGTCTACAATGCAATCGTAACGTATGAATATTATCTAGTGACTAAGTCGGTAAGAAAATTCTTGTTATTCAAACACATAAGAGTGGCTGACACAAAATGATGATTTATCTTTTTATTGAATGTGGATTTAGTGAATTGCAATGGCCTTTTGCATCAACAATTTAACACTCCCTAGCTCTACTTTGATTTAAGTCATGAAAACATGAAGTTAAGTTATATTTCAAGTATGATGGTTTTTGTAAAAAACATTTGAATACTTAAATATGTTGACACCACTGTTATTGCGTATAAGCTGGCTTTATCAACAACAGTTATCCCTTATAGATTTACACGTTATATTGGTTGTGTTATATTCAGGCTCAGCAGCCATTATGCATTTGATATTATCTTTCGAGGCGAAAAACAAGTACAACAATCTGGTACGAATACGAATTCGAGACTAGTCCAACCAGGTTGGCAGTAACCAACGCAAAACGCTCGAAATGAAAACGAGTCCCTTACGCATGGGCATGGTAACATAATCGCATCTATCTAGTGGTTATATAAGTATGACGTGCACAAAGTGGATTACGCATTAAATCAATCGCTATGTTAATTTGTGAATCATTAGTTGGTGGAACATTTGACGATCAACTATCACGAATGCCTCAAGCAGAACGAGTAAATGCAGGTGATATTTTTGATATAATGCGTGCTACCATTGTAGAGCTGATATCAAAATGAATACAATTGTCATAATGTAGCCACCTTTCCATGGTATCATAGCACCTATGCCTGTCAACAAGTCAGCCATGTTATAGACTGCTTTTATCATCGCGTTTGTTCAATTATAGCTCACGTCACATTTCACGGTTAACGCTGCTCACTTTAATGTAAAGACGTTTACATACAAACGGTTCGGCATAAGTTGGATATTTGTTTAATTTTCTTAAAGAATATTTCAGCCCTCGACATACATTGGATAAACGAATGTCCAAACTCCATCAAGGACAAAATATAATGTGCAATCATGTGGTAGATGTGAGTTCAAGCTGGATATTTGACAATGCGCGAGCTGGCACAACGTGAGCAGCAATGAATCGTCCTGTTCTATTTTATAGCTTACATTTCACAATTTGGCTCTCTGATAGAAAACATAAGATTGAAAAACCAATAACGCATTGATGATATGAACCTCTTACTGCCACAAACCATTACGCAAAAAAATACGCAGGCAATGCTTAGGCCAATGAAGCAAAATGCATCGGCTTGGTATAATTGGTGATAGCGAAATTATCTCCGAAATTGATTATATGGCAGGCATCAAAATAGCAAAATAACTGTTGCAGCATTAAAAACCAGACAAAAAGAAAACTTGGTGTGCTATTGGCCTCACATCGAACTGTAGCATTCTATTTAAATAAATAATCCCAGTACATCTGTTGCTTAATGTTATCAGCAGCTAGCCTGATATGGCCCTTGAAGATTAAGTTCACACCGATATATTCCTTGTAAAGCCCCACGGTAATTGTTTTGGGTTAATAAGTATCAAGTGCAGTCAGATCTTTCGTACGACATGGGATACAAAGGCAGCGGATTTTGATAAGGAAATTAGCTCGGCTGCCTGTTTGGCCTTTTTGTGATGAAATATCATACCTGCAATCAATTGGTTTTCAAACTGGTATACCACTTGACGAAACATGCGTTGCATGACAAACTGCGTATTTTTGCAGCCGTTCAAATGAAAGGTGGCGACATATTTCTCAATATGTATCGATTAAAAGCTTTGCTGAAGAAAAAAGATTTTAGAATCATATCTGAGCGTTATTTATTTCATATGAACAGCTATTGGTAAACACTTATCCTTTTAGTGTTTATTGGGTACATCTGTAGTATTTCCGAGTTGCTGTTTCTTAACCACCGCGGATCATACGTATTTGTTTTGTATTAGCTATTCATAATCGTAATATTCATTTCGATTTGCCATTCAAGCGAATCTAAGTTGTCACGCGCCGTTATCAATGCATTAATTTACTGCACAGTCTCGTCAGTTCATAAACACGACATGAATCCTTCTTCTACTTTTCCTATGTCAAATTGTACCGATTACTCGACATAGCATCCTCCGTAGTGTTCATTTGTTTATCACAATTTACGCACAACTCTACCGTTATTCTGTGTCATGCACTGCCTTAATAGGTGCAATCACGACAACATCGTTAGCAAAATGACAAGGGACGTGTAACTCTTCAATTAAACCTTCGTCAACTGCCAAATGACCTAGCGATGCTGTTAAACATGGAAAAGCTAATACTAAAAGGTACGTTTACGCGTATCCCCGTTGATTTATTATGTATGCATGAATAACTTGTACTAGGAAACAAAGTTTTATAGTGCTTTCGTATACCAGGACTTTATGACTTACGTTCGGTGTTTAAAAATACAAAGTTGAATTTCTCTTCTCAATGTGCAATTTATCACTTTCAATATTACAAAGCGAAATCATGTGATTTACACAAACGAAATTGGTTTTACGACTTTTTTATGGCAATGTACCTTACAATTATCAAAGTCATAATCACCACAGGCTGCCTTATGGCCGAATTTATCCATATATTTCCAGGTCATAATATTCCAAAGGTTACATAATGCAATTGTCATGCCTTCTTTTTCTATTTTCGGCTCTCTTTCATCTTATTATTTCAGCGTTTTTCATTGCCTCTCCTGAACAGCCGCTTCGCAATTCTTTTAAAAGCAATTTTGCATAGTTGGTCTTAAATTTACACTAACTACATACTACTGAATAAGTTCCAAATTTTGCCATGAAGACATTCGCTATCACTAAGACGCTCCGTTTTCAAATAATATTTTAGATAAATGCATTATAATAGGGAATACGCAAATGATTGATTTAGCTGCATCACCAACATAACGTCATATGCATCTTACTTCGAATATGCCATGACGAGTTACAAAAACTAGTCATGTGTTTTTTTACATTTTGCCTCTAGAATCTTCACATCATAAACCAATAAAGCCAGCTGAAGTATGTGCGCCTTACACAATAGATAAATCGGGCTTTGCTGTAAAGCTGTGTTCTGTTATATGCAGCTTTGATATATTGTAGAATACATATTATTGAACGTCTGGATATGCATAATTTAACTGAAATATTGCATCACCTAAGGTCCTGCATTTACATACATGAAGCTTTTTATGTATTTCGATGCATACGCGCGCAAGCAACAATTTGTTATCTTGTTTGGCGTCGATAAAATGACCTGCGTAGAATTGACAATCTCTAAGGAAACACAACATGTAGGTGTGCCACTATTTTACCACTAAGAGTGAAGCCGATTGCTATGTGAAGCCTGTGTGCAAAAAACAAACGGTCTACCTCTTGCAGCCAGTTTCGGCAGACTGACGGTTAATTGCTTTCAGCAATAACGCAAGTTCATTCTTTATTTCTACGACAAATAGTTCTAAACGCAATGAGAGATGCTGGACATGGTTGAACTAGTCCAGTTTGATTTTCGGCCTTCTATGAATACCGCATGGAATCTCAACGACTTAAACCGGTGATCAATATTAACTGGGTTACTTATATTTATTGCAATATAAATCAGCCAATGTGGTTATATAAAGGCGGCTTGCAAGTGATAAGCGTATATGTGTTCATGCCGAAATGTAAGGGTTAACACTGATTCATTCCCTCGTTGTTTGATGATCAACTTATGCAGTCACTTTGCTGGAAAAGGATCGATATTTGTAAAAACTAACATTCACCCTATCTACGTGTTGGAGAGATTTTATTCTCCATTTGACTGCATGTTATTGTGGAGAACACTGGACATAAATCTCAAATGATGTTGCATTAGAGTAGTTGAAATGTGCAACTTAAACCAGTTTTACATATAAACCAAGAGCAGAATACTTTATTCACTTTATGTTGTGTTCCTTATTTCAAATTGTCTTTGAATAACAGAGTGACATTTAAATATGTGTAGCAACTAAATTGTTCACCTTAAGCGCTTGCGAATGCCTAATGTTGTTGCAGATGACATGCTTGTCTGCATTACAGTTGCAATATTGCAGATTCTCTTATTGGTAGTAAACAGTGTAGGTCAATGTAATCACAGGCTTATCGCGTGTTTACGGCCATGTTCTCGATTGTAATGCATTCCGCACATGCTATCAACATGTTATAAAACATATTTTCGCACTAGAGATAGCGTGGGATTGAAAAGTAAAGCCAAGCAAAGACGGGTACTGCTGGCGGTATTCCACATTATTCCATACTTAACTTGTGTACTCGCTTATGCGGAATAATAATGTTCGGTTTTGTGTCCTTACGTCAGCCATAAATTGCAATGATTTGTCCATGAAGATATTATTTCGCGAAACTGATGGGTGCGTTACTATTTGTAGCTGCTGCTGCGATAGCGTTAATGACTTAATGATGCCGAGCTCTTTATGCCATCGGGTAGAAACAATCTACGCATGAGAGTTTAAGGAATTAAAAACGGAGGCACTGCTATGTATCACGCGTATATACGTTATCAGTAACAAATATTTGGCCGCCGAGATATGACTTTTTCCATAGAAAACTAACGCCACCTGACAGTGATACGAACATCTCAGTTAAATACTTCAATGCCCAATTCGTGCGTGAAAAGCGAACAATAAATTGATCCACCTTCGCATACTAAAACTTTTGTTGAGCGCTGTTTCGGCAATTCGTAATTTTATAAGCTCTATCCATTATTGCATCACAGCACGCAAATATAAAAAAATACTTATCCAAACCATAAACCACAGCTAACTACGGCTGTTTTTAGGGTTAATCTATGCCTCGATTCATATTCCTGTCATTCTTAATCATTTGTAGTGGCATTACCTCGACGAAAGCAATCCTATTCAAGATAAGCTTGAAAGAAATGTGGTTCTATCATTGCGGTATGATAAGACATCGAACCTTATTTATAATGTTTATTGACACTAACCCAGACGATGCATTGCCCTGGAACAGTCAAGCGCTGTATAGTTGCGCACAGTTGATACAATTTGCATGCGCACGGTTATGGCATAATTAGAAGACAGGTTTGATTATTAGAAGCATGTCTCGGCTACACCATATGCTTTCAAGTCAACTATAATTGATCACATAAGCGCCTTTACAACAATAATTTCTGTTCAACTAAATAAATTGTACACATTTGGGTAAACAATACCCATAGCTCGCCGCATTTAGTTCTAGAAAAACCTTGGGTAATTGGCTCATACAACTATGTTATTTCCGGCACCGCCGGTAAACCGTGTTGCATAGAGTGGAACACGAACGTAATTTATATGTGTTTCGGTTGTTCTACATATGTTCACCAAAATCTGAAAGTAAAATGTATAGGGTAAAGAACCTTCGATGAGCGCACTTAGGTTAAAATAGGTTCTGTTTTATGAAGCGATAATGTAATAATTTCGGTGACATTAACTCTTGAATAAACAAAATTTCCAACCCTGCCAATACAGACTGCTTATACAAAGAATAACAGCATTAACCAATTTTCCGAGGCAGATGATGACAAAGTATAATGAATGGTCAAACGCGTTAATCCAATGACCATGCGCCAGTTAACCATACAAGTCCCGCATGATTTATAACAAATCTTAGTGAGAAAGGTAAACAAACTTGCTTCATGCCAAGCGCGGTGTCATGTGTTTGCTTTGTATAAGGTAGAAAAACCCTTATGTCGATTCGAACGTTGTATATTTAGGCAATAACCGACTACTGCGACTTCAGAAAATAGATGTCATGCTGCATATAACAGATACATTTTCGTGCGTGTTGTCCTTGCACCCCAACCACCTCATTAACTCTCTCCGCTGCATATCAATCCAAATTGCTGACAGCGATTCTTGCCACCAAATAACAGCAGCCGGCAGAGAGAGTTTGTATTCAACCAAGCCAGTCTGACTTACATTTGAGGAACCGAAACCACTTGCAAGCTTTTCATAAGAGTGCTATTATCCCGTAGTACGTTTATGACTACGCACTCCTGCTGGCAAATGATTAGCTGACATAAGATCATCAATTGGTTTGCAGCTTACTGGTTGTATTGCATTTCAGTGAAATGAAGCATGAACATATATTGCAGTGATATAATTAAGTCTAGATGCACAGTATAATGGCTGGTTTTTGGATCCAATACATGTTAAGCATCTTTTGTAAGAAGGGTACAAGACTCAATAAGACTGATGATCTTTTGTGATATGTGGTGTAATGATATAACATGTCTGCAGTCAGATATTGACATAACATACCTGCTGGCATCTATTAAAACATTCACTGCTCGGGCAAGAAAAATTAAAAGCTTATATTGCAATCGTCTCAATTTCCTCGTCAAAAATATGATTTCATTTCGTCACAACTTATTGGTGCGAGGACGCAGCCAGGTTAAGGTTGGCGGATTATTATTTAGCCGACTACATCCATTTCCTTTTGCTGTAATTATACCTTATCTTGTTATTTGCAGAATGATTATCCAATATCGCTGCTGAATCGCAGAAGAGGGATGCTAACAATATTGTACTCATTGAATTTCGCTCGTGATTGCATGTGTAATCATTGATTCGACAGGTGCAAATGGATGCGTGTTTATGCTTATTAGGGATTATGCTTTTCTCAAATGAAGCCTGGCACTTTCAGATTACGTATCATAATGTTGCAATAACGGCCTGTCGAGTTTGATGCTGACGATCATGACTCAACACAGCGTGGTGCTTTTACACATGTTCATCAGCATACTTAGTACATTTAGATTTCCTCACTTTGCCGGCTGGCAAATCGGCTCATCTCAGGTGACCACAAGGCATTTACATCGAGTGGGAACCGCAATATCTGCTAATATGTCATGGGACTAGAGCTGCACTTAGTACAAACCATTTGTGATGTCAGCAGCAATTTATTCCTCCACTCTTTCTCGTTTAAGGCATTTTAAGGAATAAGTCTTCCCAGACACTACATACCTTATTAATAGTAACTACACATTCGTCGATAAGTGACGTCAAAGTTTAAACGCCTACTCCACTAGTACATTTATGCTCGAAACATATTGCAGTTCTTGAAGGTGAACAAAGGTAAATTTTCATGTTGATATTTTTATGATGCCCTACAAAATATTCAATGAGAGTTAAACGCCAACCATGGGATTAGACATTCCTAGGCAATGAGCGATGATTGTAAACATAATGCGTGATATTATGCATTCTTTATTCGATCACTTTATTCGTCGTAGTGTCTTGTTTGTACCAGCAAACATGTTTTGCTTCTACGCCTTAACAGTAGGATACATTAACTTACAGGGAGCTGCTAAATGTCGGGGTCAGCGCGACTCAATAACACTTGGGTGTAGTGTTTTCCACTTTATAGTGATGGCTCATGTCATTGCGATATTTGGCAAGGGCACTAGACGAATGTATGTCAATAAATTATGGGTAATCTCATGTGTCGATGTGACAGAATATTTTGATAACTGCATGCAAACAATGGTTTATTGCACAATATAGTTGTGTAACAATATCTGATAACAATCACGAGACGATTTAAAATCAAACTAAATCAGCATAAATATACCGATAATATTTGCGCACGGTGCATAGTACTGTGATTTAGTAGACAGAAAAGTTGCCCCGGAAGCCGTATTAGGTCACACATCTGAAGCATATACCATGATCATTCTGCCGCATTATGAATTGTCCAGAATTACCTCTTGCACAGTAGATGCGACATTGTATGTGTTCTGAATAATGAAGAACACCGGGCAGAATTTAGGGCCAAAAGATATTCAACTTTAAAGGTCGGCGAACGGGTTTCCTATGGTCAAAAGGTGGTAGGTTAAGAAATAGTGGGCGCGCTTGGGATTTGACACTTGGCTAGTCGCTGGTCGGTGTTTGCTGATGAATAGCTTTACCAGTAAGCCATTCAGGATGTAGCTAAAGCTGCATGCATATTAAGTCCACAACATCTTGATGTTATACAGGCACCTCTCACGCGATGTCAAGTATGAAAAAGGCGTGCTACATGCAGACCGACTGTTCCCTTACATTTGCAATGCACAACATAACGCTGCGTTGCATTTTTCTTTTGCTTACCTCTTTATCCTTCCCACTTGGTGAAGCCGCAATGCTTTTTCGGTTGATTTTCTTGATTAGGTTCAAAGACAATTTATTCATGAAACAGCCTCACGCATAGAGGGGGGTTTGATTCCAGGACTTCAAAACAAGCGCTTGATCAAAATGTGGGTTTCGATGTTAAGATTGATTGCAAGTAATATAGGAAAAGACAACGTCGACCTCAATACAAAGTCAGAGTAAATTGTTTATCTGTGAAAAGGTAACTTTTGTATATTTCGTGACTATTATCATATATAATGGGTTCAAATCTGTATTGCGCTACCTTCGTAGTGTAAATCTCGAATATCAAGTGATATAACAGAAACGGTAAACATGGCAGAGATTGGAATTATTATAATTTTGGTAGCAACAATCGGTTAGCAAGCATCAAGCAGCGCTAGCGATTCATTAACGAGATTCGACATTTGTGCCGCCGATTATTGTTAAAGCTGCAAAATTGATATGTTATCATTGGTAGAAATGGAGATGAATAAGTATTCTCATAAACCATTCGTCCAATGGTTGCAAAAGAGAACCTGATAATTTATGTAAACAATGGACTTTTACATTATTTTTATCAGTGAAGAGAGTTTCTAAATTGTTTTTTTTCTGATTTGGAGATATGACACCATTAAAAGAAATTTTGTCATAATTTGTGCAAAAAGTGAGTTAAAACATGCATATATAACCCTTTTTGAAACCTAAAATAGCACTATCAATAGAATAATGTTTTATGCGTTCTTCCTCAGCAATAAAATTCGGATGCATTTTGATAAGCCTTTAAGTATGCTTGCTGAATTAAATGTGCCTGTGCCATAACGTATTATAGAATCATTGTTGGTAAGCTTTCTATTCCCTATTTGTTTAAATAGGGAAAATGGCGTTAGTTTTTTTGTTTTGGGTTTTCTGCCACGAACCGACTTTATGATCAATTAGTCGATTTAATTGTGTGATGTGTAGATGAGAACGAATACAAGAAATGTCTTAATGAAGTTTCCATGTGGTATGATTGCATTATTGACTCAGTAACAACCGAGTTGAACTCCATCAGGCATCGTCAGTGCCTCATGATAAACCATATCTTGTTCCGGTAAACATGTCGCTCACCAGAAAACATAGATTCCGCCAGCTATATTACAAAAATGCTGTATTTGGTAATAGCCATTAGTGTTATAAGCGATAATCGATTCACATGCATGTTCTCAATTAAGGCATTTTAATTAATCAGGCTGCAAAGACGTTGAACAAAAATCACCGGTGATAACGTTTCAATGTCTTAAACAGTCAGTTACCAGCCATACTTAACAAGCGCAAATGTGACACATTCTTCAATATTCGCTCGTACCTTAATGCTCCAGACAGTTGTAGTTTACAATAGTAAATCAATTAGGTAAATTTGTTCTTTCCCTATAAAAAACGCTATTTTGAAGCCCCAGAATGGTTTTTCTATTATTCATGTTGAGTCTGAATAGCACGCGGGCCTTAATTTAGGCGTCATTGATGTCTTCTTCGAACTTGATGAGGACTATGCAACTTCATAGTGCAATGTTTCACAGAGCCTGAAGCTGAACTAAGGTCGATTCCCATGTTGACCATTTTATGACGCCTCACACAATAGCCGATGACTATGCGGGAATATAATGCAGACAGGAATCATTAAAATGTTATGTTGTATTCACCGTAATTTTCGCAACAGAGGTTGTCGGATTGAGCCCACTTAGTGTGCCTCTGCCACAGCCCGGCGAGCCTATAGCTGACAAGCATTTGCTAGTAAGTCCTGGAATCATACAATCACCCCACAACACTTTGTATTCAGACTATTAAATTACTCAAGACTTGATTACTGCAATACGTAGCTTGAAATAACCTACACTGACTGTAGCAGTGAATGTTGTTGATTGTGTCGCGGTGTAAATAGTTATTGCGTATGACATATGTGAACTACATGCAGATTCACTAGGTCACTCACATTGGCAATGCACGAAATTGCACGGGAAGCCTTACCCTTGGCCTACCTTTTGATCCCTCCCGCTTTGTCAATTAGAAATGTGTAATTCTGCGGTCCTTCTCTATTTCGGAAGTCAATTGCAGTCAAGGCAAATGCATAAAATAAGCACCATTTCACATGTAGGGATGTAAACCCAGAACTCCAAAGCGAGTGTTAAGTTAAAAGGACACATGTCTCACGGTGAATTGGTCAAACTAAGTTGTAGACTCATTAACAATACCTAAGTATGGGTCAGACATCGGCGATGGGCTGAGTTAATTATTTTGTGACAGTTAACCCTTTACGTATATATATATATATATATATATATATATATATATATATATATATATATATATATATATATATATATATATATATATATATATATATATATATATATATATATATATATATATATATATATATAATAAATATATATATATATATACATATATATGTATATACATACAATACAAACAATTGTAAACAGGGTCTCATATATTAAACGAACGATGTAAGATTTTGGTAAGATTCTGTGATGCATTATTTATTTTGGTGGTGCAAACCTAGGGCGCCTTCCGTATAAAAGTTAAGGGCTATATCAAAGCCGATGTCTTCGAAATACACAGTTATACCTGGCAGGCGGAAGTATTTCATTATTTTGATGCAGTCAGAAGATTTACATGGTAAGATTCTGTGAGAAAAGCATCAAAAGGTGGTGCAAGGAAGGGCGCCTTCCATCACAAACGTCTAGTTATTTATGTTCTGCAAATGGGACTTCGATATCAGAGATTACCTCCAGGCGTTTTCAGGGTAACAGCATATTTTCCCTGTTGGTATGACAAGAGTGTCTGTCATAGAAGGCAATCGCAGAATACAAATATCAAATGCAATTTGGAACCGTTGAGATTTGGCTCAAAAGCGTCCGTTGACTACCATTTGTAAATCCACAAAACGTATTTTCTTAGGTATGTTCTGCAACGTTGATGAATGTCGCATCGACAAAGATTACCTCCAGGCTTCGGTTAGGGTAACATGAATTGCTGTGTTTTGGTGTGACAAGAGCGCTCTAAAAGAAGGCAATCGCAAGCACTTTTTGCGAGAAATGCAAATGATGCCAAGTACTTTAATTTGGCTATATGCTCCGTTGAAGAAGCATTTGTCCAGAGGGAACGTCAAAAGTTAATTGTATATAAAAAATACTGTTGATGATCATGTTGGCAAAACAAGACGCTAAGATCTTGTTTACATTGTCGCTAAATGTCAGGGGAATGTGAAATAAATGCCAAGTGTTTGGTGTGACGATGCGCTATAAAATATGTAATTGCAAGCACTTTTTGCGAGAAATGAAATGATGCCAAGTACTTTAATCACATATTAAACCGCGAAGCAAGCTTTCACCAGAGGGAATGTCAAAAGTTAATTGCTGATATAAACAATTACTGAAGTGCATCATCTGGCAAAAACAAGACGCTCTAAGATCTTGTAGTGAATGTCAGGGGAAGTTTTAATCTGGATTATTTTTAAAAACAATCTACTGTCCGAAATAATTGATGAAGTTGTAGATATAATCATTGCATGACAACGTGTGCCACTGGATTAACGAAACGGTATGTGCTTGTGCATGCATTTATTCCGCTTACGTCGTGTTTACAAGTAGTATGTATTTCAAAATTTAGTAATCGGTGCCTTAATATATACATATTGATGGGTAACATCATCAAAAAGCCATTTCGAATGCGTGCAAAGATGACAAATGCGATGATCTTTTGAAGCAGATGCGAAGGATATTCAAGAAGCGGAATATTGTCATAGTGATCGAAGTGTTGATATACAAATTGAAGCATATCTGTAACATAAAAAAGCCACGGTAATAATCTTTGCAATACGACCAAGGCAAACCACAGGTTATTAAAACGGTAATATAATTAGGTTAATTTTAAAATTGATAATCACACCACAAATTTTAACTATGGACAATCATCAAAAAAATTCGAATGCGTCATAATATGACAAATGCGAAATAATTTGAAGCGTCATGCGAGGATATTCAAGAAGCGGAATATGAACATAGTGATGTTCATTGTTAATAGCAAAATTGAAGTATCTTTATGTCTCAAAGTTGGTAATATATCGTAAAATTATGGCTGACCGATCACACAAAACATGTTCTTATGGCCAATTCAACCATAAATGTTCACGGTGTAATAATACAAAAATAATCTCATGCAGTCATGTGATTTTCACTTAAACAAAAACCGTCCTTCATAACAATTACTGCAAGTGTCATTACATAATTTTACAGGTACAATTTTGCACGGGCAAGTTACTTTTTGCACATTCAATTTCTAAAAGCAATTTTGCATAGTAGGTCTCAAAGTTACACGAGGAATAGTAACATGGCTGACCGATCAACAAAACATGTTCAATGTGTGACTAACAAAGTTGCTCATGCAGTTTTGTGATTCCATCACTTTTGCTTATATCAATTATATAACATTACTGCAAGTGTCATTTAGTAATTTTACAGGACAATGTTTTGCACGGGCTAAGGGTTCCTTCAATGACTTGGTTGTGTGATGCTCGTTGAGCACCAAGTTTGCTTATATCCGAAATGGATAACAACCATCATAGTTCTGCAGGGATAAGTCTTTCTGGGGACATTAAACTTGGGTAGGAAGAGTCATCAATTGCCGCAATCACGAACGAGCTTTCAAGCCAGTCCTATGCCAAATAAAACACTATTTTCAACAATAAGCACACGGAAGTTCAATATTCAGCCTCCGCTGATCAATTTCATTCGACATACTGGCGGTATCGTTTGATCCCATATATTTTTTTGCCGACTCTCAAAATTCGAATAATACATTTTTTTTTAGAATATACAAAAATTATAAACGATATAATCACCAGCTGAAAGTATGTCACTATTTTCAACAATAAGCACACGGAAGTTCAATATTCAACCTCCGCTGATTAATTTCATTCGACATACTGGCGGTATCGTTTGTTTTTATATCCCGATTTATTACATTTTTTTTTTAGAATCTACTAATCATAAACCTATAAAGCCAGCTGAAAGTATGTGTGCCTTACACAATAGATAAATTGGGCTTGGTTGTAAATCCGTTTTATATGTAGCTGTCGAATATTGTAGAAAACATATAATTAAAAGTCTGGATATGCATATTTAAAATGGAATATTACATCACCTAAGGTCCTGCATTTACATATGTGATGTTTTTTTATGCTTTTTGATGGATACGCGACCAAGCAACAATTTGATATTTTGTTTGGCATCAATCAAATGACCTGCGTAAAATTGACATTCGCGAGGAATCAAAATATGTAGGTGTGCCATGAATAAAACTAGTTTTACCACTAAGAGAGAATCCGAGGCCCGTGTGCAAAATATAACGTTTAAATATAACGGTCTACCTCTTGCAGACAGTTTCGGCAGACTGGCGGTAATTGCTTTCAGTCAAAACGCAAGTCTCTTTTACGACTGTGATAAATAATGCTAAATGCGATGAGAAATGCTGGACATGGTTGAACTAATACAGTTTGATATTCGGCGATCTATGAATACCGCATGGAATCTTAACGACTTAAACTGGTGATCCCATATTGACTGAGTTACTGATATTTACTGAACAATAAATCGCAAATATGGTTCTATAAACGCTGCCAACCATAAACACAATGTGTTTTCTTTTATGTAAACGTCTAATGCAAAATATTTCTTTAAAAACATTGAAAGCATTATTCAGTATTTCGTTTATCTTATAATTAGACATTAATGGTATTAATGATTCATTTCCTTTCCTCGTTAGGGAATCAGCCCTTCAAGAAAACCCACTAAACGTTTGTCGCCTTCTAGGATGGTCGAGCAGTTATATGATTGTATATACCAAAGCGTCTCGCCTGACCTATATCGTGCTCGTGACATCTATTTCATTGGGTCGTATATATCAGGGCAAGGTATCTTGCAGACAGGCAATTTCAGTTGAAGTAAATTTGCGGCCCAATATCCTCCTGCCCATTAGGCCGGAGCTAAGTACATGTCATATATAAACCCAAACCTTTTCTGTCCCACTTTCAGCAATTCAAAGGAAACGTGAGAGGTAAATAGAGTGACTCGAGCCGTTTGCCTTAAAGTAAATAATGGCAATCAGAATTACTGGAAGGCTTAGAGAAACTTTATGAGTTGTATATGTAACCCTGGTCGTGAATATGTTTTTTGAGGCAGTAAATGCTACAAGAAAATAACAGATAAACAGCTTACCAAATATTCCCAAGGGTTTATGTGTGTGTCAACAGCTAAACTCATATAGTTTGTACAGTAGTTGCTCGATGGCTTTAGGAATGTCAGTATCAGCAGCTTTTTCCCACCTTTGTGCATATACAAATCGTCAGAGCCTAGCAAACCATGTTATGCTCATCACATTGTACCCTTCAGCTTAAATTGTTCGGCGCCATTGGTGTTGACCGGGAAGTTTAAGTTATTAATTTGCTTGAAAAACTAATTCAAACTAGGGACAGGTAGACGAAAACCTAGTTGTTTGAGGCTATTACCTATGTTATCGCGTATTAAATCGCTCCACAATTGTAGTTACGGTAGCATTGTTGCTCGACAAACATCGGTCAAGGCTTTTTGCTGTAGTCAACACAACCCTGTGATTATTGGGTCACTGCTGGTCGAATCCATTGTTTATCTGGGTTTTTGGTAGTTAGAATGGATTTAGTCAACAAACATTACTAGCCCCACGGTATACTAAATCGCTACAATTGAACTGGAATTTATCTTTAACGTTGATACCTGCATTTAGATGTGCACCAGCAGATTTGGATAGACTTCAATATCAAATAACTCCAACTAACTAGCATGATTTTCTTACATAACCAAATGTAATCGAATCGTATGGTGATAGCAAATACCTATGTGGCATTTAAGCAAACATTTTATATGTCTTAGGTGTGGAACGCAACTAAAAACTTCGTAATATCTACATTTTAAAGACGAACTACCCGATTTCTATACAGATTTCTTCAATTCAAGCCAGCGACTATTTAAGAAATAGAGCCATCTATATGGCCAGCACAAATTGGAAAGTCAAGCTGCATGAGCGACCAAGTGACAATGATAAATACGGTAAATTTGATAAAAATGCCTTGATTCAACGCGCACGGTCGCAACTGTTATCCCCGACTCTAATTGTGCGCTTCTTAAACTAGAGGGTAGGTCACATGATCTACTGGTCAGAGTGAAGTAATCTAAGAATTAATACGTGTCATATATAACCAAATAGCTCCGATTGAAATACGCATTGGCGTAGTTGGTCATTTCTTCGGGTCATTAAATATGAGGAGCAATCATTATTGCTGGTCATGTGTTATAACAAAAACACCCATTAAACTTAACCCGTCAGTACATACGAACCAAAGAGAGTAATAGCAAGCAAGATTATGATCTATGAGGTAAAAGCTTTTGTTTCAAGGACTTGCAAGTCATGCGCGCATTTGTTTCATGCCCGTAAATATAAGAGTAAACATTCCCTCGATGTTTAATGGTTGACTCATGTAGTCCCTATACTGAAACGGATCGATATTTTTAAGAAATAAGATTCATCCTCTCTTATGTGTTGGGGGGCTTTTATTAGCCATTTGACTGCATGTTAATTTGGAGAACACTGGACATAAATCTAAAATGATGTTGCAATTACAGCAGTTGAAATGAGTAAATTAAACCAGTTTTTAATATAAAACAAAAGCAGAATCAGTTATTCACTTTAAGTTGTGTTCCTTATTTTAAACTGTCTTTGAATAACAGAGTGACGTTTGATTATGTGTTTGCCACTAAATGGTTCACTTTAAGCGCATGCAAATGTCCATTGTCGTTGTAGATGACGTGCTTGTCTGCATTTGTGATTGTCGTCTATTTTACATTTGGCAATCATCGACAAAGAGAAGCTGAGACTAATGCAACGTACTGTCAGAATACAAGCGCCAATTTAATGATGGCTTTAATTAGAGCCAAAAAACATTTGCATATACGTGTACTATGTTATATTGCAGGTGTCATTACAGCTGTGATACGTACCACAAGGCGGTTATATAAATTATCGTTTTGGATAGGAGGAAAAACAGAGCAAACTAATTCGCTTGTCTAAAACCAATTCTTACCATGTGGCTGTGTCGATCCCGTCGTTGTCTTCCATCGGATTATACCGCTTACTTTTACTTGGTTTTTTTGACTTATTGTATCATTTACAGTTACTCTTTTTAAATTTACAAAGTAAGTTCAATGTTTGGTCGGCAAAACAATTGAAGGCTCAGGTTATATTTTAAAATACATGATTAATATGAGTATATTCATCCTAGAAACGTATCGTCGATAGATTTGGGCATATTGAAGCCCATACCATACAAATATAAAGTTATCACCAAAAGTGCGTAGTCCTTTTTTTTCATATGCCAAATGTCTTCCGTTATGTTTGGCCATGCATAGACTATTTGGTTAATCTTGTGCCGCGTATGAAGTAACGCTACATAAGTTTCCCCAGGTTGCGTTAAAAAGGCGTGTGCGGCATTACATGGTCGTCTTTTGATTGGTCAACTCAAGTACTGTGATGACCTCTTGCTTCCTCTACAGCAAAGTACATTACCGTTGCATTAGTGCAGACTCTCATATTGCTCGTAAACGGTGTAGGTCCATTTAATCACAAGCTTATGGATTGTTCATGGCCTTGTTTACGGTAGTAATGTATTTAGCTCATGGTATAAACATGTTATAAAACATATTTTCGCACCAGAAATAGCGTGGCGTGGAAAAGTAACGCCAAGCAAAGACGGGTACTGCTGGCGGTATTCCGCATTATGCCATACTTAACTTGCGTTGCTCGCTTATCCGGCTTGAAGAAGATGTTCGGTTCATACATCAGCCATAAATTACAATGATTTGTCCATGAAGATATTATTTCACGAAACTTATGGGTTAGTAAATATTTGTAACTACTGGTGTGATAACGTTAATGACCTAATGATGCCGAGCTATTTATGCGATAGAAATCAGGTAGAAACCACGCATACGAGTTTAAGGAATTTAAGGGGTATATAGTGATGTTTGGGCGCTAACACTTTACAGGTGTCTATCGAAAAACAATCTTGCATAGCTGATAGTGTTGCAACGAGGCAAAGTCATCTATCTAGCAAAGGCAGCGCAATTGTTTATAGCGGAATGGCAGGTGGGAGATCGATAACACCAATAGCTTGTTATCTATTCATTCGGCTATGGAATCAACATTCTCATGTAGAATTAACATGTCTGCAGCCATCATCCACCAATAATATAAAAATGCGTATGTTCACAGACATTAACAACCAAGTTATTGTTTACCGTGCTTGTTTTACAAGCGTCATATGTCGTTCCTGTTAGCAAATACGTCAAGGTTTCGTACCAAGGCAGCATCATTTTGATTCAAATACGGCGTACATGTCTTCCGTTTGACACTTGACTGTGTATCGCAGCACACACGCGTAGCAGAGGTTTTTTCCATTTATTCAAGTCGTTTGGTTGACTAATGAAAAGTTGTTGTGCAATAGCATATCGATGCCCTGCTTGCGTGAGTTGTCTATCGCTTAGGCACAACTACTATCTTTGGACTCAGAGATAGGGCATTGGCTTCAGTCATGCCATTTAGCATAGAAAACACCCTGAAGAACTGACGCCACATGACAGTGATAGAAACATATCAGTTTAATCCTTCAATGCCTAATTCGTGTGTGAAAGCGTACAATAAAATGATACAACATTCGCATATAGAAACTTATGTAGGGCGCTGTTTCGGCAATTTGTAGTTTCATTAGCTTTATCCGATGAAGCATCACATCACGCTATTATAAAAATTGATACTTATCCAAACCGTAAACCACAGCAAACTACGGTTGTTTTCAGGGTTAAACTATGTATCGGTTCATATTCCTGGCATTCTGAATCATTTTTAGTGGCATTACCTCGACGATAGCAATACTATTCAAGATGAGTTGAAAGACATGGGGTTCTATCGTAGTATTATGATTATACATCAAACCCTAGTTTATAATGTATATTGTCGCTGACCCAGACGATGATTGACCCTGGAACAGTCAAGCGCTGTATAGTTGCCCACCGTTGAAACAATTTGCATGCGCACTGTTATGTCATACTTAGATGGCAAGTGTGATTATCAGAAGCATTTCGCGGCTATACCATATGCTCTCAAGTCAACTATATTTGATAACTAATGTGCTTTTTGCACCAATCAGTCCTACTAAACTACATATATTGTGTACAGCAATGATGTGATTCGTCTTGGTTATGCATTAAGGCCGTTGGAAGTTCAGACCGAGTGAAGCACATTGCAAATAACGACGGCCTAATTGATACATTGCAGCGATTGGATTCGGAAAGAGGCTGTTATAGTTATTATGAGCGGTTCTGGCATTCATGATGATGATGTTGATATCCTCGCGAAGCTCAAACCTGCGTAAAGAGCATTCGCAATCTTGAATGCTGGGTTACGGTTTTCTGTTCGCACTTATGCTTAACCTAAGCGATCCATCAGAATAAGCACCATATATGTGTCCCCAGTAAATGCTGGCACAATGTTACGTAGTTTTTATGGGATTGTATTCTTATTTAGCATTACAGTGCAGCAGTTGCTGCCTCTGGTAGAATTAGCTTGTGTAAAATTGGTTTGCTTGAACAAGAATATAAGACAATTATCTTATTCATTCTTTCTTAATGTCATATTTTGTTGACGGTGCGTCATGTCGGTAAGGCATGAATATGTTTGAGTTGACTTAATATTGTTCGGTAAGCCTTATTGAGTGTAGGGTGGGGTGTGGTTAGGAAGGCTTTTTGTATGTGTTATTGGTATCGATTTTATTGTCTAGAAACATCGTACACGATGTGCTTTGTTGCTTGCAATTACGCTCCGGATTTACTTTGATATGTAACGCACTTCATCAATCGGTATTCAATGGCTTGAATAATTGCTGCAACACGTTTGTCGTGCGTATGTGCATTTTACTCTTTGAGGAAGCTTCTATTGAACTGACGTACAATTCTACAATAGCAAAGGGTGTCAGCGATGTCATTGTTATCTGACATCCATGACTATAAATAGGCTTGTTTTTACTTTAAGCACCATTTCTATCAGCATCGACCAGCAACAAGGCATTATGTGATGTCATGAAAATATTTAGTAAACAATAGCCATTGCTCGCCGCATTAAGTTCTAGAGACGCAAAATCTTTGGTAATTGGCTCATACATCAATGTTACTTCCGGCACCGCCGGTAAAGCGTATTGCGTAAAGTAGAACACGAACGTAAATTATATGTATTTCGGGTTGGCGACATATATGCACCAAAATCTGACGTCACGTGTTTGCCATGTATACGATAGACAAACCCTTATGTAGATTCGAACGAGGTATGTTTAAGAAATAACAGACTAATGTGACTTAAGAAAATAGATGATACGCTGCATATTACATACAGGTTTTCGTGGAGGATGACTTCGCACCCCCACAACCTCAATTACTCTCTCAGCCGTTTATCGATCCATGTTTCTGAACGCTATTCGTTTACAATTTAATTACTTTCAGAGCAATGGTGAGCGTGGAACGTTTTGTGCCCATCAAGCAACATTTAGCACGATTAGCGCAATTATTTATCTACTTACCTACATGTTGTAACTAGTTCAATAAATGGCAATTACCAACCGGAACATAACACAATGACATTTTGCTATATGCATTGACCTTAACGTTGTAAAATTGGCTTCATTAGAATCACAGAACATTGGTATTGTATAATTTTCCTTTCTTACAGCATAGCCACGCTTAACGAAGTAGATCATATTTACAAAAAAGCACTAGTTATATCCTGGGAGCTATTGCTCAGAATGAATCGTAGCTATTGTAGTGTTGATAAACATAAGGCAATGCAGCAGGACATTGCAAGAGTAGTTGCATGAGGTGACACATCTGCACAGATTGAAGTATTTATTACAGTTACTATTGCGCAATCGTAACGGATTTTGCTAAATGTTATGTTCGCGATTGCCGGATGCCATTCAGGTACTTTACTTGCTTTAGTCAACATTGCGCTGACTACCTCCTGTTAACGACCTTTGCAAACATCAGTCTGATTAATCGTGAATTCCGTCGTGCTCCTGAAACATGGCTGGTAGCACTAACAGAAGCGCAATAATGAGAAGGAAAACATTGACGTGAGACATCCTCGACCCTCCAATGCTGTTGATGCCTCCCTGTTTGCAATTTCAATCATCTTGATATACTCGCGTTTAATATATTCCGTCACAACTTATTGGTGCGAGGATGCAGCCATATTCGGATTAGTGCTGCATTTAATGAGTCGACTGCAGTGAATTACCTTTTACCCGTACATGGGCACGCCGTTAAATGGAACGCCCGTTGAGTCCAATTATTACTAATCTCGTATCACTCGCAGCTGCAATTGTACCTTAACTCACACTTGAACGATATTGCGGTTTGAATCCACGGCTTTATGTTCATTATGCTAACGTGTTCGTTCCTTTCCTTCGTTACACTCCGATTTCTGCCACATACTAGCACCAGCACGTTTTTAAAGTCCGCGACGCCTTTTGGATGTTAAGATAAAATTACTTCCGTCATTTGCCACATTCACGCAAACGATTTACAAAATATTGACTGACGCATGAATTGAGATTGTACGTCTTTTATTTTGGCAAAATAAAAGCAATTGCTATTGACCATCATTTCCGATTTATCTTTTTTCTCAATGAACATGTTGCATACTCCGGACTATCTATGTCAGCAACTAGTTGTGATGCAAGTATCTATGCGTACGGTTTGTCTGGTATCTTCAAGACATCTAACTCTTACCGTTTGCTGCGTATACAAGTTCATACGAAGTTTAGTAGTCATATCACATATACCACGCTCTTGTAATAAACCAAACAGCTGCATAAAATTAACTCAATCAAACGCGATGGAAGCTTCCAATCATATGACATAACATGGGAAACGGTAGGAGTTAGATGGACCAATAGCTTGACAGTTTTAATTGTACCAATGGCTGTTTTGTCTCCCTTTTTGTTCATTTTGAATGCCACGAAACACTTCTAAAGATTACATACTTAATATAACATTACAGGCGACACAGTATATGTAAGCATGCAAGCATTCTCAATCAGCCTTTTCCATGCCACACATTGAAATGTTTGTTATGATGACAGGCTTTAGGTCCTGTTTATGGCCATGAACCAGTGTGAGTGGCAGTTATCCAGCTTTGCACAACCGCAAAACGCAGAAATTGGCAAGTCTGCATTGAGCCATCGCAGGCGATTTGCGAAATGTTCTACAATCAAAGAACCCACACTTTAATTATCCTTGAAGGCCTAATCAAAATCGCGTCATTCGATAATTCACAGTTATATATATATATATATTTTATTAACAAGAGCCAAATGCAGATGTCTTGAATATATGTCTAGAAAGATATATATATATATATATATAATATATATATATATATATATATATATATATATATATATATATATATATATATATATATATATATATATAAATATATATATATATATATATATATATATATATATATATACGCATGTATATATCAATATATATATGAATATCAATATATATTTATATATACGTTTGTATATGTATGTATATATATATTCATATATCTATATATATAAATATGTATATACATATATATATATACAACAATATAAATATATATGTATATTATTGCATATCTATATATATACATGTATACGAACAAATAACGACATGTATGTATACATGTATATTTAGAAATATATATATATATATATATATATATATATATATATATATATATATGCATATATTGATTTAAACATAATAATATAAATACACATATATATATGTATATATATAAATATGTTTATATATACATACATATAAATGAACATTTATAGTTCTAAATATTTATATATGTACATATATATCTATATATTTACAAATAGATATAAATATGCACATAAATATGTGTACATCGTTGTAGATAAATCGAAAAAAATATATATATGAATGTGTATCGATACATATATAAACATATATATGAATATATATATATATGTTTTGTTACATTTATATATTTATAAATATATTGATATACATGCTCTCTCTTGTATATGTATATATATATATTTGCGTAACAATTAATAAATATAAATATATTAATACACACACAAGCATATATATAATTCATATATATATCTATAAATATATATATATATATATATATACTTACAATTGCAACCATTTTGGACAATATCGACAAAACCGACCATTTTGGTTCATTCGATTATTTCGCTTTTTGGAGCTCAAATTATGTGATATCGCGGATGCAAAATATTATACATCTGCCTTGTGCAGCTTTTAATTAATATCTTCATTCAAAACTTATTTTAGAAGATTATGAAAATTAAAGGCCAAAATGGTTGTACCAAAATAGTCGCGATAGTTTTGTCATGCAAAAAACCAACCATTTTGGAACTTTTCTATAAAACCAACCATTTTGGCTATTTTATATAACCAACCATTATGGCCATTTTATATAACCAACCATATTGGTGATTAAAATAAACAAATGAGCCGACCAGCCCTTTTTGCCTTCCGATATTACCAACCATTATTATCCCAACCAACCTACTACTGACAGACCATCGTTTATACAACCTTGGGTTACAAAGCTTAGAAGGTCTATGAAACCATAAACGACTTAAATTAAATTCCGACAAACAAGCTTACACAAAGTATTGCGCGTTTTTAGGTCTTTCGGGAACCGTAAGAAACTTTTTTCCATTTCTCATCGTTTATACATAATTCGAACTGTACATTCACAATATTCAACGAGACATGAAGAAACAAGTGAAGTTAAATTATCGGCGCGATTACACAAAATGCTGACGCAATGTCTTGCTCCGAAAAGTTCCGAACCTTGCCGAGCGGCAGGTGGAGAACGGAGTAAATATGCATTAAAGTGACCTATTTTAAGGAAGGGAGTTCTTCAACGTATCCGTTATTAATTTGGATATAAGTTTATACTTAGGTACTGCGAGTTTTAACAAGAATTAGTGATACTTAACATTCTGAAGATTGTCGTCTCTAATATTGGAGCATGGACGATTCCAAGTCAAAAATGCAAGTAGGTCATATATTTTAACCTATTTATATTCTGATTCATGGATAATTAAACTGCTATCAT
This sequence comes from Urechis unicinctus, assembly GCA_034190875.2. NCBI lineage: Eukaryota > Metazoa > Annelida > Polychaeta > Xenopneusta > Urechidae > Urechis > Urechis unicinctus. The sequence goes on along the minus strand of CM067351.1, from coordinate 58,073,490 downwards.
TGAAGTTATTGCTGTAACTATAATACATATCGATTGCTTTGGGCGGATTAATGTTATTCAACCACTCTGAACAATGTTATCTGTCTGTCAACGAAGTTGGACAACATCTCTCGTCCCTTGAATCGGGAGAGTCCAAACAGCTGTCACTATTTATCTCCGTTCGACATTGCGACAGTCTTGTCGCACATGGCCAAAGTTGCAAAATCCGCTTAAATTTGGTGCAACAACAAGGTGATAATCTTAAATCCGTTCCAATTAAATGAAAGAAGAAGTGTTTATATATAGTAAATGAAAGGCAAATAAGATATGGTAATTTGAGAGCAAATAACTTTCGACTGAAGCTATTTGGGTGTCGCCCAAATCGGTCGGGTTGACAGGCTTCTGTGAAGTTCTTGAGCAACTAGCTAGCTATATAGTGAATGACACCGAGCAGTGGAGGCAGCATCACATAGCGTTATGAACCCAGTCCTCGCTCTTATATTATATGGTTCAATAATTTATAATTTATATTTCCATCTGTCACTTAACCACTGATAAAATGGTGTCTCATCCACATAAGCCAGCTCTCTTTACCCTTAACATGAGGTCACATTTACAATTGTGCACATCTGAAAATCAGTATATAGTGAAGATGAGGACATACATATCTGATGTTCATCTGGAGATGATTATGTGACAAAGCCAGATGTTCAGAATAAGTCTACAGCCCAGGGAGCTTAGTTCAGTCATCAGTAACAGGGCTGGAAGTTAACTAAAATGGCCACCCATCCTGACCTGTCCTGGTGACGGGTGGCCATTTTAGATGTTAACTGGCCTCAAGAAATTCTACCCCTCCAAACAAAAAAGATGCCATGTTAGGAGAACCGCAGGTCAGTGACATACTGGGCTGGAGACAAGAACCCCAGGTCAGTGTAACGACTGGCAGGTAATAAAGGGAATCCCAGGTCTGTGTCATGCTGGGCTGGTGATGAAGAGTTGATATGAATTGCAGATAAATACAGAGCAGATTAAGTGTACATCAATTGACACTGTACACAGGTGCATACATCATAACTGCAGGACCATCAAGGACCAGGTGGAGCTTAACAGTCTTCCTGGGTAAACAGTCCTCTGATAAAAATCTTCTTCTTAAACCGACTGATGACCCAAACTCACACACAACCAATACAGATAATACTCATTGTTTCGGTCATTTTTGTCATTCTGATGGTTTTATGACAATTAGACATAACATGTTTTTTAAGCCCCAGTGATTGATATATCTCAACAGGATATAATAAAAAGAGAAGCCAGAACATTTGTAAACAGTAGTGAAACCAAAACATTAATGAAGCCACAACATTGATGAAGCCACAGCATTGACGAAGCCACAACACTGACGAAGCCACAAAATTGGTGAAGTCACAATATTAGTGAAGTCACAACACTGTTGCAGCCACAACATTGGTAAAGCCATAATATTGATGAAGCCACAATATTGGTGAAGCCACAACATTGGTGAAGCCACAGTTTTGATGAAGCCACAACATTGGTGAAGCCACAATAATGGTAAAGCCACAACACTTGTGAAGCCACAACATTGGTGATGCCACAGTGTTTGTGAAGCCACAATATTGGTGAAGTCACAATATTGATGAAGCCACAATATCATTGAATCCACAACACTGGTGAAGCTGCAACGTTGGTGAAGCCACATCAATGTGGAAGCCATTACACTGATGAAGCCACAACACAGGTGAAGCCACAACATTGGTGAAGCTACAGTACTGGTGAAGCCACAATATTGATGAAGCCACAATATTGGTGAAGCCACAGTATTGGTGAAGCCACAACATTGGCGAAGCCACAGTATTGGTGAAGCCGGAATATTGGTGAAGTCATAATATTGATAAAGCCACAATATAATTCAATCCACAACTTTGGTGAAGCGGCAACAATGTTGAAGCCACAACATTGGTGAAGCCGAATTATTGCTGAAACCATTACACTGATGAAGCCACAACACTGTTGAAGCCACAACATTGGTGAAGCCACAGTATTGGAGAAGCCACAGTATTGGTGAAGTCATAATATTGATAAAGCCACAATATAATTCAATCCACAACTTTGGTGAAGCTGCAACAATGTTGAAGCCACAACACTGGTGAAGCCACAACATTGGTGAAGCCAAATTATTGCTGAAGCCATTACACTGATGAAGCCACAACACTGGTGAAGCCACAACATTGGTGAAGCCACAGTATTGATGAAACCACAACATTAGTGAAGCCACAGTATTGGTGAAGCCACAATATTGGTGAAGTCATAATATTGATAAAGCCACAATATAATTCAATCCACAATTTTGGTGAAGCGGCAACAATGTTGAAGCCACAACACTGGTGAAGCCACAACATTGGTGAAGCCAAATTATTGCTGAAGCCATTACACTGGTGAAGCCACAGTTTTGATAAAGCCACAATATTGATGATGCCGCAATATTGGTGAAGCCACAGTATTGGTGAAGCCACAAAATTGGTGAAGCTACAGTATTGGAGAAGCCAGAATATTGGTGAAGTCATAATATTGATGAAGCCACAATATCATTGAATCCACAACACTGGTGAAGCCGCAACAATGTTGAAGGCACAACACTGGTGAAGCCACAGCAATGTTGAAGCCAAAATATTGATGAAGCCACATTATTGGTGAAGCTACAACATAGGTGAAAACACAACACTGGTGAAGCCACTTCATCATTGATACCACAGTATTGGTGAAGCCCAAAAATTGGTAAAGCCAAATATTGATGAAGCCACAACATTGGTGTAGCCACAGTATTGGTGAAGCTACAGTATTGGTGAAACCGCAACATTGGTGAAGCCACAGTGTTGGTGAAGCCACAGTCTTGGTGAAGCCACAATATTGGTGAAGTCATAATATTGATGAAGCCACAATTAAATTCAATCCAAAGCACTGGTGAAGCCGCAACAATGTAGAAGCCACAACACTGGTGAACCACAACAATGTTGAATCCAAAATATTGATGAGCAACAGTATAATGAAGCCACAGTATTGGTGAAGCTACAACATTGGTGAAACCACCATAATGTAGAAGCCAAAATATTGATGAAGCCACAGTATTAGTGAAGCTACAACATTGGTGAAACCACCATAATGTAGAAGCCAAAATATTGATGAAGCCAGTGAAGCTACAACATTGGTGAAGAGAAGCCAAATTGATGAAGCCACAGTATTAGTGAAGTGAAAGTGAAAGCACAACACTGGTGAAGCCACAAAATTGGTGAAGCCACAATCTTGGTGATGCCAAAATATTGGTAAAGCCGGAACACTGGTGAAGCCACAACACTGGTGAAGCCACAACAATGATGAAGCCAAAATATTGAAGAAGCCACAGTATTGGTGAAGCTACGACATTGGTGAAAACACAACACTGGTGAAGCGGCTTCCTTGTTGATACCACAGTATTGGCGAAGCCAAAAAAAATGGTAAAGCCACAACACTGTTGAAGCCACAACATTGGTGAAGCCAAAATATTGATGAAGCCACAACATTGGGGACGTCACAACATTTGGTGAAGCCAAAATATTGGTGTAGCCACAGTATTGGTGAAGCCACAGACAGTATTGATGAAACCACAACACTTGTGATTTCACAGTATCGGTGAAACCACAACATTGGTGAAGCCACAGTATTGGTGAAACCACAATATTGATGAAGCCGCAATATTATTGAAGCTACAGAATTGGTGAAGCCACAATATGGTGGAGCCACAAAACTGGTGAAGCCACAATATTGATGAAGTTGTGAATTTACTATTAACATGCATGCAGAAGAATTATTATGGTGGTTTAGCACATGGACCTTAATGTTGCAAATGTAACTCATCATGTAGAATAGTGAGGTCATGTTGCTTCATCTACATTGCTGTCAGTAATGTAGATGACGCCACATGACCTCATCACTATTCTTATGTTAAACTATACATTTATCTCAAATCGCCAAATGTCTTTTCACTAAGTAAGAGCCTAGTGGTCCTAAAGCAAAACACTGCTCCCTTTGATATGCAGAGATAGATGAGCATAATTGTGATGTTTGGACAGCTGATACTGTTGCCCACCTTGAACAAATAAATTTCCTAAATAGGGCAGATTAACCAACACAGAGGATATGTATCTCCGATATGATTAAATTGAGATACTGGGTCCATAATATTAAACCCAGAACAAGAGGTAAAGCTGTTAATCACTACCAGATCGCGAATGCTGCTGAGCAAAATGTCATCACAAACACCTAGACAATCTCACAGCCTAACAATAACTACAGAATGCCGATGGCTAGTAAACTCTGCTGCTTTTGACACTTACAAGTTATGACAGCATTTAATCATAGCGTTTATAGTATAACATTGTATTCAATGACACACCAGGGCTGAACAATATCCCCCAAACCCACTTGTCAAGCAACAACAGTCCATCGCCAAGTAGTTATGCAAAAAGTTTAAGCATTTGAGCCTAATAATTTAAGTTTTTAAGAAATGATTCACCCAAACAACCATAAGCTAATAATAACTACATTTTTCGTTGAACAAGCAAATTTAATTTGCTTTTATCTAGCAAGTCAGGGATCAAAAGCCATAAAGCTATGAGTTAAAGTTTGCAAGATTTGGTCAATGTAAAGTTTCTAGCTTGCATTATAAGAAAAGTGCCATCAAAAATTATTCCCCATTGAGATAATTACTCAGGAACAAAAGGTATTGCAGTGCTGATATTTACTTTGTAAGTGATCATCAATATAAGAGTGATTCATGTTTAATTTGAAACAGGTGTTCCCTATTTGGTTAACATAGCTAATGAGATTATTTTACAATAATAAGGTCACAAAGGGCTGATAGTTTGTTTGTAAGTGACAATCAATATTAGAATGCCTTGCATTATCAAAAAAATGTTACACCAAAAGTTTACAAGCAGACAGATGGACAGGGCAAAACTGTGCTGAGGAGCATAACTATTAATGGTCACTGCCTAATGGTCCCATAAATTATACCTTATAAGTGGCAAGCAACAGGTCCAGGATGGGCAACAAAAAAGTGACCTCCCAAGCCATGCCTAACCAGGCAGTTTGTTACATCTTGGGAACTGCACTGTTCTAAAAAGGCCTCATGTGTGATTTGGGGCTTCAGATATGCTTAATAACCCTTCAACACTAGACCAGATGCACAGTGCTCAAGACTAACTGACAGATGATCATGTCATTTATAGCTTATACATGATATATTCAAATGATGTGATTGTACTATTGAACAATTGTTTGGATTACACACATTGAACATTTGACAACAATTTTATTACCAATATTGATGTGGCAGATACCCAGACAAAAGAGGCTCTTGACTTCAAAAACCTACTTAGGATCTGATTATTTCCCTAGCCGCTAATGAAATTTGGCTGTTAACTCAAACCAGCACAGTTGTTTTGGATAGCTATTTCTGAGATCTAAAGGATCACTCTGCTGACTAATTGATAACAAAAGTGTGTGACTCTGTCCAAGACTGAACTATCATATAATACATAATCAAACTTATAGGAATGTAATAAAGAACTCATGTTTTAGTGTATTACAATGATACATCATATTAACAGATCATGCTATTTCCATGTTAAGGGTAACATTACTGATGCAAGTAAATAATTCAAGGATGTGGAAAGCAAACTATCAATCTTCAACCTTTGAAAAATAAATCACATTTGAAAGAGTAACCCCACCCCACTAACACAGAGCCACCAGCGCATGTCCGCTGTCACGATCAGGCGATGTTTACATCTGACAGATGGGGCAAAAGCCGTTCGCTAAAATGGCCAATAGTCAACAGGTCAATACGGTTAAATGAACGTTAGGAAATACATTTAAAAACGAATCAATGGTAATCGGTAGATCTGTCCAACCAAGCTGCAGGCATCTAGTCCTATTAACGTGGTATCTGGGTATTATTTGCCGTTGGAAAAGTGTAAGTGATCGGTAAGAGCGAGTCTGAACGTTAGAGCCCACGTGCGGAACAGCCCTGTGAAGCTCGCTAATCACTGTAAACTACGGGTATTTCATAATTTGTCGTACATGAAATTTCTTTCCGCAGCAATAACGTTCATTGTCACATTAATGATATTCAATATTTAAACGTTGGAATCATACTGACCAGATTAGAATCAAATGTAAAGAGAGCGTGTAAAATGGTCATGGCTGACCGATAAACTTTGTTTATACTCGCTCCTGTACCGGAAATTCCATGCGGTATGGAAAGCTTGAATTGTTACAATCCCAAAATATACCTTCAGCTTGAGCCCGCGGATGCGTTCGTGGGGACAATTTGATTTTAAAACATGAGCAAACTGATAACATATAACGATCTGGCTAACCATACCTTTGTTAAAAACAGTCCGTTGACACGATATGATTTCATTTATTACTTGAAACATTGCACATCATAGATCGAGAAAACCAGAGATTCAGCGAGATTCTCCAAACGTTTTGAATGCTGATCTGCGTCTCGAGTTCCAAGCTTAAGTGCTTCATTTGTTCTTATTTATTTTAAATAAAACACTATCAAACTGATATATATTGAGAACAAAACACCAAAAATGAGTTGACAAAGACTTACAACCCCGGATTTTCCAGTAAAATCGCAATTTTTTTTATATCCGTCCATGAAGATATTTGAGCGTGTGCCGCCAGTTTTTCGTTAAACTGCTGATTTATATATTCATTCAAAATTTGTATGTTCTTCATTTCAAGCGATAATTTGAAACAAAGAATTGTTCATTGAAGTTAAAAGTCGCACAAATCATGAATCTAAGTTTGAAGCAAATATACATCGAACAAAGCCAAATAATGACCGATTATTCAACATGACCAAAATGGTCGTTAAGGCCAAAATGTAAATTCAGGGAAAGACAGTTAAAGCCAAAAAAAAGTGGATAGTTACACAAAATAATAAGTTTCCAACCTTAGGCGGAGTAGTAGCAAACAAAGTTACAATTTGGTGGGGAAGCGCATTTGTGTAAGCCTATGAGATGACGCTGACTATTTTGGCCCCATGATCATCGTCCAAAATGTAAGTATGGGCCAAGATGGTTGGTGATTTGTACCAAAATGGTCGGACTTGTAAATAAATATATATATATATATATATATATATATATATATATATAGATATATATATATATATAGATATATATATATATATATATATATATAGAATATATATATAGATATATGTATATATACATAAATTATATATATATGGTATATATATGTATTATTGTATATATATACATATATATATATATATATATATATATGCATATATATATATACTATATAATATATATATATATATATATATATATATATATATATATATATATATATATATATATATATATATATACTGCATAATATATAATATACACCTGGTTCATTTTCCGTTGTTATCAGGTGAATTGCACAATTATCAACACTACACGCGCTGCCGGCTATTTGCTAATTGTCATCATGGAATGCCTTGAAATGAAGCTATCAGTGTCTACTTCTACATCTAAGGCTGGCGATGTTATATTACCTCTCTTCAAGGATGTTATAGTACCTTTCTGTATTGCACATAAAGGCCCTGCTTGTCATTTTGCGCTCTAACATGTGCGTTCGTGGAATGCCTTTCTAGATAAATATTGAAGAATGTATAATGTCTACTGTGTACAATTTCCGTGATGTGTTCTCTTTTGTTTGAATCGTTTCATACAAATCCTAGTATGATGCAAGTTTTGATAATTCAAAAAATACATAATGCCTTTCTGCACGAATCGCCGTGGCAAAGTATCTACTGGGAATCGATCAGCCATTCCGTTAGCTTAGTAACCGTTACGACCGCTAATGCATCTATCCGTCACCGGCAGCAATAACATCAAGGCCTTGATGTCATATGTCATTTGCGGTTATTCTTGCTGCACGGATTTGGAAAGAAGGTGCTGTACCGAAGAAACCCGTTAATGTCGCAAACAGTAATGTATTAGCTTCGCGATAATGCTTTCCGTGTCCTGTCAATGCTCGGTAAATATTTGTAAAGTCTATGAATTGTGCATTTGCTAAAATACATGCAAAAAAATGATAACACATAGACGACTGCCATCTGCGTCGCAAGATACGCTTTAATGATTTTAATGATTACATTTGTAACGTTAAATTTGATATATCGAACTGAAAACTTCTGCTTTGCACAAGAGGGGAAGAACATCAGGGATATGTGAACGGTATTAGCGATCATTTGGCGTATGCAAGAGGTGTCAGTGTAATATTACACATATATATATATATATATATATATGCCCTGGTAACCTTTCGCTTAATGTGCTGATTTGCTAACTATGATCATCTTATAAATGTGTGGCAGCTTAATTTCCACATCTATGTACCGGAGCAAAAACCCTGGCATTTTAAGGCGGGCTTATTTCGTCGTATAAAACTAACAAGTGGATCGATGTGGTTGTCACATTTGACTACGCCGCTGATCCGATCGATGTTCGTCGCTGAGCTAAGCATTATCGAGTGAATAAAGTTCATCCCGCTAATGCGGATTTCATAAACAAGTCAAGTGCCATGGCTTTCAACAAAACCTGTCAAGCAGCGCCACTCCTGTCATAACGCAAGGGCACTTTCAATAAGACAAGAGCCATCAAAGCAGAAAATATTGTGGATATGAACTGAGAAAGCACTCACGCTTCGAGGAACATTAGACCTGTGAGAATATATCTTTTGTTGGCGTCACATTCAATGATGGCCCTACAGTCTACTGCGTATCACAGCCATGACAAATATTTAGGTGTAGTTTCCCAACTTCTTATGACTGTTTAACATTTTTGTTTATGTGTCCGGTTAAGCTTAACAAGGTTTTGGTTTCTTGTTCAACTTCATCTGATGGAAATCCACTCAATAATTTAACTCAGCTGATCAAGATATGACCTATTTTGCTGATTATCAACAGCGTTGCATTTCCATATGATAAAACAACTAGATGTGCGGCTTGGTTGGTCTTATAAAAGAAAAACTGTATGATACCAACTCCATGTTTACGCAAGATCCACATTGGGATGATGTTTTATTCGATACGCCATCTGGCGGGGTGGGCATTAAAAGGAATTTTTATCGCCTGCAGTTCTTGAAAACAATAACATGATATGCTAATCCTGGCGCAGTTAATCTGATTAATGAGGATCAAGAACTGTATCTGTAAAATGAACAATCGTGCATGATTATTTCGTTTATTTGTAAACTCTCACCCACTATGATCATCCTACAGACCACCCCAAATTCAGATATGGACCACTGTTAAATGCCGTACTTTTTTTGGATACAAAAGCCTTTCCAAAGCAACCCGATTGTTGTTGTTTATGAAACCTACTTGCACAGTAATTAATGTAAATTTCACGATAAAAAATTACGCGGGCCAAAGATTGTTACGTTTTGGTTCACTTTACGAACATGATTGTCCTTTCCTGGAAATATTGCCTATGTACCGCCATTTTTAAATGTGAGCTTGCGTACATACGACAGCTATCTAGCTGGGCATTAATGCCATCATCTGATTTAAAAAATATAGTCCCCGTATCGCTCCAAAGCAAAGGATCCGTTGCAATTATTGTTACTTGCATAGTAGTGGATGGTGACTGTTTGTACATGGAATGATCATAAGAATGCCTTTTATATTGCCGCCGGACTTCAAGAAAAAGCCCAACGTAGTGATTTGTGCTGTTACTGGCACAAATCATTTAATTGTATGGGAGAATTTGTCTTTAATTTGTTTCGCTCGTGTTGATACAACGCTATTTACTTACATTCATTCGATAATATTGCGGGAATAACATGTTTGTGCCATAAATTTTATTAAGTACTTGACTATCGCAACATACTTTGTATCGCTGCAGAGCACGCTATTTTGCGTGTGTGTATTGACGCGAAACTTCACCTTCTCCATGCGGAATATCACAACTCATTTATTTGCAACCCGCAAACATTGCAAATTGGAACGTTCAAGATAGGCGAGACCTGCGCGTGTATTATCCGTACAAGATGGACAAATCAATGGTAGAAAATACGCAGGCCAATAATGTTAATGCTACTATGTCACGTCCTGTCGACATTTTTGTCTAATTTTGTTTAATTAGCATCAAACGCCAGACATTGTAAAATCCGCCTCTCGTTAACAGTATAGTATTCCGCAATAGTGTCCATACAACCATCAACAGATGTACAAAACTGTTCCTATCAAAGGATTGGTGCCTCACAAAATTGTTGATAATTGTAAAACAGATCTTAATATAGACAAGTTATAGAATATACCCAATTCGTTGCTAGGCGTCCCAAACATTGAGAGATATATAATCTGAAAACATCAATCTACATATGCAATTTATACCCTATGTAATGCAAAATGGTCTAGTAAGGCGATATAGAACTGCTAAGGGTGCTTGCAATACCAGGTGTAGTGATAAATGACATCTTTTGTTGAGGACTGTGGTAAGCGTGAATTACACACGTCTGGTAAATTCCGATTGACTGTCCACAATGTATAGCCTTTGAAGGCTGTGACTGTCAGACATTCCGAAGTACTGTTATTATTTAATAAGAAGGCGATTTACTAATTCCTAGTAGGTCTATATGTGTTCGCGTATGGTCACAACACAATGCACAACTGTTACACTGTACAAGTATCTCAGGACAACCATTTTCTGGTATATTGGCTGATTTCTCGGACTGTGTATATTACGTCCACAGGGGCATCCATATCTTCAGGGATTTTGCACGACCTGACAAAGAAGCTCTGCTTCACGGTTTATCTAAATAAAACAACGTCAAATCAATTGGCGCAATGTAGAACGGTTTTGTAACACGTGAGAGAATGACACAGTGTGTTCGGAGCTCGAGACGCATATTGTCCACCTGCACGTGGAACTGACTGTAGGCAGTTTCAGCAAGTATTCAAATAGGCTCACATGCGCTGTGACATTGGCAGAATGCTACTTAATTCAGCATGGCGAAAGGAAAACTTGAAAAGAGCCATACTCAACAACTGACGTGAGCGTGAAACTTAAGCATGGCAATACTGACAGTGCTTAATTGTCACCTGGAATTCGACGTTTTACGCATGTCGTGTGTAACAATAGACATTACACGAAAAGCCACCGTATGAACGTGAGTGTTAAGCATGTGTTTCCCACGTTACGACACCAATATGCCTTGCATGCCTAATATATGGACGTGAGGCGCCATTATATCATTTGTTTTCTCAGAGGCCGTAATTATAATGCAGGTTATCACTTTGTATTAAATGACGCCATATTTTCGACACATATTTTTGACACATACCGTGCAGGACAATCATGCCAGGATGCGATGTTAGTTATACGCATCCCTCAAATTCATTACTTAATACTTAATACGAGGCGTCATTTGCTAAACTAAACTTCCAATTAATTCCCAAATATTCATGTTGTACCATTATGCCATAACAACTGGAACCGATTAAGCTTAGCATTGATGCATCATTAAAATTATGACACTTATTGCTGACATTTTATTCGTACATGCTAACATTTAAACTTACATTTTCAAGGCATTGGTGATGCTGCTGGGGTAACTTAGAATACATTTATTGGCTTACTTTGTGCCAATTTCTTTAATGACACTTTACACACGCAGCAATTAGCTTAATTATAATGCCCCGCGGATTTCATCAAACATGGCAAATTGACTTACCGGTCATAACATGCAATTAGCCTTATGAAACTGTTTGCGTTGCTCGGTAACTGGTAATGATATATACCTTACACATTATGGATGATAGTAGGTTGAGTATTCACTGTATGAATGTAAAGGAGAACCTTAGAGGACATGAAAAAAGCGTGAGCGATATATTACCACAAGTTGATGACATGATAGCAATGTTTTCACCCGGGTTAAGGGAGATGGATATGCAGAATAGAGGCAGAGTTAGCGTACCCGGGAAAAAGCGTCACCCTGGCCACAATGTTAACATGGGTTTATGGAACTGTTTCTGAAGGGAAGAAGCAAGAAACAGGTAAGAACAACATGAATATTTGGAGGTTGGGTTGTGTTTTGTATTGCCGGGAATAAGAATCTCATAAATGGTTGATCTCATGGTATAAGTTTAGAACACAGAAAACCGTCGATGATCCAAGAACTCTGTTCCTCATTTTATCCAAACCTATCATGGCTTCCGCATGCGACAATGAATGTACAATTATCTGAAAGCATTAAAGTAAGCTTTCAATAACTTGCAAATTCCAGGCGTATGCTGATCCACTGTTTAGAACATAGAAATAATGATGTAATTCCTTGTGCATTCCAAAAACCTATCCAAACGGAGTTAAGTCAATAGGATGAGGATGTGGTGTTCTCGTCTTATGTTAAAAATCATGTCCGTCGATTAATCTGTAGCAGCTACTTATACACAGGCTGATCAGCAGATCATTACTTTCCCCTTTCTTGGCTTAGGGTCATCTGTGGATTCACTCAGTGGTATATTGTTCGTGAGGATGCCTTATATATATCAACAGTGAGGAAGTTTTTCTTTCATATATCAAATGTGAATATCGCACAGTGTCGACTATGCGACAAGGCTACTTTTTTTGTTAATTTGCAGCGTAAACGGAGCTTTTATACACTCTGAGTCTGAAATACCCCTGTCTGAGTACCCCTGTGATAGGTATATTTACAATTATAGAAAGAATAATCCACGTCGCAAAGATAAATATCATTGGGGCCTATTTGTGATGAATATTTGCCAAAAGGTAAATGTTTTATAGGAGAACATATCGGAACATCAGCCGTATGTGCCGCTTCAGTGATATTTATTTTCGCAGCCCATGCTGCATCAATCAAAGGTTATATACTTTACAAAATCTTCCACTAAAATGGTTGGCAGAATGCTTTCTACTTCATTTATCTATTTATTATTTGTTCACCATATTGTTCCTTTGATTATTTTACAATTCGTTCATTATATTTGAAATCAGCAGCAGCTGAATGAATGAGTTCATTTTTGTATTTAATTGGCATCCATAGTGAAAGGTCACGGAGTTGTCATTTATATATGCAACACCGCTGATTGCATATACTATGAATTATACTATGAATACAACAATTAAGGAATGCTGTGTTCTTGCTACCTGTTCACAACCCTGTTCGTCAATATAGCAGTTTCGCAAATTGCGTGCGATGCTGACGCCGATGCAAGTCTTCAGTATAATAGAGAGAGAATAATGAATGGATTTGACATCCATGGAGACGCTAAATAACGATGAATTAAGTAGATGTTTATAGCCAGACATTATCTTCTTCATTGACAACATTGGAATGAGATTATTGAGGCAATTTAACATTGTCATTATATAATTATATATATAGGCAGGGTTCATTTCAGAGTGTGTCCTTGGGTCATTTAACCCATTTTATACCCAAATGACCAACATATGCAACCGTCGTGCGTCTATTTGGACGCAAAACAAACATTGTGGTAATATGAATGCACATTCAGTTAACGCCGAAAGGAGTGACATCTTTTCAATTAATCTTCACCCTATATGTGCAGTGCCGAATATCATCTTAGACGGCTTCGTCGATTTCCGTTACAAGGCGTCTGGCGAGCTGGTTCCCGGCAGCATCGTGTCGCCTTCACCAGCAGCTTGCATACGTATTGCGCCATATCCCCGGATATCTGGCTGTTGTGCAATGTTTAGAAGACCGTCTGATGCCTGGGTGCAGCGGGAGTACGCGCAAAAGCTAATAGTGTAACAGATGTAGTCATTGGTTACGACTTTCCTGGGAAAGCGTGTTTTCGAAAATCACTTGGTCTGGATGCTACAGTAGTTACAAAACAGCGGACATTAACACATTATTTTAGGCGGATGGCATCTGCAAAAGATAACTTTAAAGCTGACACTGTCAGCTCGTCCGACAGCTGTGAGAGTGAACCTGAAGCCGCCGCTATCAGGGAAATCGCCAAGCCCAAGCTGCGAAAACGAAACTTCTGCGATTAAGCTTGCCATTCAGTGTCCTCTCTGCAACGGCTTAAAACACAGTTTAGTGCGCATGATATGCTCACTACAGAAGATTGTTTCGTCCAACATGCACGTGTATTAGGGTAACATAGTAAATGCACGGTATTCTGTCAACTAGGTTTGGTAACTGTGACACTTCTTCGATGAGGCGGAACGATCAGTTTTCTACGGCATACATTGGTGGCTGAAGCCAGGGGAGGAGTAAACCGGACATATGATGTATTTGTCTAGCGGTAACAAGGAAGCCTAGATTTCAATAAAAAAGGGGGTAGAAAGGCTATGATCATGTGACTTGGATCTAGTGGCTCAGTGCACGATTATACCTACAAAATAGAACACATTAGAGCTTAACACTGCTTTGCTCTGAAAGAAAAACCATGTCACACGCACTGGTATGTTTGACAATCGGAGGTCTAATACGCGCTTGGCCCTATCAATAGAATATGCACAGGGAAGATTTATTCAAGCATAGTGAGGAGGATAGCGTTTAAGTTACAATGGATGCTGCTTCCTCTTTTGATAGTTTGCAATCTAATAAAATATATGATTTTTCATGCGGGTCATATATTTGGCGTCATATTCGATGGGCTTCTTCCTATCCCGTCCACAGGTGATGCATTCGATTCGTGCGTTATTGGCTTGATTATATGTATACGATGGATTTTGGAGGTAAGAGTTGCTGCATGGTTTAGGTTATGTAGTGTTCATTTTGAACTGAATCCTTTGCGCTAAACCCGTCGTTTGCTGGTCCACATAAACGACTCAGAGACGCACGTGTCATGACTAATTCATCAAGCATTATAGCAAATGTGCATTATAGTTTTCTTTATTAAAGAGCTATGGTTTAAAATGAGACGTGTTGCGGGCTTTGATTGGCTAAATTTATAACATATGAAGATTATGCAAAGTGAGCAGCAACTCTCTGTAACCATGCACTGTGCAACCTCACAGTTTGAGTGATTAATGACCCAATAAATATAAATAAGCTGACGTAACAAATACTTTAGCGGTATGATAAATTGGGAGGGTGGCAAGACTGAGCAGGATTAATTTCTTAGAATTTTGAATATTATAGCAAAATTAAATTTTAACAACTAACCATTCATTGACATTTCCTGATAACCTCAATCCTTGCAGTGCCCATTTTTATGGACAATTTACAAAAGATTGATCCAGCAATGTGTTTGTAGATACTGACACGATATAAGCGAGTCATCCCTTACAATCCATATATACTTTGGCCTAAATGGTCCCAATAATGTTTAAACATGAGCGTAGAATGCGTTTATAGGAAGGTTATAAAAATTTTTTTATAATTTTGATACCGAACAACTTTGATTTTGCTCATAATCGTCTATCTACAACTTTAAATAAGTTCGCAAAACGCTGCAAATGGCTCATTATAATCATATCTTCAACGTATATATAATTCCTAATCCATAATGACGGAAAATGATTTCAAAATTTCTGTATTCGCAAATATACGCAAATATATATGGGCACTAAGGTTAGATATATACGTATAAATTAGTATCTTGACCATTCGTGGACGACCTTTAGAGGACCAAAAGTATATACCAGGGTTATAAAGTGGCAAAATGATTTTTATTTGCATTAAACCTTTTCATTATATTATTTAAGATATGCCGAATTAATAATTAAAACATAACGATAGTAAAAATGTACATTTGAACAAATTGGACTTCGAAAGGTCCTAATACATATATGTTGTAACAATAAGACATTGGAGCTACGAATGAGATATGTAATTCGTATCGTAGCAATATATATATATATATATATATATAAAAGATATATATATATAGAATAGATATATATCGTGCATCCAGATATAATAGCATATATATATATATATATATATATATATAATACTATATATATATATATATAGATATATATATATATATATATATATATATATATATATATATATATATATATACTATATATATATATATATATATATATATATCTATATACTTATATTTATATTTTATTTGTCCATTTTCATAGGTCATATAAACAAAGATGTCAATCAGAAGGATATGCTTTATTTCTTTTCGTAGAATTTCTAATTTAATTACCAAGTTTATTGAAGATGGAAAAATTTTATCAGCATTATTATAGACCTGGGAGGCAATAATTATCTTAATTGGAAACCCGGCTTGATGCTTTCTAGATGAACATTCCGAATTACATCTAATCTAATGCGAAAGTCGAGCTCAATTGAGGTATATGTAGCTTCATGATTTGATAACATGCATGTACACATCCTAAACCAATGAATAAAACCTAACAACACACCTTTACCCTTGAAAAGCGCTAACCTTTGAAAGGAATTAACTCAGTTTGGTGGCCCTTCTAAAGCAATGAAGCAATCAAGGGTCATTAGAAACTGCGACATTTGTGGCCGTGCTTGAATGACCTTCACAATGAGAACGACGTGAGTCACAATGTGTTTAAAAGCATTGCTTTATGGTCAAATTGCGCATTAACATTAAATCCTATCCAGATTACTCTTTCAGACGTAAAATATCAGTAGTATTTGACATATTCCAAACAGGCATTTCATCAGATTATCTTAAGATGACGAATATGCGTTTTATCTTGCCTCATACTGGGCCATCAGTCACACCACAGAGAGCAGGTGCATGGAGATATAAATATAGAGCGCTTGATTGGTCCAAACTTTTCTCTTTGAGTTTGTGATTGAATTTGAATGACTAACAGATGTGATATAAATCATTCAAGATGTAAATCTTTGTGAGCACAATTGCATTACCAGCTAAGTATACACGTTCTTTCATAATTGTTACATTGCAGAGCCATGTCTAAGGTACGGATGACCAAAATCGTCTTCTGTTCTCATTCGTTCCTTCTCTTTTTAATGCTTTGGTCACTGTAATTAAGTTGCCAACATGAAACTAAAATTATAGACAAATTAATTGTATGTGTTTTTCGCCTTCAGAATTTGCCAATCAACTCCATTCATTATATTTTAATCGTATCCTGACATGTGTAAAACGGCTGGTTAAGATTGACTCATTTTGCTATTAAAGATACAAGTGAAATTCATCACTTATATTTAAATACAAAAATCATATAAAACGAACGTTGAAAGTTCTTTTACTAATCAAAATGCTGTTGTATTAAACATTTGTACACCAGCCCGATCTTAGTTCAACCATGTTCTTAGATTATTGATTTCCTGATTATATGATGTCTATAACAAGTGGTAAGTAGGCTGCTGTGAGGCTACTCGTCAAAAGTATGCGCCTTAAAATAGTTATAAAGCAATCCTGCATAACTGTTCTCATACTGGCGAGTCCTTTTGAACATCAGCAAGCAAACCAAGATATAAATTTCGAAGAATATGCACGTGGTCGAAACACAAGCTGATGAAGCTAATGTATAGTTGTCGTGATTTCTTAAAGCCGTCGTTATTCCCCATTTAACCTGACGGAACCTCTACGCCGAACCATAATGAGCTTGCCCCAGGGACATTCCCTTAGTAAATTGCTCACGTGTACGATTAACTGTCTATGTGAATCATGGCGTATCCTATATTAAATCAGGCAACGCTAATTTCCAAGCTGGGTTTTACTGGTTTGCGCTAGACTGAAGTACGGCATTTAAGGGATTTCTACATCAACAGGATACCTGAAAGTAATTAATATAACCAACAAAACATCAATTGCAGTAATCATTGCCCAGTATTCAGAAAGAAATGAATTGAAAAGAATTTATTCCGTGTATAACTAAATGACATAAATCGGAACTAACACAAGTTTGCATATCTCGTCTGGTTGGCTGCTTATGTGGGTTGAACAAGAATTGGGCTGATTACGCAATTATGGCAACTGTGTATATAGATATATGCTTGGGATTGACTTTCGATGAATTTGGATTGCATGTATATCCGTTGTTGCCACCGAGGTTGTGGCCGCCTCTTTGACTTTGCGTGCAATGTGAACCATTAGTGTTTAATAATTCTTCAAAGTGTGGATGGCAATACCACAAGGGGCAATTAAGCGTGTTGCAATTGATCTTATCTTTGCATGTGGCTTCATAATATTTACAATATGTGTCTTCATCATAAACATAGAATATGAGTTCATGCAATGTACTGTTTACTGCACATAGTTAAGTTGAGCACGCGTCGTGTTGGCTTTCCTAGTGCCAATATCAGGATAATTACATCGTAGCCTCTTCGAGTCAGTAAAGCAATGCTATTGAATTGTTAGCTCATAACATGATTCAAAAATATATTACTATATTCCGCTAGCACAACATGTTTCGGCGGCTTGACAACGAACGACAATCATATCTCCAATCATAATAGAATTATTACTTGGGTACGGTCGAATGATTACAGAGGATAAGCCATATGCTAGATTTATATTATTCACGCCAAAGGCTCGATAGTCAATGTACATCCGACAAGCTCGGGTATTAACAGGTCAAACATGCTCGATAAATCTGAAGTTTGGTCACGTTACACCACTGCTACACCAATTAGGGGGGGGGCGGTCTTCAGTCACTATAATATATATATATATATATATATATATATATATATATATATATATATATATATATATATATATATATATATATATATATATATATATATATATATATATATATATATATATATATATATATATATGTACATATATACATATATCTATATATATATATAATATATATATATATACATGTATATATATATATAAATATATATATATAGATATATGTATATATGTATATATTATTTTATCTTTTATTACAACTGCGCAAGTACACATCAAGAGGTCCGAATGTATATTCTAGGAGCAAGTAAGTAGAAAATAATTGCGATCGTATGGTAGCGAATATATGTAAAACCGACTCCCATGTATGTTATACTGATAAATGGAGCTTAATTACGTTCTCGCTCGAAACCAATGCTCTGCTTATAAGACAGAAAATGCAATCAAGTGCAGCCGCAAAAGTGTATGTGGACTTCTCGCTATCATTGCTTGACTAAGCTGGATAGGTTTACGTATACTGGGTGTTATTGTTGACTGACATCTTTCTAGGCCAAAGTAAGACTCAACAACGATCTTAAGGTGATAGTTGGCATATGTGTCCCACCTATGGTCATCAACAATTGGCTACGAATACAAGCTAAAGCAGTACTTAAAATCTTTAACTTTAAAATACGTATCCAGGTGGTTTTCAAACTAGTTCAGTGAATAGACAAATGTTTGATATGGGGCTCTGTGTCCCTTCGGAATCGTATTTGACGTGAGGATAAACGAACGGCGTACATCTTGTGTGAGTGCAATCTCTGCTAGGGGAGCCAGAAATACACATCGTCATTGTGGTCTGATCATTACTATGGCTATTGTTATAACCATTTACACCACAAATCACTCTTCTTTCCCGCAATTGCTGACTGCAATGAGCAAATGATCCGGCGCAAGGAAGAGATTCCAAGAGGTGTGTGCTATGGATCCTACCGGCGATTGCTTTATAGATAGGCATCATTGTGATGACTTATTTGCTGCAGATCACTGACGGTCGGGGCAACGCCGATGTATTTCCTTATCACCCCGTTCATCAGCACGTCCATTAGCGCAGTGAATGTGACCACCCTTTATTGCAACCATCAGACACCAACGACATACAACATGTCCATTGGAACCAATCATAGTTATGTTGCACAACTGAAACATTTCACACAAGATAAATGTGTTATTACAACTGCGCAAATACACATCAGAAGTTCCTAATGCTCAATCTAGGGGCATGTAAGTAGAAAATGATTGCGATCGTATAATAGCAACTTCATGTGAAACCGACTCCCATACTCTCGTAATTGCTTATTTTCTATTGATGATCTCATAGCATTGATGCCGAAGCTTCGATAGCGCCTGCGGGAGCATCTTGTGACAATTCTAACCCTTGTGAATCCACGCCAAGCGAAGAGTTGGCATCTCTGTGCACCTCAACGCTAACACTGACAAACATTTGGGCCTACTTGATGTGGAATTTTAGGTGGGAAAAGGGAGAGAAGCCAGATTAGTCATGGTCGTTTCACATATGTATGCCCACTGTGTGTATTCAACATTTATGAGCTCAATCATTCACAATATAGGAATAATCATTGACATGGGCTTACCGAACTGGTGGGTCCATTCCATCAAAGGCAGCGACGTGATACTTGAAAAACTTTGGACAGTGGATCATGCCGCAGTCAGGACTAGCGCGTCAACGCCTCCTCGGACTGAATATGATCTGTTCCCTAAGACTAAAGACGCTACTGACCAAGTGTAAACTCTCAAAAACTGTGAACATAGCACGGCATGACAATCACACTGAGCATAAATGACCTACTATAACAACTACAAAAACAAACAAGTACACACGAGTGTTAATGAGTAGTCTGCTTATAACCCGGGTGTGAGTGGTAGTAAAGGCTGTTCATGTCCTCACCCTGCGCTGTTATTCGTTGTTGTCGTCCAGCATTTTTATTGAAATGCATAGTTGCAATGATTGATCTGAAATCATTTATGAACCTTTCTATCAGTTTGAAATATGATAAGTTTGTGCTTTTCATGTTTGATTCATATGTTTTGTGATATGTTGGATTCAGAAGTAAATTAACTTCATTCATGACTAGAATGAATGACGTGAGAAAAGATACTTCATGATATTAAACAGCTGGTTTAATCCACTTTGTTTTTGTTTATGGATCCACTATCAGGTAAAACTTGTTCCATAGAACTAAAAAACAATTACATTTGAAAGAAGGGTAAAATCTAGCTAGTTACCATGTTGTAAGCTAAGCAGACAGGGATAGTTGAGAGATTTATCGGTTAAGCAGACCAGGGTAACTGAAAGCATAGGTTTTTAAAGGATCAGTCGATGAATGTAGGAGGTATGGGCATTGCTTGATAGTCCTTGATGTCCTTGCACAATCTCTTGTTGGTAATAATTTGTTGTGTTTCGAGGAAATTTTCCTGGAGAGGTGAATCAAACAACAATGTCTCCACAGCCTGATAATCAGAACAAAGTTCTTGTTTATATAACTAAATTGTGGAAAAAGTAAACATCTAAGAGTTTTTGGATACTAAATCGCATTATTATTCTAGAAAATTAACTTAGTTAAACTAATTCTGCTGATGCTTTCCAAAGGAATGGATTTCTAAATATATATTTATACGCCACTTATTTTCACTGCTTGCGATGGTTGGGGATGCAAGGCGCCGTCATTATCTAGCTGGGTAAACCATAATTTTTTTTATACATTGCAATATGATATTGTCTGATTTGCACACGGAATATCTTCCGCAATTTCAATATCGACCTGATCCGAACTGTTAGCGGGTTAACGGCACATTAGTGGAGAGCAAAGTGCTAATAAAACGTCAAACTTGCTGCACAAATGATTAATTTAAGGGAATGTCCTTAAGGCGACAATACAACTACGTAGAACAGGGTACAACAAATAAAAAGGTAACGTACTTGACTCTAGATACTGGGTCGAATGAATTCTCCACCATGTGTCGTATCGTGTTAAAGTGATTACGTCAATTTTTATGGGGCATGCTTAAGCCTTGTTAGTGAGGGCTGGGATGTCGCTCGAGATTAAGGATATGGGGTATGTATGAGTAGAAGCGGAGGTGGCAGGCGACACGTTGTTCACTTGTGGATCTGGAAAGCTGAGAATTATAATTAATATCAGCTGTTGGTGGCAACTTCATTAAACTTATGACTGAGAGGGCACGTTATGATATTGGGTAGATATGTAGTGAACTTGACACTCAACACAAACCACAGAACGTCTGGGTTATTTCCTAACGGATTCATGTTATTCATTATCAACTGAACTATTTAAACAACATATGCATTATGTCCAATATCTCGGTCTAAGCTGGGGTTTCTCCGCATGGCTTAAACGAAATGACGAGGTTTTTGAATATTATGTAGGACACACGCTACTTAATGAATGGTTTGTTAAACCACGCCTTCAAACCCTCGACGGATAACTATTTAATAAAACGATATCATACAATAATCACTCCAAACGCATGCACTGGCGACGCAAACTGTCACTGTACGTTATATGGATAACCGCACATTAGGCGTTTATACCTGTCGGCGTTTCGGGTAAATTGCATCTCCAAGGCGATTGTCTGCAATGCCCCTATTTTCCACTTTTAATGGAGGGAGCACAGTTACCTTATTTTTGTTTCAACCAATTTCCCGAGTTGGTCTGTATGAATATGACCTGTTACAGCGAGGGTGTCTTATACATCGCTTCAAAGATTGGTCGTCACAAAGTGGCAGATGTTCAGCATGCAGATGTTTACAACCCGCTATCGCACCATGCAGCCCAATACCACTTTCCTCTAATAAGTCTCTTGATACAAACGTATGTGCTTCACATGCTAGGTATGTACAAGCAATGTGCTTACGCACCATTACCATGCTTAGTGCGTTCAACAATAACAGAGCAAATTACACAAGGCATTGACAGATTGCAAACAAATTCGAAATCAAAATGACGAGTAAGAATATATTTTTCGGAAAAAAGTTGCACTGATACTAATGGCTGTAAATAATGTTGAAATTTGAATGATATTTAGATGCACACACCATTTGAATTATTCTATTACATTGACAACAAAATCGTTTAGAAAGCAAAACCACATAATTGCAAATCGCCAAACATAGGCTTTTTGGCTATTACAGCATGTAATTAAAACTACAACAGGCGATTAATAATTACACGCTAGCATCAGTTGAATAAGTAGTCCTAAGATCGTACTATTTGTGCTCATCGTGTCTTTTTAGAGTGGTTGGAACTATTTGTCAATAGTTATTTTTGCATAAATGTTAAATATTAGATGATATCTAGTTGTATGTCCAGGCTTCTCCAAAGACTCGAGCATCAGGCTTTTTCAAGGGTGTATATATATATATAAATATATATATATAGTGACGATTGCAACCATTCGTAGACTCCAACCATTCGTGGACAAATTTTTATAATACATTTTTCCTGTCATTAATTATCATTTATGTATTCGGCATATTTTACTTGATACAATGAAATAGTTTAATGCGAATAAAAATATTTTTGTCACTTTTTATTCCTGGTATATACTTTTAGTCCTCGAAAGGTCGCCCACGAAAGGTCAAGACACTAATTTATAAGTATAAATCAAACCTTTCGTGCCCATATATATTTTCGAATATTTGCGAAATACCGAAATATTTAAATCATTTTCGGTCAAAATGGATTAGAAACATAATATATGTTGTTGATGTGATCATTATGAACCATTGGTAGCATTTCGCGATCTAATTTAATGTTGTAGATTGATGAATAAGTAGAAAAATGGAGTTTTTCGGTAATGAAATTTAAACATAAATCCAATATTTTAATTTTTAATTAAATATATCTAACACACATGATTAAACATTATTTCGCCAGTTTGGATCGAAGTATATATGGTTGTATGGAAGATCATGAGGTTTGATGGTTATGTCAACGAATGGTCTGTTGTTAAAATTTTATTTCGCTGTGATATTCAAAATCCAAAGAAATAACGCGTGAAAGATTATTTTTGTACGTTACTAATACTAGACTATCACATTCGAATGGTCAAACAAAAATATTTTCAATTATTTTGGACGAAAATGTGCGTTGACTTTATGTGGACATAATGGTATATCCTTTCGTGGACCCAAGTCAACGAAAGGTTGGCGGTTTGTCGACTAAAGGTCGCATTCGTGCTAATTTATATATATATATATATATATATATATATAGATATATATATATATATAGATATATATATATATATATATATATATATATATATATATATATATATATATATATATATATATATATATATATATATATATATATAATATATATATATAAATATATTTATGCATGTATATATATATATGCATATGTATATATTTATGTATATTATATATATATATCCTGTCTATAAATATTTGTCTCTTTATATATATATATAGATATAAATATATGAATCTCTTATATCTATATATATATATATATATATATATATATATATCTATATATCTATATCTCTATATATATATATATCTATCTCTATATATCTATATATATATATATATCTATATCTATATATATCTATATATATATATATATATATATATATATATATATATCGAGCGGTTATATAAATAAATACCAATCTGATTCAACATTTTACGCGCGTCGACGAAACTGCGTTTGGGTTGAAGTGCTACTTTGCGCATCTAGAAAATAACATTTATCAAGAGCCTCTACAAACAAACATTAGTCGTCGATGAGGCACGTCATTCTGAGCATGCGCAATGCACGTGGTCCTGAACTTAAAAACAAACATGTTGCAGTGTTTCTGACTTTTTACCAGTTCCAAAATTGATCGAACTATAAATAATTACCATGGATGAAATCCCCCGACGAAAAGGGATAAAATTGTCCGTAAAACATCACACCATTCTATAACCCCATCACTTGAGTATGTTTGATGCTTGGCAGTTGCGTGAATCGATCTCAATTTTTTTTCATTACGTCGTTTTAAGAGAAAGTTAAGAGGTCTACTCAGACGTCTTGTAGGGCTACCCCTATGTATGTATTCTGTAGAACCAGATGTCTTACATAAAAACAGTGATGCGTTTATTGCTTTTGCAAGGTTTAAGGAAAATGCCACATAAATCAATGTGATGTTCGCACAAAGCCACTGGCTGCATCTACGTGCAGCCACCCACACTAACACTGTCTATGAGGCAGATGGTCACGCCATAAAGTATGACCTCAAGAACCTAGACTGTTATTTATTACTAAAGGCTGCGAATAGACTCCAGGGCCATGCTCTCACTGGTAAGTCAAGCACTCAGAAGCATCCCCAGAATCCGGTGAATGGAGATGAAAAATATGTGATAAATAAATCTCTTCAAGAACGGCTACTATTACCATGTAGAACGCACTACAAGGAGGAAATGAAAGCTTGGCGTGATTTTACTTACTAGCATCAAGGACATTGTGAAATCTTCAATTGTAGACGAACCGAGTTCGTTGATATACGGAATCCCTTCTGCAACATTTTCACATAGTGAAACGCCTGAAAAGGAATGGGAACCTTCAGGTCACTTGTCACTTCATTGATGCTTTGGACATTTTGGTTGATGGTTCAATCACGTCTGTTGCTAAAATACGTGAACCCAACCAATTTTTGTCTCGAACACGAATTCTCTTAGGCGTTTGGGACGCCTAGAAACACTAAATGCCGATTACCAAAGTAGATGACTGTAAACCTTCTTCGCTGACGTTCCAAAAGCCCAGGTAGGCTATTTTTATAGCAACCTTGGCCACTTCACTCATGTTAAATAGACTGTTTCCAGAACTAGCTTAGTTGGGATTTATTTGAGACAATTTGATTATCTACATGCAAATGATGTATTTGGTTTATATTTCATGACATAATGATGTCCCGTGCATGATAATTGTGTCATTGTTTGACTCTCGACCACATCCACTACCTTGCTAGCTTTTGCTGAATTGTGGAAGTCATTTTAAACCGGCCAAGAGATGTAGAGGGAATTTATCGCATGACACCCTTCTCTCAGTCAATGGGAGCTCGAGAAAAAGCGTTTTTTCCCATATCGCCTAAAACGCACAGTTTGCCGTGCGATAGCTGCGACCGTGTCATAATACCACCTAGCAGAAACCAAATAGGAGAAGGTCAGACACACAGATCACCACTTCCCTAACTTGCATCCCGTGATTGCCACTGCTGCTACGACATTGCATTTTTCACTGCCAATTTGACATAGAATCGTTGGCTCAAGCACTTGTTGTGTTAAAAATAGTAGCCTAAACACATGTAGTTTGGTGCGGACAATATAGACCGATCCGTGATCAGCATCGTATTTTATGCCGTGTTTGCCCAAGTTATAACGTACGGCCTTATTAACATTAGTGATTGGAGATCGCGTCAGTAGCAAGACAAGTCAAGTGTCGTAGTTTCATCAGCGAATTATTCACACTGACTGTAGCATGTGATATTCTTACAGACTGAATCATTCATTGTAACCGGTTGTTCATACATATAGGCCATAATTTCGAATTGTATTCAACTGAATCAATAACAAGTGAGGAATTAATGTCGTTGCTTGCTTTTGAGCGACATATTGTTATTATACCTCGCCTGCCAACAAAATTAAGATTTCTTTAGGCGATAAAAATTAGAAATTAAACATTTCACACGATATGCGTCGGGAAGAAAATAATTTTTGTTTCGACAAACATAGCCGTATGTACCATAATTGCGATGTATGTCCGTCTACACCGGAAGCTAGATGTAATTTAGAATGCCGCTAAATGGTTTTACATGAAATATGTATCGTAGAAACAAGTCCTGAATTCACCGGGCATGGATTGCTAAACCAGCAAGGACGACTAGCCTAATTAAGCACGAAACGCGTTGGTATTCCGTTGTCCAAAACAAGAGCGGGAACCAAATCTAGGTGATGTATCAATACTACATTGCAAGCTATCTTTCTTTAAGTCGACGTTACTACAGTAAACTAACATTATTTTTAGCCACCATTACTTAGTTACTGGTGTACATTATTTAAAAAAAAATATTTACTTGTCAATAAAAACCTGACTTCAAGCTTTGTATGTCAATGGCGCTTTCATGGACACTGATACGTCAATAAATTGCACCATTAACTTACTATATATCATTTAATCAAAGGTCCATATGGTGTGCTGAGTGTAATAGAACTTGTGTTCACAGAGGAATAAAACGATCCTATTAACACGCAAATGTGACCTTGCAGGTGGAGGCATGTCCGAAATGAATGCATCGATGTCACATTCATCGTGATCAACAATACTCACCCCTTACCACAGTCAAAGCGTCTTCGTGGCAACCGCTATGAAATTACTAGTTCCGTGTCTGCACTTGTCAGTTGCACTAGTATTTAATCTGCGCCATACAAGTCATTCCCGATAAACACCGTTAGAGCCAGAAGGCTTCACCACAACATACAGCTAGATTACCATGAGAAGCGTCTTATAAATCGTGCAGTATTATACAAATTATGTTCATGAAAACATCAGGCAATATAACATAACGATTGGGGTATTTTAACAATGGCTTATTTCCCTATTATTACATATTAAAGTGGTCAGTTTTTTGCCATTAGAAGCTAACTAAATAAATTAAATATTGCGATGAATGGTTATATATAGAGCAAAATTGAGGTAAGCTGCATGGAGTGAACACAATGCAATGTATTTTTATCTCGTATCTGGACACCATTCATAGATTTACAGAAATATATGGCAGACGAATTGAAAAGGCACAAATCTATTTAAGCCAAGGCTTCAACGTGATCAACGGTTCACTCTTTAATCCAATGAGACATTTTGTCATCTTTACATTTACCAATGATGTAACAACAAGAATTGACAACCAAAGAAAATCCTGCTCTACACCCATGCAAACCGTCAACCTTAATGCAGTCCTGGCAATCATCTTGTGCAACTGCATCGCTACAAAAGGGACACAAAATCACTATGAAGAAAGGTGGCGTGTTTTTTGGGGGAAAACATGATGCAATATGCGGTAGTATCAGTGATGTGATTCAAATGTATAGAGCGTATTGTCCAATGACTCGAGACGTTAATCAAGAGCAAGTGAAGACCGGATTTGCAACACATGGTTAGCATTAGAGCTGTGAGTTATTAAATATCTTTGCTAAAATACTGATTGCAATTCAACATATCGTTGAACATTCGGGGTCAAGATTGTACCTGGAATTCTTATATGTGAGGCCCCTGACATAACTTCAGAAATATGATATCGATAGCCATCAGCATAGTAAATTATTGTGCCATTGTATTGCGTTATTCAACTGAAATTATCTTGAATACATCTGAAACGATTTATACATTGGAAGGATTCGTATAAAGGTTATACTAATGAGCGTAAATGACGATATGCGCAGACAAGATGACCGAAAACCGAAAGAGTAAGCTAAGAGTTATCCTGATGACCGTACCATGAAACATGATCCGACAGAGAAATGACATTAAACGGTTCTTTTCTGGAAAACAATGCTTGCAACAAACGCAAGCAAGATTGTGCATGTCGAACTAACATAATCAATCTTCATGCATAACAAGGAATTTCAATGCATTGGTGACTGGTTGGTGGAGTTGCGCAATTCAATTTCAAATTAATTAAGTCCTGGAGAGTTTTGAAAAGATAACATAGGCATGCAGATTTGGTAGGCAGTACATACAAAAAAACGAACTGTATCAGCGACCATTTAGTTGGAAATAACAAATGCCATGATTTGGCTGTCACAGTAATCGACGTAGTGTGCCTTTAATAACAAAAAGGCACACTACGTGCGCGGACATTGCATAAATCAATTACATACTTGTCACCAACTACGTTAGTGGGACCCTACACACTTACCCGCTCAGACATGAGCGAAATAGGCGTACAAACCAGCTGTTTCGTACACGAATTGATTATGCGCAGATCTTTCGTTATCCTTGCGTATGTAGGTAAATAATGATTGTTATTTCACAAATAGTAGAGTACTAAAATTTTATCACCCGCTTTTATGGAACGTGAGTAAAATTCTGCGCATTTTGATAGAGATATATGTAGAGCTAGTGAATAAGGGCGTACGATGATACCTTGTTTGCAGCGGTCATATTTTGGATGGATATTTAATTACGACTAACTAGTGAAACACCCCGTAAATGTTAATTAATTTATCTAACTGAAACCAGACGCGACAAAATTTTTTCGATCACAATACCAACAGCGGTATTTGATCGCTGGGTTAAACCAAGCAAATGCTGCTGTCCCTTTATGAGCCACCATCTGTGACTTGAACGCAACTATCACTAGATAGTCAAATTTGGGGCTCACAAAGTACTGGGGAGGCATAAAATAGTATCTTGGCTACCGTGTTAGGATTTTACTAGAGTATATAACTTTGAAAGACTCTGTTAGGGGGGAATATATATTATATATATATATATATATATATATATATATATATATATATATATATATATAGATAGATATATATAGAGATATAGATAGAGAGAGGGAGATATATAGAGAGAGAGATATAGAGAGAGAGAGATATATATATATATAGAGATATTTCTGCAGAGAGAGAGAGAAAGAGAGAGAGATATGGATGTATATATGTATAGATATATATACAGATAGATATATATACAGAGAGAAGATATATATATAGACATATATAGAGGAGATATATAGATATATATACACCTATATATATATATATATATCTATATAGATATAGGAGATAGAGATATATATATATATATATATAGAGATATACATAGAGATATACATATATATATATATATAGATATATATACTATATATAGAGATATATATATATATATATATATAGATATATATATATATATATATATATATATATCTATATCTCTCTATATATCTCTATATATATATATATATATATATATATATATATATATATATATATATATATATGCATACTCATTTATTGTCACGAGTAGATGAGGTGTGTAGGGTTTCGTTTCGTGTGAATATCACGACTATAGCATTGATAACCGAAACATGATCGTAACTTACTACCATCGATAAGCAGCACGAGGGCTGCTTATGGCAATCAACAGTCAAATGGCATGTTGTCGTGACCCCGTGGAAGTGCCACGCAGCGTTTAAAATAAGTAGCGGGTTGGTAACTAGCGATCGGTCTAAAACCTGAACGGGTTTGGCTGGATCGAAGCACACGTTTGCTTGTGTGATTGCATTCCTTTTAAATACTGTGAAGGATTGACATAAAATGATACAGATGAGCGTCAGAACAAATGAGCCTATGAAAATAATACGTATTTGCCGGTTTGCCGTTTGACTTTCACTATGTGTATAGTATTCCAACATTATTGACTTTTGACTATGCTGGACGCTATTAAATGCATTAATTGAGTAAAACGGTTTTTCAAAAGTGACTGTCAGACTAAAGTGAAGCAGTATTCGAGTCATGTCATTGTGCACTTATCCTTACAAACCCATTGTGAAAAAGCAATTCTGTACAAAATATAAAGTTATACTACTGCTGATAATCTTTTCGTTACAACAAAGCTGGACTACGAGCATGGTGCAAGATGTGTAGCAATATAATTTGTAAGCGAGCACGTGCAGCGCATCTTCTGGCCGATTAGGGTAAAAATGTAGCAGCTTTTGCACAATAACTTACCGTCAAAACTATAGCAGCTTTTGTACTATATATTGCTGTAAATATAAAGCAGCTTATGTACAATAATCTACTGTCAGAGCTAGTGGTGGGCAACTGTTTGACAATAGTAAATCAATGCGTGAACTCTTGCAGCATAGGTTAATTTATGCGCCTTACGAATTTTCGCGCGATGAATACCGGAGACGGCGCATGTGGCAATGCAGCTCAGGTTTTATTGGATGATAAATTACGTGAAGTATCGGGAACGCAAATATCACAAGCTCGTGACCTGCATCTCACTCTTGCTGACAAGCTCCACCCTTTAGTTGCTTGATACGTAATATGCAGTGATGCAAATGAATCGTACTATTGGTATTGGCAAGTCTTTTTGGCGTTAAGAGGTATACATATCAATGGCCTATTAAGCCATAGATCGCCACAATACTACATTATTTTAATCCTATAACGCTACTGAATTACACCAATCTACTGTTAAGTGCAACAACCCCAAATACTATTATCATTGAATCTTACTAGTATTTTTTTCAGGAGCAACTAACGATATTTCCTAACTGGCTGTCTATTCGTTTTATTGACTGCTGCAAGGAAAGTGTGCATATGCTTATCGGAAATGCTAAGCCTATCAACTGAAGCCTGCAGTCTTAAGATACCATGTCATTATGCTTTGATTATACCTTACCTCGTTATATGCAGAATGGTTATCCAATATCGCTGCTGAATCGCACGAATCGACGGTAAAGAGGGATATTGACAATATTCTACTCATTGTAATCATTGATTTGGCTGATGCAAATTGATGCCTGTATATGTGCTTATTGGGGATTATGCTTTTCTCAAATGAAAGCCTGCAACTTTCAAATTACGTATCATAATGTTGCAATAACGGCCTGTCGAGTTCTGATGATGACGATCTTGACGAAACGCAGTGCGTTGGTTCGATGCAACATGATGCCTTCAAACATGTTCATCAGTAACTATTTAGTTCATTAGTAACTATTTAGTAAAAAATATTTGGAACATATAGATTTCCTTACTTTGCCAGCTGGCAAATCAGTTTCTCGGTTCCTCTCAGGTGACCTCAAAGCATTTACATCGACTGGGAACCGAAATACCTGCTAATATGTCATGGGATTAGAGCTGCACTTTGTACAAACCATTTGTGAGGTCAGCAGCAATTAATTCCTTCACTCTTTCTCGTTTAAGGCATTTTACAGAATAAGACTTCGCAGATAAAAGCATATACCTTGATCATTCTGACGCGTTAAGATTTATTCAGAATTACCTTTTGCAGAGTAGAAGCGGCATTATATGCGTTCTTAAGAATTAAGAACACCGCGCAGAATTGAGGGCTAAAAGATTATAGGTCGGCGAAAGGGTTTCCTAATGATAAAAGCTGGTGGGTTAGGAAACATGCGGCGCGCTTAGGATTTGACACTGGGCTACTTACTCACTGGTCGGCGTTTACCAGTAAGCCATTCAGTGTGTAGCTAAAGCTGCATACATATTTAGTCCACAACACCTTGTTATACAAGCACCACGCCCGTGAAGTCACGTAAATAGGCAATCCGCATGAAGTAGGTGTGCTACATGCAGACCGACTTGGCCTTACATTTGCATTGCACAGCTTTACACTGCGTTGCTTTACCTTTGGCTTACATTATTATCCCTCCCAATGCTATTTCGGTTAATTTTCTTCAATATGGAAATCAAACTGAGTTCAAAGTCCGCATATTCATCAGACACCATAATGCATATTCGGCGTTTGACTCGAGGACTTCAAAGCCAGCGATTGATTAAAATGTTGGTTTCGATGTTAAGATTGATCACAAGTAACACAGGTAAAGGCAACGTTGACCTCAATACAACGTCAGAGGAAACCGTCTGTGAAAGGTATTTTTATAATTTTTGTATATTTAGTGGCTATAACCATATAATGGGTTTGAATCTGTATTGCGCTGTTATCGTTGTGTAAATCTAAAATGTCAAGTAATGTAACAGGAACGGTTGAAAATGGCTGAGATTCGAATGACCATAATTTGAGTAGCAGCAATCTGACAGCAAGAATCAAGCAGCGCTAGCACTTCATTAACGAGTTTCGACCTTTGTGCCGCCGATTATTTTTAAAGCTTCAGAAAGTAGATATGTTATCATCGGTTGCAATGGAGAAGAATAAGTATTCTCATACACTATTCGCCCAATGGTTGCAAAAGGGAATCTTAATTAAATAAACATTGCCAGTAATATCAAATCGCGCGGACGTACAACTTTTTCTAGCAGTAAAGCGAGTTTCTAAATTTTTGTCTGATTTGGAGATATGACACTAGTACAGACATATTGTCAGATGTTGGGGGAAACGTGAGTCACGACACATTGCATATATAGCCATTTTGGAACGTAAAATAGCGCTATCTATAGAGCAATGTTTTAGGCGTTCTTCTTCAGCAATTAACATCGGACTTATTTTGATTAGCCTTTAAGTATGCTTGCTGAGTTCGATGTGCTTCTGCCATGACGTATAGAAGAATCATCGTTGTTAAGCTTACTATTCTTAGCAAAGGCAAAGGCACTTCTGTCAGTATGGCAACTATAATGCACTTAATTATGACACGAGTGTAAATTTAGTACACTCTTAACCCAATCTAGTCAAAATGACTAGCTAACCTGGTCACCCAGCTATCGAAGTTAGTCAAACTCTGTAACGACTAATCACATGGTCAAATCGACTTAGCAACATAGTCACAATGACTAGCAAGGCTGGTCAGGTGTTATTTGACTAGTTACCTAGTCAATTTGACCACCCTGAGAGCGTTATCTTCACTTTGTCTTTCACTATCGCGGTAGTCAATTGCATTCAAGGTAAATGTATGAAATAAGCACTTTTCATATGGCAGGGCGTAAACCCAGAACATTAAAGCGAGCGTTAAGGTAAAAGGACACATGTCTCACGGTGAATTGGTCTAAATAAATTGTAGACTCATAAACAATACCCAGGTGTGGGTTAGATATCGACGACGGGCTGAGTGTATTTGTTTTGTGACGCACTCTATAACGGTGGAACTGTTAACCCTTTAATGCGCACATGAAATGCACAGCCTGAGAACAAATTTGCAATAAGCAAATTCACTGAATGAATGTCTCCTGGGTCGGTTCCGATGAGTTGATGATAAGATTGATACGCTAATGGATCGGCTGATATTGGGTGCTGAGTGATTACTTCTACACCCGGCCGACCGAGGAATTATAACTTCTTCGCACGCAGGGAGGATTTAGTCAAGCAGAGTATGGAGGAGAGCGTTTAAGTAACAATGGATCCTGCTTCCTCATTCGATAGCATGCAACCTAATAAAACACATAGACATTAATACGGGTCATTAATTTGGCGTCACAATCGATGGGCTTCTTCCTACCTCGTCCACAGGTGATGCGTTCGATTCGCGCAGTATAGGCTTCATTATATGTTTACGATGAATTTGGAGGTGCGAGTTGCTGCATGGTTAAGGTTATGTACTCTCCTTATTTAACTGAATCCCTTGTGCCAAACCGGTCGTTTGCTGGGCCACATAAACGACTGAGAGACGGTACGCGTCATAACTAATTCATCAAGCATAATTTCAAATGTTCAGAATAGCTTTTTTATTAAAGAGCGAGGGTTTAAGATGAGACGTGTAGCGGGCTTTGATTGGCTAAATTTATAGACTATGAAGATTATACAAAGTGAGCAGCAACCCTGTCAGTCATTAATCATGCAACGGGAAAACCTCATAATTTATAGTTGTTAATGTCCATATAATTATCAACTAGCTGATGTAAACAAATACTTTGGCAGTATGATAAACAGGGAGGGTAGGCATAAAATCTAGGCAATACGTGATCTGTATATTTATACATACATATATATATATATATATATATATATATATATATATATATATATATATATATATATATATATATATATATATATATATATATATATATATATATATATACATATATATATATATATATATATTAGACTTACTTGATGCTATAATGCCTTGCAAGTATATTTCGATGTGGATTGTATATTTACCCGATTCATCATTTGTTCAGCAGCATGATGCTTTTACCTTCCTCGTACTTAAGCAGAATATAGGACGACATGTAGCCGTATAAAGCTTCGTTAGCTGGGGTAGGGTGGAATAACGCTATTGCTTCTTTGAGGGTGTTTGATTGAGTGAATCATTCACAGCTCAAAACTTAAAACTTGTTTGAATAACAACTCTAGGCAGACTTTGGGAATGCATATTTTGTAGTACTAATAACGGTTTTTCATTTATCGTGATTTGGGCCGTGACTAGCCTATTCATTATTCAGACGTTGCGCTAGTAGGATTGTTGCATCTGTGGCATTGTACAATGAATTGGGAAGTATCTACCTCACAAAATTCGATTATTGTAAAGTGCAATTGTGAACCTATTGGCATATTTAAAATAAGCATTGATGATAAGAGACTATTCTTCTATCGCCTTAAAATAAGCGCCCGGCTGATATCCTCCCTAAAGATTATGCTTCTAAACTCGAGCGAAAATGCTCCTAACTCAAACGCATAACGCTTACCATATAAGTTCGATCTATGCGCCATCCACAAGGCATGTACTGTTATCTTTGCATTAGCATCAATAAGACATATTTGTAATAAGTAGAAGGTAGAAAGTCTTTACACCGATATCCCGTAAACTTCTCATATTTATTCAACATACCATTTTGAAAATACAATAATTGGTTTTCAGACACATTCAGCACAGTACGTTAATTTCATTGCTGAACAAATGACAGTTATTTGTTTCGCACATGTTGATAGGATGCAACAAACAGGCAATCATTCGAGAATATTTGAGTGATGACACTTTTGGCGTCATAAACTATATTTTGCTTTGGTCTTCTACTGCCGAGTGTGTTTGTGTGATGATAAGAAATTCCGCATACCCCTTGAGGAATATCACTCTTAACGTACTTTTATTAAACATTCATGATGAGCTAGATCTGAATATGCATTACCCATGTGTATGGCGAAATGAGCGGTGGTATAATTTGCATCCCTATAATGCTTGTGCTATAACTTCAGTTCTTGCTTCTTTGTTGTTGTATTGTTATTATGATATTGCACTTTCATAATCTGATACAGCATGCTGTACGCTGACGATATCTAAATGCGTAATCGCAGTTGTAAATATGCACATATATGTTTATTTTCCGTCGCCGTTTCAGAAACATCGTCATATATGTCGTAATGTATGCATCATACCCTATGAGGCGTGCTACGTGCACCGTGCTTGGTTTCAGCTTTTAGTGTGTTACATATATATCATTGTCTGCAGTATGTATTTTGCTAAGAAATAGGCGGTAGGATTACACCAGCACAAGTTCAACGATTCGTTGTGCAAGTCATTCATTTTATCAACGGAAACAGCTAAGAGCAAAGCGAGACACGAGGTGTCAAGCAAAATGATTCTTAGGGGGTTTTCACATTTTGATTGCAGTGAATCTCCAATGTCCACTTCCTGTGGTTAGTAAAAAAACAGAATTCGATGTGACAGTTTTGGCCACAGCTGTTGTTGACTTACTGTATCTTCTACTACAGGACGAGTTTTCGACAAGTATGCAGAGCACATATTAGACAATGACTGGTTGGTTAAACCGCGCCTTTCAATCCGTGGACGCGTATAGTTTTAATAAAATTCGATAGCCAATACATCCCAAGAAGACGCACTCTGTCAGCAGTTAAGAATTGTGACTTTTTAGAGCAACGAACCACCGAAAACATTATTCGAAACACGACATCCTGCCACTTTGGCTGCAATGGAGGGACACTTCATCAGCAGGGACGAGCAGTGTATTCAGCTAGTTGAAGAGTTTAATCAACCAATATATTAGACTTTGCATTATATGTAAGATAGCCAAATTGTGACCAATATTTTTAATTCCATATTAACCTCTCTGTTGAACGAGACCTGACACCAAACCCAATCGCAGAAGATTTATGATTTCGTTAATAATAAAAGTTGCGTAAATAAATGAATAAAGCTTATACAATTTGTCATGCTTTCTCGTTGCGTAAATGCAGTAGACTTTAGTATTCAGAAAAATGATTGCCTCATTAGCTTAGCAATATAAGTTTTCGTGATGAACGTTTATTTGTTCCATTAAATGTATTTGTTAGATCATCCTTTGTACCCATGTGCAGGGTTAATTTTTTTCTTATAGTCACTAAAATATATTCGGCTGACCCTTATATATACTGGCCATCGATTTTCATATATTAGTTTTGTAAATATGTTCGTACTGTCTTGTGATGTTGATCATGGAGTCCATAAATGTTCTTAATAACAGTATCGTGTGCTCAGATATGTAAACAGAGGTTGCGGACTGTGTATATTTCTTGCATAGCAGTTAGATTCGCCTTTTAAAATTCACCATAATCGTACACAGATAGGAATACATTGAACAATGGTCTAATCTTTCGTAAAGTAGCCCATTGTGATGGACAATTGATACAAAAGATTAACGATTTCAGCAATGTTGTCATGTAGATATCAAACTTACTACCAAAATACACAAGATGCATGGTTAATATATATATATTTACATATATGTATCAATATATATTATATTTCAATTCATATATATAATATTTCAATTCATATATATATATAGAGATATATATATTTATAATATATATATATATATGTATATTATACATATATATATATATATATATGTATATATATATATATATATATATATATATATATATATATATATATATATATTATATATATATATATATATATATATATATATATATATCTATCTATATCTATATATCTATATATATATATATATATATATATATCTATATATCTATATATATATATATATCTATGCTCTTAGAAGGTCAATCTCTCTCTAAACTTAAATGCATCGGATATAAATTTGTCATTGCAGTTTTGAATGTTTTATATATTTGACTGACGGACTCGATATTAAAAAACATAGTTCTCTCCATTTTAATATAATGCACCTTTTAAAGTCTTGATACATTGTACTTCCGTTGCAAATGTATTCTATTAATATGTGATTCGATTGTCAGAATAAATTCATGCATATTGGGCAATGCCGGATATAACGGTGATATATCTATCATTACAAGTGGTTTTGAGTTTTCGTGAAGGAACGAGGGAATCTAGGGCTCTATGATCAACGTCATGACATTAGCTTTTGCCCAATCGGCTCAGGATGCTGATGGGATATGTGCATTGTAAAATGGCACATTTTTGGGTTAGTGACCCCTCCGGTTGTTAATTGATATTCTGTGCAGTTGCCCCTCCGTAGGCTATTTAGTAGGAAGCGGAAGTGGGAAGCCCGCGAAAAGACAGAAAAGTTCCAAACCAAAAGAGTAAACAAGGACATTTTTATTTTGAATATGTGACATGGATATTTACCAATATGGAGTCGTGTGCATACAATTGTAAGGACAGGAGTCAGTGCTGTAAGTTTTGATGTTTTGATTTGTAATCAGTAAGTTTCGATGGTATAAATGTCTTCGATGTAAATTCTAGGTTTGAATTTGTAAGCGCACTCATTGTATAATTTTGGTTGTATTCTAGATTCACGGTGCTCAGATGCTACGATTTATCATGCATAGATGTCGGATGTGAGAGAATGGAAATAAAAGCATCAGTGGAATAATAAAGACTTCTAATTTCAATCACAAGGTTATACTCGGACGCACATGGCCATAAGACAAACTTTACAGTGAATAGCAATCCTGTAAAAAGGCATCATGGCTGACCCTCTCAAGGATGAACGTACAAAGAGAAAGCGAGCGATAACAAAACAAGTCAACTATTTAAGGCAGCTACAGGCAGAACAAAACCATGATTCAGTTCCCGACGAACTTGACAAGCTCAAATATCATTTTCAAAAGTTCACTGCTGTAAATGAAGAATATGAAACTAAGTTAGAGACAGAAGAGGAAATTGATGAATGTGAGTCATACTATGCGGCTGTGCAAAAGGACTACATTGACGCGTTGAACTCTTTCAAGGTTGGTGACAGAAATAAAATTCAAGAGCAAGCTAACAATTCCCAGGGCAAAGAAACAACCAAGGACGAACTGTTTAGGCTGATGAATCTGCCTCATCTATCACTTGATACCTTTGATGGTAATCCTATGAAGTTCCATTCATTCATCTCCGTGTTTGATGGAAGTGTTGGCTGTTTAACTTGTGACGATGATGCAAAATTGGCCAGGCTCCTGCAGTACACCTCTGGCCAAGCTAAGGAAGCGATTCGAAGATGCACACTGGTGGGCGGTAGTGAAGGGTACAAGTTAGCTCGCGACATCCTTTCGAAAAGGTTTGGCAACGACCATCTTGTAGCTGAGAGTATAATTTGTGATCTTCGCACTGGTGGGCCTATCAAGTCTCCTACAGAGCTTCAGCGTTTTGCAGACAACTTAGGAAGCAGCCACATCATTTTATCCAAACTGGGAAAGCTGCCCGAGCTCGATTCCCAATCCGCCATCGTGGAAATCATGGGTCGTCTTCAACCTTACCTTCAAACGCGTTGGAAAAAGAGGGCCCTCGATATGAAAAGAGAGAAGGATATGTACCCTGATCTTGGTCAGTTCGTTTCTTTTGTGTCGGAGGTTGCGGAAGAAGCGAATGATCCTGTATATGGCAAGATATTTCCCAAGAAAGCACATGAGTCGGATACCAGGAGATATAAGCAAGCTTCTTTTCATACTGGTGCACAGCTCGCCTCGGGCCAGACAACCGATCAACCAAGAGGTCCTCATGCCAGGCATGCTTTCACAAAACGACCAGAGCCACCCTGTGTTCTCTGCAAGGATAGCCATCGTTTATGGTACTGCCAGCTCTTCCGCGGAATGGAGCCTAAGGAACGGCTGAGAATCACAAAACTCCACAGCTTGTGTGAGAATTGCCTCATGAATAACCACACAACAAGCGACTGTAAGAAGCCATCCGTCTGCAGCGTGCCAGGGTGTGGTAAGAAACACACTAAATTTGTTCATGTAAGTGGTGAAAGCCCTGTTACTGTGGCGAACAATGCTATTGCTAATGGGCCAACAAATGTTTACATGCCTGTGGTAGCTGTGAGGGTAAATCGAAGCTATTATACCCATGCTCTTCTGGATACAGCTTCCTCAAATAGCTTCTGTACTAAAGAGGTTGTGGATGAGCTTGGTGTTAGTGGTAGGGATGTAAGCTATGAGCTGAGCACGTTAAATCAGCGTGATGTCAGAAGAAATTCTCAATGTGTTGACCTGACAGTTGACTCTTGCAATGGTGTGGATGTCATGAATATGTCAAATGTATTTGTCACTGACAGTATACCGGTAGAATTTCCATCTGTTCATGTTAGATGCCATCCCCACCTCAGTGACTTATCTCTGGTACAGGGTAAAGTTAAAATAGGAATTTTGATTGGTCAGGACAATGCCGAAGCCCTGATCCCACTCGAAGTCAGGCGTGGGGCAAAGGGAGAGCCATTTGCTACCCGAACCATCTTTGGTTGGTCCTTGAATGGTCCCGTTGGTTCTGTGGTGAACCAGAAAGTGACTGCTCACTTTATCTCGAGTATGACACCTATTTCTGCTGACAGTTCTGAAGTAAAAAGGATGTTGAACCTTGAGAGTGATGACATCTGTTCTGACAGGGTTGGATTGTCAATGAATGATGAAAGAGTGATCAAATTCTGGGAGGAAAACTGTGAAGTGGTCAATGGTCAGTATCAGATTCCAATACCCTGGAAAGAGCATAAAGTTGTCAACAGTAACTTGGAAGTTGTCATTCCCAGATTGAACAGCTTAAAGGGAAGCTTGATTAGAAAAGGGCTGTATTCTAAGTATGGTCAAGAAATTGAGAAACTACTGTC
This sequence comes from Urechis unicinctus, assembly GCA_034190875.2. Taxonomy (NCBI): domain Eukaryota; kingdom Metazoa; phylum Annelida; class Polychaeta; order Xenopneusta; family Urechidae; genus Urechis; species Urechis unicinctus. Next base: position 58,033,045 of record CM067351.1, on the reverse strand, counting down.
AAAGGGTTATGCTGAGCCCGTTGCCCTTGATAAAGCCAACCACCAGGGAAAGACGTGGTATCTACCTCATCACCCCGTCTTATCTGACAACAAACCTGGTAAAATGAGGGTTGTGTTTGATTGCTCATCTAAATTTCAGGCTGAATCATTGAATGACAAGGTGTACCAAGGACCAGACCTCAATAGTAAGCTTATGCATGTGATGCTGAGGTTTAGAAGGGAGCCTTATGCCTTGATGGCTGATATTGAGGCGATGTATAATAGGATCAAGGTTCCGGAGTGTGACAGAGATGCCTTGCGATTCTTGTGGTACGATGGACAAGGTCAAATCCAACACCTTCGGATGACATCGCACATTTTTGGTGGAATGTGGTGCGGCAGCGCTGCTATCTATGCTCTTCGTAGGATAGTTTGTGATCAAGTGGTCTCACCTGCTGTGAAGGATACCATACTTTCCACCTTTTATGTAGATGACTGTCTTGCATCTGTGGGGTCTAAGTCAGAGGCAGAGCGACTTGTCTCAGAACTAAGACAAAGTCTGAATAAGGCTGGGTTTAGGCTCACGAAGTTTGCAAGCAATGATGAAGAGATACTTTTCAAGATACCTGAACATGACATTGCAAAGGAAGTCAAGAATATTGATGATTGTGGTCAAAGCAAAGCATTAGGTATCATATGGCATACCAAAACTGACACCCTACACTTCAAGGCACGTGGGTTGAGCCTTATCCCTTCAGAGGTCACAAGAAGGAAGATGTTGAGTTACTCTTCATCTCTATATGACCCACTTGGTCTTGTTGGTCCTGTCATTGTGAAGGGAAAGTTGTTGCTGCAATCTGTTTTCAAGGGGGGATTTTCCTGGGATGTGCAATTGCCATGTGATGTGGCACAGGAATGGTTTGAATGGTGCAGGTCCTTGAAGGATCTTCAAAATGTACAAATTTCCAGGTGTATTCAGCCTCCCGGGTTTGCTGATGCCGCTATGGAGTTGCATCATTACAGTGATGCTAGTGAGAGTGCATATGGCTGTTGTTCTTACTTAAGATGCATTAACAAGAGAGGGGAAATTCATGTAGCACTGCACCTGAGCAAAAGCCGTGTCGCACCAGCAAAGAAGCTCACTGTGCCAAGGCTTGAGTTGCAAGCAGCGGTGTTAGCTACAATGGCAGAAAACACGCTCAGAAATGAGCTTAAGATGCCTCTTAATCCATCCACATTTTGGATTGACAGCCGAATAGTTCTCGGGTACATCCAGAACTTCCATCACCGATTTAATGTATTTGCTGCTAATCGGTTGAGCATCATCCACAGACACACTTCCCCAGAGCAGTGGAAACACATTGCGGGGAACAACAATCCAGCTGACATAGTGTCTCGGGGCTGTAATCCAAACCAATTGTTGGAAAGCGATTGGTTCATGGGACCAATCTTCCTGAGGACTCCCAAATGTAACTGGGATCTCGATGAAACCAAATTTGAATTGAACAAAGATGATGTTGAACTGAAGAGAGGTGTAGGAAATTTCCTTGTTTTGAAGGCTGATTCGGATAAGACCATACCGGATTGGGATCCTATGCAAAGGTTGATCAGTCATTACTCCTCGTGGTATCGTTTGAAGCGCGCTGTTGCGTTACTTCTGAAGCTCAAGGACATATTCAGGGGGAGAGCTGATCGTGGTATCCCTAAGCTTAATGTTGGGGACCTCCGTAATGCAGCTGATGAAATTCTGAAGTATTCACAAGGGGAATTGAAAGGTGAGCTGAAAAGGAAACTTGTTAAGAACAAGTTCTGGCATCAGTTGAACCCTTATATTGACAACAAGGGGATAGTAAGGGTTGGTGGGCGTATAAGGCCAGACACCAACATCAAAAACCAAATTGTCATCACAAACCCAGTTGTTGGGAAATTGCTAGCAAAGGATACCCATAACAAGTGTCACATGGGGCTTGAGTACACCTTGGCCATGTTGAGAGAAAGGTTTTGGGTGAGGCGCAAGGATGTTCGAGCTGCTATCAAGCAGTGCCTCATTTGTCGGAAGTTAAATGGGCGTCTGTGCTCGCAAATGATGGGCGATTTGCCTCAAACCAGACTCGCATCCAATGAAATCCCTTTCACTCACACAGGCATAGACTGTTTCGGTCCTTTCCTCATCAAACGGGGTCGATCAGATGTAAAGAGATACGGTTGCATTTTTACTTGCATGACTATGCGGGCTATCCATGTAGAGGTTCTTGAGAGTCTTGATACTGATTCCTTCCTAAATGGCATCAGAAGATTTGTGGCCAGAAGAGGTCAGCCCAAGTCTATCACATCAGACAATGGCGGTAATTTTGTGGCTGGTAATAAAGAACTAGCAAAAGGTCTAAGAGAATTGGATCAAACTAAAATTGCAGACATGTTGCTTCAGAAAGAAATTACTTGGCAATTTCTTCCTCCCAGCTCAAGCCACATGGGTGGAGTTTGGGAGAGGCACATCAGGTCAATACGTAAGGTCCTCATGGCACTCCTGAAGGAACAAAGGTTGACAGATGAGACGCTAAATACCTTGATGTGTGAAGTTGAGAACATTCTTAACAATCGTCCCATCACACCTGCAAAGGTCAATGCCAATGACCTTGAGGTGCTGAAGCCCAGTCATTTGCTCATGGTGAAGGCAAACCCTTCTTTTCCACCTTGTTTATCTGATCCAAAGGATGTGTATCGGAGGCGTTGGAGACAAGTCCAATATTTGTCGGATATATTTTGGAAGAGGTGGTTGAAAGAATACCTGCCCGAGCTTCAAAAGAGGCAAAAATGGTTGACACGACGCCCCAATGTCTCTGTTGGTGACCTTGTGCTCATAACAGATGAACACGTTCCACGAAACCTGTGGCCAATGGGGAGAGTTATTGAGGTGTTTCAAGGGTGACGATGAGCTCGTGCGATCGGTGAAGGTGAAAACCAAATGTACTGTGCTTACTAGACCCATCTCTAAATTAGTTATGCTTGAAGGCAGTTTATATTGATATCTCGAATGCAGTGTCATTTGAATGCATTGGTATGAGATGATATTGTATCGTTTTGTATTGGTATTTTGTTAAACTGTCCACTAAATACGTATATATGATGTTGATGCAAATGGTAATGTGGGTTCGCTTGAATTTTTTTTTTGTGTTTTTTAATTATTATTATCTTGGGGCATGATTATAGTGGTGTTAAATACTTAATAGATTTAAAGTGGGGTGTGTAAAATGGCACATTTTTGGGTTAGTGACCCCTCCGGTTATTAATTGATATTCTGTGCAGTTGCCCCTCCGTAGGCTATTTAGTAGGAAGCGGAAGTGGGAAGCCCGCGAAAAGACAGAAAAGTTCCAAACCAAAAGAGTAAACAAGGACATTTTTATTTTGAATATGTGACATGGATATTTACCAATATGGAGTCGTGTGCATACAATTGTAAGGACAGGAGTCAGTGCTGTAAGTTTTGATGTTTTGATTTGTAATCAGTAAGTTTCGATGGTATAAATGTCTTCGATGTAAATTCTAGGTTTGAATTTGTAAGCGCACTCATTGTATAATTTTGGTTGTATTCTAGATTCACGGTGCTCAGATGCTACGATTTATCATGCATAGATGTCGGATGTGAGAGAATGGAAATAAAAGCATCAGTGGAATAATAAAGACTTCTAATTTCAATCACAAGGTTATACTCGGACGCACATGGCCATAAGACAAACTTTACATGCATAAACAGCGTAAAATGTTGCACATAAATGATATGTAACCAGCCTTTTCCATTTGCCCGAAAACGCCACAAGAAGTATATATGCTAGTGGTTCAGGGACACAATCTCTCCCATGTATACTACAGACCCCTTGGCAGCTTATACAAGTTTTTGCTCACCCTGACCTCGCTGCGCTAATACCTATGAAGACGGAGCGTCGCCAAGATCGTACTCAAGATATTTACCCTAAGGGCGCCTCGGACCCGACCCCCAAACGGGGTCGAGGGGCTAGTTAATTGATAAACTAGTGTGTCGTTCACAACCTGCTAACAAGGTGTTCTAGGTGTTCCATTCGCTCCGTAAGATCATTGTTCTTTACCTCCATATCTCTCACCATGTCCTGCAGTTCCACAAGGTCATCATACTTATTCTCTATATCTAGGTCATCATACTTATTCTCTATATCACTCAGTTTGCACTCCATATCTATTTTGTCATCTATTTTGTCATCTTTCATATACTCTGTATCAACTCATTTACATCACCCTCAAGTTAAGTAATTCGCTCTTCTGTGTTCATTTCTATATCTTATACTCTCGTTTATTCAATAGGCTGATTCATGTGTGCACGTTAAGATTGGCGGCTATGATTCATAGCGTTCATATATGATTAGTGTGCACGCTATGATTCGTACAGCTGGGCCACTTAGTTTGGGGTGTATACAGCATGTTTTAGCTAATTAGTCTCTGTAAATGTAATTACAAGAAATCTACAAAATCTTTGGACGAGGCAGTCTATCCAAGTGACATCCTCAATTTAATGCTCTAGAGAGTGATAACATTTGTTTTGTGAACACCCATATTTGTGCTACGCTCAAGCTCTAATCATTATTTAAGACAAAGTTATCATACTAAGATTGTCTCTTTTCTTGGTATGACACTGCAGGTGCTCGAGTTGTCAAGTGCCACTACATTTGTGTATTGTGAAGAGATTATCCGGGGCCTCTATACTATATGCATATGCTCCTACTTTCAGTACTTATTCCTAGTTATAGCACCCTCTCCCCCTATACTGGAGAGGATAGTGGGAGGCCTGGCCAGATAAAATACAGCCCAATCTTCAGTGGAGGTGGGGTCGCAGGAGAAATCCCGGGGCCTCTGTGGTCCTGCTGAAACTGGAGAGCAGTGTCATACCAGGGAGCTTTTACACTTTATTACATTGTGTAAAAAGTTTATGTGTTGAGGCGGGTCATCCCTAGCCCGTTCAATGGTAAAGATGCTTTGTCTTTTTCATCAATTGCTTTTAGAGATCTAACCTTAATTTCGCCCTTCATTAGGCTATATTTTGTGAGCTCAGCTAAAACGTGCTTAAACTCATGACCTGAGATATGACCATCTTCAAGTGCTGTTGATACAACGTCAGCAATGGTATTCAATTTGCTCTGTGCTAGAATGCGGATCTGATCATGTTTTTTCGCCTTGATGGTAAGCCGCCGACTGACGAATTTTCCAGCAATTACAAGTAGCCCACAAGTGGCTCCAGTAGCACCCAACACTGTGGCAATAGAAATGGCAACTACTGTAGACATTACACCTGCACCACTGGCTCCAAGACACATACGAACAGCAAATAAAACAGTATCTACTGCGTCCACTGAGTTTACTGCACACCTATATTTTTTTTGTACATAGCACCATATTTTTCAATTTCTTTCTCAAGGTATTGCTTCGTAAGACTGATCTCATTCAGCCTATAGGAATGCCCTGGATTCTCATCAGGCAGCTCCAGATTTAACAGTGCAATCGTTGGTTATTGTTTCATACTGTCTTTGTATACATAAGTCTATATATCAAGTTCAATTAGGAGTGATACTACAGTATAAAAGTTAATAACGTTGCCTTGTTCCAGCTGTAAAGGCTGGGCTAAAGATATTACAACAGCCTGTTGGTCAGCAGGCATACTTATTCCTACCGATTGAGTTGTCCCATTTATAACAGGAAACACTGCTACAGCACCAGTACCAGCGCCCGCACCAGACGACAACCCCATACGAATGATCTTACAATTGGATAACATGGTATATCCACAACGTAAGTCTAGAGAGTCTTGACCCTCATTACCAACGCCCACTTATATCCTATGCGAAGGGCGCCACTTACTATTGCCCAAATAGTAATGCGGGGTTTTGTTTGTTCAGCTACGTGTTGTCTCAGGTCCCTGTTCTGTTGTCTGTGTTTAACATCAACATATTTTCTATTAGCAGCATCCGTTGGCGAAGTCTGGTCTCCCAGCGGAACGATTTTTATATATCCCATTTCAAGGTCTCCAGTCATAATACTGCCATCTTTATCCTTTTTGTTGAGTCTACATAGGTCTTTGTTGCATATTCGGAGAGGTCGGCACCCTGATCCGTTTTCCATTGAGATCCAAAAATACTCGCTTTTATTGACATCTTGTAAATTGAAGAACAACACCAATAGAAAAGTCGTGATTGTTCAATATACGTCCCTTATTATCCCTTATCTGAACCTTCAACTCAGTCATAGCTCCGACAGTAACACGTTTTGACACAGGATTAGCAATGTTTGTGGTTATGATATCACAAAAAGAGCCCTCTTGGCCCACAACTTCATGAAGCGTAGTGGGCGCACCATCAAGCATGTTGTGCATGATACTGACTTGATTGAGGTGGACATATAGACGCTAAAATTGACGGGTCAGGAGTCATCGTAACGACCTGAATGAATCCATCCTGCAACCAGAGTTGGCATATCAAGACCCAATATTTTTAACACACCGTCGCCATATTGTATAGCCCAATCATTATTCTCCAAAGTAAGCCCTAGAGTTTTAAATTCATCCTGCAAAGTTTGAAGTTCCAGAGGCCAGGGGACAAAATGACTTCTTCTTTTCCTGTAGAAATTTGCCTCGTTCTAATGGACACATATGATTTAGTGTTATACCAACCCGTAGTATACATGATTGACCTAAGACCTACGTATAGATCACCTGCACTATTGTCAATAGGATTTTGCAGGGAAACAGCGTCGCCGCGTCGTGCGACAGTAGTCGTTACAAACAATCCAAGCACTATTGACCAGAACCAACAACTGCTGGTTCGCTTCCCTAATCTAGGCGCAGACGACGTCATTATTTCAGGGGCAGCACGGCTGGCTTTTAAAATCACACTGACCTTGAATGATCTTAACCGCAGCGTTGTGCAAAACCTGGGGCGTGCTGTGGTCAAGAAAATGACAACCAAGATTTCTGGCAATGAGGTCATATCTATTGATGATAGCGATGTGTACCACTGTTACTACGACTTATGGCGGACTGCACAGGAGAGACAGGGCCTCTAGTATCAGGGCATTGACACATCAGATGACAGCAACACAATTAAGATAAGAATGGGGACAGGAGACAAGGTTGAGACCGAGAAAGAGGACCTGGCCATAGCCGATGGGTATGGAAACCGGTTCTACGTTCTGCTTGAGTCACATGCCATTCTACCAGAGTGCGCTTAATGACAGACTGGAGTACGAGCTCACGTTCAACGACTACAACCGCGTAATTCACGCAACAGGCGACACCTCTGCCAGCAACAAAATTGATGGCATCTCGCTGGAGTATGACATAGTTACCCAAACAGAGTTGGGCTGCATGATACGCACCCAGTACACAGGTTGGCTTTCGATGCTGTATGATCGTGTTCTTCGTCACAGAAAGCTTGTATACAATAAAAGAGATACACTGTGGAACATCAACCTGAAGTGCCGGCTCGCAGCATGAAGGGCATCCTACTGCTCTTTGGAGACCCAGCCAATGCCTCATACGCCAGGAAGACGGAGTCGTTCTACAACCCAAAGATTTCCAAAGTAGAGGTGACTACTGAGGGCATCCCCAACCAACTCTATGCCCAAGGCATGCGTGGCTACCAGCAGTGGGATGAGGTGAAGAATGCCTTTGCAGCAACGAGTAAATGAGAACTCAGTGTAGGAACAGCTGTAAAAGACTTGGCATTGTCGGACTTGTCCCTAGGAGAGTACCTAACCAGTAAGTATTCTCTGTGGCTCGACTTAAGGATGATTGATGACGACCAGTTGCACGGTAGTGGCAGGGCCGTGGAGAATGCGTCTGAGGGTATCGCCATACAGATCACGAAAAAATCACAGGTGCATTGAACGCTTATATGTATATTGTAATGGATGCACAGCTTAATATTAAAGATGGCAGGCTCGTCAGCGCAGCCTACTAACAAGGTTTTGATGAAACCGAAAACTGAGTTTACATTTCCAGATGGTCCCTATTCGGAAATTGTTTGTGGGCAGACAGGATGTGGGAAAACCGCAATCATCCTTGAACTACTTGAAGGGCCCTTCTTCGGTGCCTTCGAGTATATTGTTATCCTCTGCCTTACCATACATTTCAACAAGGCCTATCAGACACGGTCATGGGTGTGGGGTGATTCAGAAGTCTACGTCGTTGATCCAGGGGAGCGGCTCCATGACCACCTGAGGGCTTTCTACCACTGCTTCAAGAGCGAGCCTACCCTCAACATTATTGATGACTGTTCGGCAACAAAGGCCCTAACCAAGAAGAAAGACATGTTATCCGAACTGGCCTTTAGCGCCGCCATGTGCAGCAAAGTGTCTGGATCCTAACCCATTAGTACACTCTGTGATGAAAGACTCGCTGGATGGTGCTCTTTAACACCAAGTTTGATGACGCCTTACGTGAAAATGATGCAATTCCAAAAAAGGAGGGGCGTGCCACAGTACGCCAAATACTAGCAAAGACCAAGCACGCAAAACTCGTGCTGAAGACTGATCAACCAACTGCATATGCTGTTGATTGAAGTGATACTGGCTTTGATAGCAGCGGCTGCCTCAGTAACCAATTTAGGTTTCTTCATCTGGGTAGCGGTGCAGTATTTTGAAGCTCGAAGGCGTATACGTATATTCATGGATCCTGATACCATTATTGATAAACTCCTTGAACAGCACACGGCTAGCTTAGTGGAGACAAAGTCTGGGGGGGGGGGGCGGAGGCTAGTTGCACCCCTAGTGTAGATATGTCTTCTAAGAGAGATAGGTTTGCTGCCGTCATAGCCGGCGGTCAGGCCCGTCAGTACCTTGGTTTGGAGCGCCTTACAATTGACCAGGTTGAATCAATGTCTGATGAAGAGATCATAAAGCTGTATGTGAGATACGAGGCTCGGCTAGGTGCTAGCATGACGAGCACTCTAGGTCAATCATTGCTAGAGCTGTACTCAGGTATTGCTTGTATGTTTCTTCTAATCCCACCAGAACACCAGCCTGAGCTAATTACAGACCTCGAGACTGACCCGTTTGTTGGACACGCGCTAAGCACTGCCACTTGTGAGCTATATCATCGCTATGGTATGATTTTAGCTCCATTAACCGTGGCTTTAACAACAATTAAGCACTGTCAATTTGGAAAAACAAACACTGAATCAACAGGGGCCGGGGGAGAAGAAGACACTTGCACGTTATAGTATGTGTTTAACTCAGCTATAGCATGTGCTTAACTGCGCTATTACAGGTGCTTAACTCCGCTAAAACCGGTGCTTACTAAAAGCTGTCAATTGGACAAATAAATTTAGTAAGTAAACATTGAAGAAACGAACACGAATCAAGGAGAGACAACACCGGTGGAGATAACGTCAGTGACCACAACGATAAACGCTAAAAGGGTTGTGGCAGGACAAACGGGTATTGCAGCTCGGAAAGCCAATCAAAATAAGAGGCAAATATTAACCAGCAAGCCTCAGGAAAGGTGGGCGTGGGGAAGATGGGCTGCGCCTCTGGTTGTTGGGGTGTTTGGTTGTGGTACAAAAGCCTCCGGTCGCTCATTTAACTGATGGAAAAATGCTCGTTAACGCTCTGTACCATGGTGCAGTTGTTTCCGGTATATCAATAGGTTATGCCAAGCTTGCTTAGATGGCTCATGGTGGTGGGGCGCCACGTCTTGATTTCACCCCACGCGACCTGGCTATGGCTGTTGCCGATGTATCACTAGCTATGGCCACAAAGGATATGCTAATTTAACAAGGAATCTTACCAGTTGATATACTGAAATAATGGCCACACTCGCGTTGCTTGTTGGAGGGGCTCTTGTTAACGCCCTTGCATTCTCTGGGAGCAACTTTTTATTTTCTAAATTACGAGGCAGCCAAGAGGACGCGGAGCGTAAACTCCATGATATGGCAATTGAGCAGCTTCAATCTGCTCAGGCCGTATTGGCCAAGAAGAGAACTGATTATTTAGGCTTCATCAATGTGCAACTGCGCCACCCAGGACATGCCGAGCATACTTTTAGGGATGTTGACGAGGCTATGCGTGAGTACTCCCTGATTACAAATAAAACCGTTGACCCGCTGGGCTCTTAGCCGCAGCTTTCAGACTTCTACGAGTCGTCAGATGGTCAAAAACGGCGTGAGGTGGCGTTCATTATACTGGGTATGGCTGCGACTGGGCTGGTTGCATACAAGCTTGCTAAATAGGTCATTTGGAGACTCGGGCGTTTACTTTGTATAGATCGTCACATGCAGAAGATATACTATAGTCCTAAGGGCTACTGGAAAGGCATAACAGCTATCAAGAAGCTTGCAACAGAAGCGAGTGTTTCTGAGAAAGTTGCCAGGGGTTGGCTAACAAAGCAAGCTATATGGCAAATCTACCTTCCACTGCCAAACACATTTCCAGGCCAAAGTTTGATGTCCGTGTCCCTAATAAGGTTCACCAAGCCAATCTCCTATTTCTTCCTCATGACGTTGTGAAGCGCCGGACTTACAAGTATGCCCTAACAGTGGTTGATGTGGCCTCGCGCTACAAAGCGGCTGAGCCATTAATACAAAAGAGGCTAAAGTGGTCGCAGGTGCACTGGAGAGGATATACAAGCGAGGACCACTGGGGTGGCCTAAAAAACTTCAGGTTGACCCCTGACGGGAGTTTATGGGTGCAGCGAATCAGCTGTTAGTAAAACATGGTGTATCAGTCAGGCGTGGCCGTGTGAATATCCATCGAGATCAGGCTATAGTGGAACGCTTTAACCAAACACTTGCTGAGCGACTCTTTGGTCACCAGTATGCCATAGAGTTAAGGGATGCTGGAAAATGATCTACTGAGTAGGTTTCTTGACTACAGGCTGTTGTCTCTGCGATAAATAATGAGATGACCCGCTTGTCTGGAAAAAACCTAAAGATGATATAAAGGCAAAACAATTTGCACAAAAGGCCTCTGCAGTCGTACCAGGACGCCCACTGGGGGTTAAAGAGCAAAAGATTCCCTCTGGTGTTGACGTTCGCTACCTCTACCAGCCTGGTTAGGCAGAGCAAGACCAGCGCTGGCGGGCCACTGACCCTGTGTGGTCACTCAATGTTTACCGGATTGGAAGCTCTGTCACTAAATCTGGTGAGCCCGTACTTTACTATTTGTTGGATGGACCGCTCCGTGGCTTTGTAAAGGAGGAGTTGCTTGTCGTGCCGTCTGATACCCAGTTGCCACCATATGGTATTACCAATTAGATATTACAGATCTATAGATATAACAATGGTAGTATATGACAATAAGTGCCCGTAGATATTACTCTGAAAGAAAGTCGCCTGTGACAGGCCCTGTACGCAAGAGTTTTGCTACTCACACAGATATAAGATAAAACATGGTGTCGTTAATCGTCTTTGTACGGGTTGTCAGAAGGCTATAAAAAATAATAAGATAGGATTGTGTATGGATTGTGGATTCGATAAAGGTCAACCACAGTTGTCTTCGTCAAAAGAAAAAAAAATTGCTTCACAACATACTGCAGTCGGCTCCACTGAAAAGGATTCCCCACTGTAAAATAATAGAAATCCTGTGCCGCTGTAAGCAATGTCAAAGTCCGCTCGCTGTATAATTGTTGTCTTTGTGTATCAAAAAACACCCTTTTAAACTTATGGAAAACATATGGTATACGCAATCACTCATACAGAGAGAGCAAAGCCGTACGCAAAGAATTGGAGGCAAAGACTGGGAAGCATCCACCGTATGCCCGTACAAAGTCAGCCATGGAAGAACAGGAGGCACAGTTGAAGGCCCTAGACCCTTGAGCCCCCGTTCCCGAGACGCTGAGCCCAAAAAAGATTCATGCAGAGAGATCAAAAGCCGTACGTAAAGAATTGGAGGCAAGACAAAGCAAAGCAAGATTAAAGAACCCTTTAAGCAGCAATTACATAACAAGACAATTAAGTCGAGGTATTTTAACAGAAATACGAAAGAGCTATGCAAAACATTTGCTCAGCGACAAACAGATCGCAAATCAGCCATCCCTTTCAAGTTGCTCTGTTAAGTGTTATATCTACAGAGGCATCGAGTCATTGCTGCGCAGCATTCAGTTACCATAAACTATGTAATTTTATGGCAAGCTTTTCGACCTAAAATCTATACAATAAGTTGAAAAAACATAACAGCAGCTGAGTACACATGTACGCGTATATCTAAACTTTTTTGCGCATTTAGCCATCATTGTACAGTAGCCGCATCATTTCACACTATTTTTTGTTGCATTAACGCATGACACAGATATCGTCATTCATTATCGTACTTCAACAGGTAGAAAATTTTATGGCCTGTTAGTTGTTTATGCATTTGATTAATAGTTGAGAATATATTGGCAACATATGGGCTTTCATATTATACACTGTTAGCAAATAAATAATTATTGCAAGTAAAAGCAGCCTACTAGCAAGGCCTTTAAAATGCCGTACTTAATAACACTCATTTGTCGACATCTTCAAAACAAGAACAACCAGGAAAAGCCAGTTTAAGTTCATCCTTGAGTTTAGATGCTTGATTGCGCGGCGAGTTGCTATATTTACTGTAGCCAGCGATGGCACATGCTGCGACAAAAACGGAGGGTCCTATATTAAGATTTAAGATTTTTATCCCATCAAGAATAACAAATAAAACAAAGAGTGAACCAAACATGATGGATGGTGCCTTTAATGATTCAATGTCTTATCATTTTATGTTTCACTAGCTGATATGCTTACGACAGTTGTTTGACTGGAGCTGTAATTCGTCATATCTGCACAGATGAAGCAATTCAAGCCATGAAAGTATCAAAGAACGAAAGCTTCCGGGCCTGCCAATATATCGCGACTATGATGGACCCCAATGTGTGTATCAACCGCAAAGCACCTCCGTTGCGTTGCATCAACGAAATATTTTTGATTTCGAGCGAACGATGGGTAAAGGATATTTAAGCATATCTGTTATATTTGTGTCGCTTTAATCATAGTAGCCTGCAAGTAATTGCATTAAGGTTAGCATCGCATTCCCAGTCACATACGAAACTATATTATCGAATCATGTGGCTCGGATGAACAAACTGCGTTGTAGGATCAGTCGGACTAACTAGGCAAGACTTTAGTTTTATTATACTGAGCTGTCCGTTTTCTTTCTAAATGGCGAATACTATGTTGGATATGCTTAGAGGCACCCAATATGCTTTGCGAGACTATGAGCCAGTTCAACAAATTCCATTATTGTACTTGTGACTATCACGAATAACCCCACTTTGTTCTTCCTTGATTGCTAATTTTACATCTACGACGACTGCATGTCACTAGATGAGCCACTATCTACGAACTGATGATTTAGAAGTTCGGCTAAAATAGGCAATATCATTGCCATTGTAGCAGCAACACTTTTAGAATTTACTTACAGATGAACATTCAATCATTTATTACAATGGGATATAGTTAACTCAATTGCAACAGACACACTTAACCTTAGTTGATATTGCTATTCGAAGCTTATCAGAATGTGAACAGGTGAAGAATTAGATACAGCAGTAGCAGCAGAAAATCCTGCCATTAACTCCACATTGTCCAGAACAATGAGATGACAAGAATGGTCTGCACCTTAATAGTATACCATATGTCAACAGGGATATGCTGCCGTGAGTAGCAGCACCATGCGACCTAAAGTGATGAGTGGCTAGTCTATATCCCATTTTGCGCCCATCGGAACTTGATGATGCCAACTTATATTTTGCATCAATGCCTAGTGGTGCTATGTTTTAATAATGCAAAGTGTGAAGAAAGTGAAGATTGTAAGAGCACATAGTGTTCCACACAATGTTTTTGCTTGAATATATGAAGCAAACTTTGTCGTATGTTATTTTGTAAAAGCGAAGACTATGCCATCGATTAGGAATAATGCTAACATCGACATCATTATTGCGCATACTTACCGCAATTAAAGACACTCATTCATCGACATTCCGGTAATTAATTTTTTGCTCATCAAACATCATCTCCCCAGAAAAGGAAAAAAATTCAAAAAGCAAAGGTAACGAATAATATATACTTTCAATAGCTGTTCGCAAATCACATTGTTCAACATACTTAGCTGCCACGAATGAATACAAGAACAAGTAGTAGCAATGGCAAAAATTCAAAGATTGAAATATATCATTTGACTAGCACGGCCAAAGTCAATATCTATGATTGGAAATTTAACATTGAATTCGGCCAAAGTAGGCGGCCAGCTGGCAGCTGTAACGCAATTGAAGGGGTACCTCATTGATGGAAAGCATAGTAAATGTTCCTTTAACCAACACAGAGTTCAGCTCAATAGCATTAGGCACGCTGATCTGTCCTTTGCATTCGACGCATATTGTAATGGAAGCCGCTGCAAAATTTCACACCGCTGCAAAAGCATCAAAAATAGATCAGCTCGTCAGCTCGGAACAATGATACAAATACTACACAAATTGTAGGTAGATACGCAGTCGAAAGTGGCATAATTTTGTTTTCGGCTAATTCGAGCTTCCATTTTACGGAATTGCATTATTCACTCAAGGATCGACTGTAACGCAAAAATAAATCACAAGTGTCAGCAGTGTGCTTTATGGTACCAGACACAATGTAGATGTACATACCAATTGCAGAGGCATTACAACCTCGGAAATGAGCACAGAAACGTACGGCTCTAGTTTTCTACGTTTAATGTCTCTGCAGCTGCAAATGCCTGATCCCTAATGGCCACTGATAGCAGTTATGAATAAAGCAACTATTGTACAATTGCCGTAATATGTTGTATATCCATCTTTACTCTCCTGTGTATTGCAGAACCAACGTAGGTAGTGTCACCAGCTATATCATAGTAGCATTTACCTAGTTATGGGTGAAGTCATTCGTGACGCCAATTGAAAGCGATAATTGTAAAATATTGAAACCTGTGGCTGAGAAATTGCCTGCTGCAATAAAACCTTTTATGTCCACAGCAAAGAAAGGTCAATTTTTCGGAAAATATTCTTAGGTAGGTAGATAAAAATTACATGATGACTTGATTGTAAATTGGTGGTAAACTGATATCCATGACGCCGTCGCTCCTGCTCATAGTCAGCAAGGACGGATTTCATTGCAAAAGTTAACTTGCTAACACCAACAAGCCTGTTTGGTCTCTAATGTAAGAATCAATGATTTGTCCCGAGCACATGCTTTTTATGGCAATTTAGTTGGACAGCTCGTGTTTACGAAATAACTAAACCGTGGCTGACAAAAAAAAAGACGTGTTTTTCTGTGGTGATGTCAGTTCAGGCAACTTTTTACTGGTCTCTCATTATATTTATGTGGTGTTGTATGATGCTGATGTTAAGCCTAATATTTAAATGTCATGCGAGAAACATTATGACGTAACCTTTAAGACGGAGCTGTAAGCTGCTAGTTAACACTTAAGCATTCATATTTGGTGCCAAACTGGAAATGTATATAAGTGCCTTGAAATAAATCTTCAGGTTTTACAAAACACATCATTTTGCATTTTGCGATGTGTTTTGATGTTTGAAATATTATCTATGGGTGTTAAAACCATTATTACATAAGGGGACAAAACCTAGCTCAATATGACTCCGGTGCCCTTAACGGTTGTGTTGTAGTCTGATCCGTTAAACGCCACTATTCGCAATGGCTGCGTTTAGTGAATAATTATCCCAGCATTATTGAATCGGCAAAATATTGTAAAAGACACAGACACGTCCAATGTGTATCGAACAATGATGGATGTATGATAGCGGAATCATCATGCACTGAACCACCAAAGCAACATCATGTTTGAAATAAGATGTTCCTAATTTTATCAATGGTTGTCTTGGCGCTTACAGTGAACAGTCGTCTTATGCCAAGTCAAAAAGATAAGAGTGGTTTTATCATGCTTACAAATATGATAAACGGCCTTAAAATGGTTTTCTGATGATTACAAAATGATTATTGCAACACAGAATTCAAATAAGCATTTATTCACTTGATGACCGTGGATTATTCATGTTAAGCCATCATCTGTTCTGCCGCCATGGAAATTGCCCACATTTTTGCCAGGAGGTCATCTGATTTAACATCACTCGAGTCAAAAGAGGGGTTTTATAAGCTTGTATTCCCAAGCGCATTCTCGTTTTACGGCGCATGCTCTTCCTAAGGCTTCGTTCGAGCAACTTGTCTTAATAGCATTATTATGCATACATGATGATTGTCTACGCTATGTTTGTATCTACGGGTTATGTTTGATAGCTTAGATGATGCTTAATTCAGAGAGATTTGCTGATTGCCACATCGACACTGTCCTTTTCCACTATAGTAGTAAGTTCGTACGGCTGTGACATTGACAAATATATGACGACATATATTGCTTAAGCAATATATCGGATGATTTGCCGAGCTAATATCTATAAATGATCACAGCGACTTAATCGGTTCATAGTAAATCTTAAAACGACAGCAGCAAAAGACAGATGTATATTTAGGTTTCATCTAACATGTTGTTGCCACATGAAGACATATTTTGGTACCTGCATCGTCTTGTGTTTGTCTTCTATATTCCATCATTGACTGTGCATAAGTTTGCTAGGTACATCGTCTCTCGTAGAATAAGGTTGGTCATACAGCCTATCATATTGTTATTGGTGTATGTTTTTCAATACTCGCGGGTCAATATAACATGTTATTATCAATTTCGAGCGGTCTTGTTCTTGCCTAACAACATTCTGACCCGATCTTGGCCTGATCAATCAATATACAATTTGGTTTGCATCAAATACATTACAAATCATATACCGCTTTCGAACTTAACGACATTCATGGCAGATGCTCCTGCCATGTATAGCAAAGTGTTTATAGCTACGCCAAGAGGGCTCACTTCGAGAGGCTCTGCCTGTGTTTGCTTCACTAATTATAATACACTGCAATAGTAAGGTGGCGCTCTCGTGACACAAATAAAAGCACGTCGGAATACTGGGCTGACGTCATTGTGATTGATGAGAGCTGGAAAATGTCGTTTCGCAGTGCCTTAACACTGCCAAAGCACGCCGCACAATAGGCTTCGAAATAGCGAAAATAAGAAGTGCACCATTAAATAAATTTCAACTTAATAAATTACCCAGTCTTGTGTATACCTATCACAACCCACTTCCACGCAGTTAACGATTCTCGATCTTTCATGCCCGCGCTGTAGATGGTGGTGTTAGATTGTCAATCACTGTCTGGAACGAGGGAAACTGACCTGGGGTGGACATTCACCTTTGTTGGGTTGTCAGGGACATTTGAAGGTCTCGAACAACGAGTTAACGCCAAGCTATGCTGTGATTATGAACCTGGCGTTATTCGTCAGGGATGGGTTACAATAAGTATGTGGTAGAGTACTGTCGATTTTTTCTTAGAAAGGCGTCAATGTAATGGCTAAATTTAGAAACTTATCTGAGCGTTATTTATTTCAAATGGACAGCTATTGGTAATAACTCAGTCTTTCAGTGTTTATCGAGTACATCAGTTGTATTTACCGGCTCGGTGTATTTTGACCACCACGGATCATACTTATTGTGTCGTATTAGGTATTAGCAATCGTATGATTCATTTTGATTTGCCGGCCAAGCGAATCTAAGTTGTAATGTGCCAGTATCAATTATCTCAATTGAAGCACGACTCTACTGTTATTCGGTGTCATGCACTGCCCTAACAGAGGTGTTATCACGACAACATCATTAGCCAAATTGGCAAGGGACGTTTCCCTCGTCTGATGAACAATTCAACCTTCGTCAACTGCCGGATGACGGTTGTTGTGAATATGGAGGGGCAATAAACAGAAAAAGGTAACATAAAAAAGGGATGTTTATTGCGCGACTCCCCGTTGATTTATTATGTATGTATGAATAACTTGTACAGAAAAACAACATTTGATTGGGGTTCAAAACCACCTACTAGGACTCCTCGTATCAATAGTGATGATCTATTGCCAGATAAAAGCCCACATTTCCATAATATGCTTAACGTTGCGAGTCCCGAAGGAGCAATAACATAGCGATGCTGTTAGATAGCCCTTATTCAGGCTTTTGTATATTTTATTGCTTACTTCCGGTGTGTAAGAATACAGAGTTAGATGTCCCATCTCAGTGTGCTATTTATCACTATTACATTGCAAAATCATGTGATTTACACAAAGGCAAATGGTTTTATCTTTTGACTTTTACGACTTTTTTATGGCAATATGTCGTAAAATTATCAAAGCCATTATCAACCACAGGCTGCCTTATGGCTAATTTATCCCTATATTTCAAGGTCATAATATTCTTTTTTTAAATAATCTAATTGTCAGGCCCTCTTTTAATAATTTACTCTCTCTTTCATATTGTTATTTTACCGGGTCTTTGTCCTGCCTCTAATCAACAGCCGCTTCGCAAATCTTTTAAAATCAATTTTGTATAGTTGGTCTCAAATATACACTTATTTCATCCAAATGAATGACTTCTGGATTTTTCCATGAAGACATTTGCTATATAATAGTGAAAAAAGCAAATTATTGATTTAACTGCAGCATCAACATAACGTATTTAACTTATAACTTCAATGCATAAGAATGTTTCAAAATACCACAGAATATGAAATCATCTTCATTTGGTCACCTAGTTCGTTTGACACGCGCTCTTATAATGTTAACGTGCGGTACTGGAATGTCCCAGTTACCCAAGCAACGGTAACATGGCTGTCGGATGGTAATTGTATGGTAATGCAGGTTCGTGATAGTTTCGGGCTATCGTTTATGAAATTGTGCGCTAACGCATTGCACTGTTTGATGCCATGACGAGTCGCAAATGCTATTTAGGTGTTTAAACATCAATTTTAAGTCTAGTTTTTCTGTTGTCGTTACTTCAGAGAGTGCATGCATTATTCGTATATGATGACTCACCTGCTTTTACATTTTTTAGAGGCTATCGTTCTGTCCCCAACCATGCGATAACATGCCATGGCATGCAATAATATCATTGTTCTACGGTAATGCACTAGTTAATGTTCACGAATTGAAACTTAAATAATGCATGTTGAACCGCTTGGAAAATAGATGAGTCATGTCTATTGTCTGTGCATACGCAATTTTTTTGATACATACCACAAAGTAGGTGATATATTGTACAGTGCTGGATAGGGGCAAAAACAGTGAGGTCTTATTCACTTTTATAAAACCAATTCATACCATTAAGCTGAGTAAAACCCACCGGTGTCTTACACAGGATTATGCCGCGTACTTCCACGTGATTATGCGTCCTTTTTTGTATCATTCTACTGTTAATTTTAGATTTCCACAGTTAGTTCCAAGTTTAGTCAGCAAAACAAGTAAAGGCTCAGGTTTCACTCTTGAATACATGATCAGCTTGGGTGTATACATCAAGGAAACGTGTCGTCGATATATTGAAGCCCATGTTATACAAATAAATAGTTATCATCAAAACTACACAGTCCTTGCTTATCATATGCCAAATGTCGATAAGAATTCACTGTCTAGCGTTATGTTTGGCGAAAGCCATATACACTATTTGGTTAACTGTGTGCCATGTAGGAATTTACGCAACATTAGTGGCCCCAGGTTGCATCAAAAAGGCATGTGCGGCATTATATGGTCGTATCCTTATTGTTCAACTAAAGTACTGTGACGTCCTATTGTTTCCTCTACAGCAAAGTGCATTAGAGTTGCAATATTGCAGATTCTCGTATTGCTTGTCAACAGTGTAGGTCCATTTAATCACAAGCGTATCGCTTGTTTATGACCGTCTTTATGATAGCAATGTATTCAGCACATGGTATAAACATGTTATAAAACATATTTTCACATAGAGATAGCGTGGCATAGAAAAGTAAAGCCAAACAAAGATGGGTACTGCTGGCGGTATTCCACATTATGCCCTACTTAACTTGTTGTACTCGCTTATGCGGCATGAAGATTGTGTTTGGTTTTATGTCCTTACGTCAGCCATAAACTGCAATAATTTGTCCATGAAGATATTATTTCGCGAAACGGACGGGTGCATAAATATTTGTAGCTGCTGCTGTGATAGCGTTAATGACTTAATGATGCCGAGCTCTTTATACAAAAAGGTATCGGGTAGAAACAAACCACGCATGAGAGATTAATGAATTTAAAATAGGGGCACTGCTATGTATCAGGTGTAGATACGTTATCAGACACTAAGTCGTCTTTCTTATTCTGTGGTGCATTGATAGTGATGTTTGGATACTCACACTTAAAATAGAGCTGTCTATAGAAATACTATCTTGCATAGCTGATAGTTTTGCAACAAAAGATAGTCATCCATCTAGCATATGCAGCGCAATTGTTTATAGCGGAATGGCAGGTAGAAAATTGGTAACACCATCGCTCTTTATGAAAAAACATTCTCATGTAGAATTAACATATGTACAGTCATCATCTACCAATAATATAGAAATGCGTATGTTCACAGATATTAACAACCAAGTTATTGTATACCGTGCTTGTTTCACAAGCGTCCTAAGTCATTCCTGTTAGCAAACTTGTCAAGGCTTCGTACCACGGCAGTAACATTTCGATTCATTTACACCGTACATGATTTTGACGCTTGACTGTGTGTCGCTGGAAACACACATACCAGAGGTATTTTCTGTTTATTCAAGCCGTTTGGTTAACTAATGAAAAGTTGTTGTGGAGTAGCATATCATTGCCCTGCTTGCATGAGTTGTCTATCGTTAACGCACAATCACTATATTTGGCCGCAGAGATGTAGCAGCGGTTTCAGCCAAGCCATTTACCATAGAAAACCGCCTAAAGAACTGACGCCACCTGACAGTGATAAAGACATCTCAAGTTAAATCCTTCAATGCCCAATTCGCGCATGAAAGCAAACAATGAAATGATCCAACCTTCGCATACTGAAACATATGTTGAGCTCTGTTTTGGCAATTCGTAATTCCATAAGCACTATCCACGGTAGCATCACAGCACACACATATAAAAAATGATACTTAACCAAGCCATAAACCACAGCAAACTATGGTTGTTTTCAAGGTTGAACTATGCGTCGGTTCATATTCCTGGCATTCTTAATCATTTGTATTGGCATTAACTCGACGATAGCAATCCTATTCAAGATAATCTTGAAAGGCATGGGGTACTATCATTATATCATGGTAATACAACGAAGCTTAATTGATAATGTATATCAACGCTGACCCAGACAAAGCACGACTCTGGAACAGTTAAGCGCTTAAGCGCTGTATTGTTGCGCACAGTAGATACAATTTGCATGCTCTCTGTTGTGTCATAATTTTGATGACAAGTCAGATTATCAAAAACAAGTGCAGCATTTCTCGGCTACACTATATGCTCTCAAGACATACAGTTTGATAATTAAACCGCTTTTATATTGTGTTCAGCAATGATGCAATTCGTCTTTGTTATGCATTAAGACCGTTGGAGGTTCAGACCGAGTGAAGCACATTGCCAATATAGACGGCTTGATGAATACAATGCAGTGATTGGATTCTGAAAGAGGCTGTAATAGTAATTATGAACTGTTCTGGCATTCATGATGATGATGTTGATATCCTCGTGAAGCCAAAACCTGCGTAAAGAGCATTCGCAACTTAAATGCTGGGTTACGGTTTTCAGTTCGCACTTATGCTTAACCCAAGCGATCCATCAGGTATAAGCACCATTATGTGTCCTAACATGCCGGCAAAATGTTACGTTGTTTTTTTGGGATTTTGTTTCATTTTTGTCATTACAGTCGAGTAGTACCTGCTCTGTTAGAAATAGCTTGTGTGAAATAGATTTGCTTGAACACGAATATAAAGAAATGTCCTATTTTGTTGATGGGGCGTTATGTCGGTAAGGCATGAATGTGTTTGAGTTGACTTAATATTCTTCGGTAGGCCTAGTAAAAGGTGGGTTTGGTTTTTTGATTAGTAAGGTTGTTGATATGTTATTTAATTGTCTAGAAACATCGTTCCCAATGGTTTTTTTGCTTGCCATTACACTCCGGATTTATCATCATATGTTAAGCACGTCAACAATCGGTATTCAATGGCTTGAATAGTTGCAGCAACACGTTTGTCGTGAGTATGTGCATAACTCAATTTCAGGAAGCTCTCATTGAACTGGTGAACAATCTGAAATAGCAATGGGTGTCAGCGATGTCATTGTTATCTGATATCCATGATTATAAATACGTTTGTGTTTCTTTTATGCACCATTTCTATCAGCTTCGACTAGTAATAAAGCATTATGTGATGTCATGAAACCTTTTAGTAAACAATAGCCATAGCTCGCCGCATTAAGTTCTACAGAAATTATCTTGGGTAATTGGCTGATACATCAATGTTACTTCCGGCACCGCCGGTGAACTGTATTGCATAGAGTGGAACACGAACGTAATTTCTGTGTTCCGGTTTGGCGACATATGTGCACCAAAATCTGAAAGTAACGTGTGTAGGGTTAAGACCATTCGATGAGCGCACTTAGGTGAAGATTGGTTCTGTTTTACAGAGCAATAATGCAATAATTTCTGTGGGTCATGTCTCCGCACCCCCACCACCTCAATAACTCTCTCAGCCGTTTATCGATCAAAATTTCTCACAGCAATTCGTGCCACAAAATAGCAGATGCCGACAGCGAGCGTTTGTACTCAACCAGGCTGGTTAGACTTACATTTGAGGAACCGAAACCACTTGCAAGCTTTTCATTAGAGTACTTTTATCCCGCGGTACGTTTATGACTACGCACTCCTGCTGGCATATTATTGGGATAAATAAAGATCAACAATGTGTTTTCAGCTTACTGGTTGTATTGCACTGCAGTAAAATTGGGCATTAACAAATATTGCAACGACATAATCATGTCCAGATGCACAGCATATTGACTGTTTGTTTGTAAGAAGGGTAAAAGACTGAAATGGACTGATGATCTTTTGCCATATGAGGTGTAATGATATAACATGTCTGAAGTCAGATATTTATATAACATACCTGCTTGCATTTATTAAAACAATTATTGTTTGGGGGAGAACAATTAAAAGCACATTTTGCAACCGCCACAATTTTCTCCACAGAATTATGATTTGCAGCCAGGTTCGAATTGGCGCAGCATTTTTAGAGTCGACTGCAGTGAATTTCCTTTTACCAGTACATTGGACACGCCGTTGAATGGAACGCCCGTTGAGTTCAATTATCACGGACCTCCCAAACTCGCAGTTACAATACTTGAAGGATATTGCGGTTAGAATTCCACGGCTTTATGTTCATAATTATAACGAGATCATTCGTTCCTTTTATTACCCCCTTCGATTTATGCCATTTACTTGCACCAGCACGTCTTTGAAGTCCGCAATGCGTCTAAAATGTCAAGATAATAAATTCCGTCATTTCAAACACTCACGTGCAAGATTTACAAGTATTGATTGACGCATCAATTTAGATTGACCATCATTTCGGATTAATCCGGATTTCGGATTAATCCTCTTACTCAATAAACGTAATTGGTTCTTTGTGGTACATGAATCAATGCGTACGGTTTACCTAGGCTTGTATCTTCTTCATTTCTGCATTTCGCTATTTTAAATCGCATTTATATATAAAAATGTGAACTATAGAATGGTATGATCGTGGTTCAGCATTCAAGGATAATTAAAGTGTGGGTTCTTACGTTGTAGAACGTTACGCGAATCGCCTGCGATGGCTGAAGTGAGACCTCAACATCCCTGCGTTGGTTCGGTTTTGCCAGATGAAAACTGCCACTCACACTAGTTCATGGCCATGAACTGGACCTAAAGCCGGTCATCATTGCAAACATTTTAATGTGTGGTATGGAAAAGCATGATCGAAAAGGTTTATATGCTTACATATACTACGACTTATTATATGAAAGAAATTTTAATTGATGTTCGATTAGAGAACACATATATTGCATAAACACATATATTGAAAAATTTTCAGCTCGCCGAGCTTCATTTATATGACATATTAAGAGCGTATGTATATTATACCTCAATTTTGATGTTATGGCATTTTGCTTCCGATGTGTTTTCAACAGATCTTAGCGCAATGTCAAAATCGCAATGTCAATGTCAACATAAGACTCTATATGATTGATATCTGCGTTTTTGTTCAACCCGGAATACAATTAGGTATCTGCTTAGCTCAGGTGCGGCACGAAGCTTGCTAAAAAGTTCCAGTTCCCATTTTGAACGGGTCTTGTGGCCGAGTTTCCGTTTGTTTCGTTTCTCCATAATCTAAAACCCTTCATCCTCATGTCGAGATCTTGCTGCAGATCTGGATTCAGTTACTGCTGATAAATAAGAGCCTTTTTGCTCTCGGCAACCCCACATTTCGTATCAAATGTATCTTTATAATATGGTATGCAATAAAACAGATAACAATTTCTTACCAGGCATCAAGTGTAACATGCATTATTATACATCTTCCATAACAGCCTCTTTGAATGGTAATGATCGACATAGTTACAGGCAGACAACGGAAGACATTTACATTGTTTAGGTTGCAAAATGAACACAAGAAATATGGTGATATACAGCAGCTTATTTATTAACGACATCTATATGACAATTAACATCACATATTGCTTATTTATTATCGTCACAATATTTAGCATTTAAATAGTGCAAACATGCGGTTTTAATCATATTTGCATATTGTAAGTAACAATTTGTAAGTAGCCGGACGATCACTATAGAAATATCTCAATCAGTTCAAACATTGAAGGCTAGATAATGCTTAATCATCTCTCATTGGCTTGTGTTGAAACGATAACGGTAAAATGAAATGACTAAATTGTATATCACAACCTGCACCGAGCATCATGGTCTCATTAATCCTTCGCAATCATATAACCCTTTTAGTCTTATTTGTCAGCAAGTCGTTAAATACAAATCAGTCAGTATTTGCCACTAGCACGAGAGGTCAACACCACGTGCGAAACTCAAAGCACATAAAACACTTAACTGGTAGTCAGCCAATTGATTATACTTGAAAAATATATTTTTTTTATATATATATATATATATATATATATATATATATATATATATATATATATATATATATATATATATATATGTGTGTGTGTGTGTGTGTGTGTGTGTTTGTTTGTGTGTGTGTTAGCGTGTGTGTGTATGTGTATGTGGTGTGTGTGTATGTATGTGTGTGTCTGTGTGTGTGTCTGTGTCTGTGTCTGTATCTGGGTGAGCGTGAATTAGCCTAACCCACGCGTCACTAGGTTGTGCATCATACGACATGAGGATAGTTCATTGTGTCTTCACAAGCCGCTGCACAGTACTCCTATTATGTGCCAGGTTAACATGGTACTTAATGATATCTCTAGCGATACTTGGCGTGGTTCTATTATGCTTAAGTCAGTTAAACGTGTTCCATTGACAATCGTCAAACGGTCCTCGCTCTCATATCATGTATCAACATATAAATATGATCGTCACGACATGTGTGAGTTTGTCCAATTTTGTTAATCGCGCTATTATGGCTTACGACGTTGGGCAGTGGCCGTATTCATAAAGAGTCTTAACTTGCGCCGTCTGAACCGGAGACTGCGATTCCAGCTATGTCCGTGATCTCAGTCCTTATTTGTCAAACAATAACTTGCCGATCTTGGGCAAAGACGGTGCCTTCAATACTGGTAAGCAGTCAAACGAGATTACGGCTATAATTTCACTTGTATGCCATCGCGATAAAAGTTTGTTTCTTGCAGGAAAAATGAAAAACATGTTAGCAAGTGTTTATCAGACAGAAAGTCAAATAGAATGGCGAAGAGTATTCGATTTAGACGAGAGTATCGAATTAACTGACTAATCAGCGACTTTTTTCTAACAGTCTAACGGCGATTGTCCAAATAAGGAATAGCCCTGAAGCCAGTTGTTTATGAATATATATTTCACATTCATTCAATCATGCTGTACAATATTGTATATCAAGTATGAAATGGTTGAGCCATTGGTCTCTTATTCCGCAGCTCTCCGAGAGTCGGCATTGTTATCCATGAACACCACCACAACGGCTTAATGAACCTATTTGTTCTGGAGGCGATTTATCTACTAGGTCAGCTTACCTACACATGTGAGAAATAATAATTCTACAATTCTAATCACATTATAAATTTTGCGATGAATATAAACTCTTTTGTTCATGCTTGGCTAATTTTTGGTCCGTTGTCATTCGCGCGTTCTGGTTAACTGCTCGTCATCATTCTATGACTTGTCTATGTCTTTGACGCATGACACGGAATATTGATCGTCTACAGTCCTTAAAAACGTTAATATGAAATGTTGATCCTGGTAAAGTTGATCGGCTTTATGAAGATCAAGAACTGTATATGTAAAATGACCAATCGTGCATCATTATTGTATTCATTTGGAAACAAAATCCTTTCCAGAGCAACCCAAATGGTGGTAAAGAATCGCCTTCTTCGTTTTTATGAAAACTTCTTGCGCAGTAACTGATGTCAATTTCAC
Organism: Urechis unicinctus; assembly: GCA_034190875.2. Lineage (NCBI taxonomy): Eukaryota > Metazoa > Annelida > Polychaeta > Xenopneusta > Urechidae > Urechis > Urechis unicinctus. Next base: position 58,006,503 of record CM067351.1, on the reverse strand, counting down.
GACAAAAAAATACACGGGCCAAAGATTAGGAACGACTTATTACGTTTGGTCCATATTCATATGCATGAGGGCATTTGCCTGGAAATAGTACCTCTGTAAAGACATTTTTAAATTTAGGCTAGCGAACTAACGACAGCTACCTAGCTGAGCATTATTGCCATCGTCTGATTAAAAGATATGGGGCCTCCATATCGTGTCAATGCAGAGGCAGTTATTGATGGTAAGTTACAAAATAGTGGACGGTGAGAAATGTCTGATATTGCCACAGGACCTAAGGATAAGCCCCACTGTAGCGATTTTGTGTTCGTGCAAGGGCTGTTACTGGCACATTTCATTTAATGGTTAGGTAACATTTATGTCTTTAATTTGTGCGCTCTTGTTGATACAACGCCATTAACTCACGTTCATTGCGGAAATGACATGTTTGTGCCATAAATGGTAAATTGAAAAAAACTTGACAAGCTCAATATACCGTGTATCGCTGCAGAGCACGCTATCTTGCGCGTGTGTATTGACGCGATACTCCACCTACTCCATGCGGAATATCACACCTCATTTATCTGCAACCGGCAAATTTTTCGCATGGGAACGTCCATGATAGGCGAGACCTGCGTATGTATTATCCGTACAAGATGGACAAATCAATAGTAAAAACTACGATGGCGAATGATATTAATGCCAATACGTCATGTCTTGTTCAACTAGCATCGAATGTTAGAAGGTGAAATCCGCCTATCGTTAACAGTATATTATCTAGGAATGATGTCCGTACAACTGTCATCAGATGTACAAAACTGTTTGTTCCTATCCGTGGATTTGGCTTTACAAATTTGTTGATAATTGTAAAACAGATCCTATTATAGACATGTTATAGAATATGCACAATTTGTTGCTAGGCGTCCGAAAAGCCACTAAAAATTGCCCGATAAATACTCTTAAACCTAAATCTACAAATCAAATTAGTACCATATGTAAGGCAAATCGTCTAGATAGTAGTGATATAACTGCTAATGGTGCTTGTAATACTAGGAGTAGGGATAAATGACATCATTCGTTTGGGACAGTGCTTAGCGTGAATTAAGTACGTGTAGTAAATTCATATTGATTGTCCACAATGTATCGCCTTTGAAGGCTGTGTCTGTCAGACATTCCTGATTACCGTTATCGTTAAATATGAAGGCGATTTACTAATTCCATGTAGGTTTAACGCTACAAGAATCTCAAGAAAACCATTGTCAGGTATATTGACTGATTTTGAGGTGTGCATATTAAGCATTGCGTCCACAGTGGCATCCATATCTTCATGAATTTTGCATTACCCGACAAACAAGCTCCTCTTCACGGTTTATTTTATACAACAGCGCCAATTCAATTTGCGTTATGTAGAACGTTTTTGTAACACATGCGAGGCTGACAAATTGTGTTCGGCTTAGTGCCAGAGCTAGATAAGCATATTGTTCACCTGCACGTGCAGCTCACTGTAGGCAGTTTGAACAAGTATTCAATAGGCCTCACATTCCCTATGGCAATGGCAATCACGGTAAACTAACGATGGGTTAAGGGTGCTCACAAGTGTCACGTAGGCAAGCGCCAATATATCATTTGTATCCTCAGAGGGCGTGAATATGATGCAGGTTATTGCATTGTATCAACTGACGCCTCTACGACTACATATGAGGACTTAATTATCGGTCCAAGTAAGTTTAAGCATTTATTTTCGTTATGACGTCTGCAAGCCTATCTTAGTGGTGATTTGATATACCTCATGGCATATTCATCATCCAAATACATATTTTCGACACATACCCCGCCGGACAATCATGCCATGTTGCGATGTTATATATACACACATCCCTCAAATTCATTACTTAATACGAGGCCTCATATGCTTAACCAAACTTCCAATCAATTCCCAAATATGGATGTCGTACCATTATGCCATAATTTAGACACGCAGCAGTAAGCAAAGTAATAATGCCCAGCGGATCTGATCAAACATGACTAATTGATTTACCAGTCATAGCATGCAATTAGCCATGTGGTACTGTTCTCGTTGCTCGGCAAATAATAGTGATATTTACCTTTAACATTATGGAAGAGATGAAGTTGAGTATTCACTTTAAGAATGTGAAGGAGAACCTGATAGGACATGAAAAAAGCGTACGCGATATATTACCCCAAGTCGACGAAATGATTGCAATGTTTTTTTATCCGGTTTAGGGGGAGATGGGTATACAGAATAGAGGCACGGTTACCTTCCCCTGCAAAACGCACCAACCTGGCCACACTGCTGATGGGGGTGTATGTAGTTGTTTCTAAGGGGAAGTAGCGAGAAACAGGTAAGAGCAACGTGAATATTTGGGAATGGGTTTTGATTTGTATTAGCGGAAATAAGAATCTCATAAATGGTAAAGCTTGATCTCATGGTATAAGTTAAGGACGCAGAAAACCGTCAATGATTGATGAACTCATTTTATCCCCACCTATCATCCGTCTTCCGCATGCGACAATGAATGTACTATTACTAATTACTGAAAGCATATAAGTAAGCATTCAATAACTTGCAAATTCCAGGCGCTTGCTGATCCTCTGTTACGAACATAGATATAACGATATAATTCCTTGTGCATACCAAAAACCTATCCAAACGGAGTTAAGTCAATAGGATGAGGATGAAGTGTTCTCGTCTTATGGTGAAAATCATGTCCGTCGATTGAGCCGTAGCAGCTACTTATGCATCACTATTTTTTCCTTTTTTGGCCTAGGGTAACCTGTGAAGTCACTCAGTGATATATTGTTCTTGAGGATGCCTAATATCTATAACCATTGATGAAGTTTTATTTGATATATCAAATGTGAATATCGCACAGTGTCGACTATGCGACAAGGCTAATCGTTAAGGATTTAAAAAAATTGGAGCGTAAACGGAGCTTTTATACACTCTGAGTTTGAAATTGCCCTGTGTTAGTACCCCTGTGATAGGTATATTTACAAGTATAGAAAAAATAATCCACGTTGCAAAGATAAATATCATTTGAGCCAATTTTGAATAAATAATTGCCAAAAGGCAAATGTTTTATAAGAGAACATATCGGATTATCAGCCGTATGTGCCGCTTCAGTGAGGCTATGGACATTAATATGCGGTGAGATATTCTGCTCTGACACGTTGCACACACGCTGTCTACATAATAACTATCACTTGATGAAGTTTCTCTGCTCCCATAGATTGCGATAAAATGATTACATCGTAAAAGCGCGGAATGTTTTAGCGTTGATACTTATTTTGCCGTCCATGCTGTATCAATGAAGGTCTTATACTTTACAAAATCGTTCACTAAAATGGTTGGCGCGACAATTTTTTACGTAATTATTGTCCAACCTTAATTTATCTATTTATTATTTGCTCTCCTTATTGTACCTTTGATTATTTTACAATTTGTCATTATATTCTAAATCAGTTGCAGCCGAATGAATGAGTTCATGTTTGAAATTAATTTGCATCCACAGTGAAAGTTCATGTCATTCATTTCAGCAACACCGCTGATTGCATTTACTATGAATTATACTATGAATACAACAATTAAGGAATGCAGTGTTCTTCGTACCTGTTCACGTCCCTGTTCGTCAATATAGCTCTTCCAGCAACTGAAAATAAATCATCACATTTTCGCTTTCCGCTGATTACTACTTTGTCAGTACATAAAAACATCTTAATCTGCTCTAGGGCCAATCTTATTTTGATCACTTTGCTGTCCATTTTAATTGAATGGCACAACATCTATCTGCGATTGTGCGTTAGTCATGACAAAATAGTAGTTTATTTGTCTTAATAAAGCAAGCTGATCCTACAGAGTATTCCACTCACAGTTTCGCAAATTGTGTACAATGCCGACTGAAAGAAAGGTGCTTTGTTTAGCTTAAAAGATATCATCGTTCGTGATTTCGGTCAAAACAGTAACACCAACCGGTAAAGATATATGGTCTTCATAGTTTTATTCCTCCTTGCTTCAAGCGAGGGACTACGCTTAAGCGCCTGAAATACTTCCCTTACAAATGGGTGTTTTAATTAGCATACGTGCTGCGTATGCGAAACGACTAACCGGGTGCAGCAAGTCTTCAGTAATAGAGAATAGATAATGAATGGGGAGGCAAAGCAACGATAATTTAAGTAGATGTTTGTAGGCACACATTATCTTCTTCATTGACAACATTGAGATTCTTGAGGCAGTTTTACAGTGTCATTATTTAGTTATACAGATAGGTTAGTCTAAAATAAATGTGTCCTCTGTTCCTATTAAATATTGTCGTGTTATTGTTTAGTAGCTTTTCGTCATGGACGAAATAGGATATTTATCTGTACTTGTTTGTGAAAGCATTCGAAAAATCTATTACAATTTCATTTTAACAATTGCTCCGATCAAGTAACAGGTTGAATGCTACGTATACACCTTTGCTGTTGATGCATATGTTGTTCCGGAAGGAGCAATTGCATACGTGCATATACGCCAATGCCAGAAAAGTTTTAACACATCACCATCAACTTTATCGTAAACATCGTGAGTACTGATCGCAATCATTATTCCGGAACACTATTTTATTTGCAAATTAAAGGATTTTGATATAATTACTGATATCAGCACATTTTCTTCCCGGCTGAATGCCGTGTTGGCACACACAGAACAAGTGAATTGTCCACAAGGCGTTACTTATTGTGTCTATTGTATTCGACCTTTCATTTACAGTACATACTTTTGTCAAGAGCACGGGATTATATTGACATGTCTGTGTCAATGACCCTAAGACATAACTTCACAAGAACCACTTTTATAATTTTGTTTTGCATTCTGCGCATACGCATAGAGAACATAATGACGGACAGATACCAGCTTGCAATCTAGAGTCTTTAACTACTCCATAACATCCCCAAACACCGAACGGTGCGCATGATATGCTCGCTACAGAAGATTGATGCGTCCAACATGCAAGTGCATTAAGGTAACATGGTAAATGCGCGGAATTCTTATGGATGGTTTTAGCGCCTGCCATTCTGTCAATTAAGTTTGGTAACTGTGACACTTCTTCGATTAAGGGACAAGACAAGGTCGCGGTCGAAGTTTTCTTCCTATGGCATAAATTGGTGGCTGAAGCCAGGGGATGAGTAAAGCCGTCATATGTTGTATTATTCTAGTGGTAACAAGGAAGCCTACTTTTCAATCAAAGTAGAGAGGAGGAAGACTATGATCATGTGCCTTGGATATAGTGGCTCAGTGCACGATTACATTACCCATTGCACGAAACTATTGAGGTCTGTCAAGGGGGGACTTTATTTTTTACTGAGATGTGCAAAACTGATTTGGCTAAATTGGCCAATGAAATGTTCCTTTTCAACCAGACAATGTTCAGATGCCTGACGCCATGCATGATGCTTCGCCAATTTTAGCTGTCACTGCATGTTCAGCAGCTGAGCTTCCATCTGAACATATAGCGAGGGCCATAACACAGCAAGTTAACGTAAATGCGTATTGTGCACCTAAAATATCACCACTTGCCGTCACCAGCCATGACCTTATGTTATGTTACCTGGTGTCGAATACCTTTGGCATGATTACTCTAGCAATCTGGTAATAACACATTATATAAAGACATTAATGTTAATATCGTCTGCGACGGATGGTGCTTAAGCTGTTGCAGCGGTTAATATGCTAATGAACCGGCTGATAAATTGGGTAGATACTTCTACACCCGGCCGACCGAGGAATTATTACTTCGTCAGACTAGATAATATTAATATTTGACGATCATAACAGCGTTTCCGGGCTAGTATCAAAAGTAACGATAACTACAAAATAGAACACATTGGGGGAAAACACTGCTTTGCTATGAAAGAAAAACCATCAACACACATTGGTATCTTTGACAATCGGAGGTAAAATACGCCCATGGCCCTATCAATAGAATGTGCACAGGGAAGATTTACTCAAGCAGAGTAAGAATAGCGTTTAAATAACAATGGATGTTGCCTCCTCTTTCGATAGTTCGCAATTTAATAAATATATGAATATTCATACGGGTCATATATTTGGCGTTATAATCATTGGGCTTCTTTCTTTCTCATCCACATGTGATACATTCGATTCGTGCAGTGTTGGCTTGATTACATGTATTCGATGCATTTTGGAGGCGCAAGTTACTGCATGGTTACAGTTATGTAGTGTTCATTATGAACTGAATCCCTTGCGCCCAACGGTCGTTTTATGGGCCACATAAACGACTGAGAAACGGCACGTGTCATGACTAATTCATCAAGCATAATAGCAAATGTTCAGAATAGCTTATTAATTTGAGAGCTATGGATTAATATGATAAATGTTGCGGGCTTCGATTGGCCAAATATATTGCTTATGAGGATTATACAAAGTGAGAAGCAACTCTCGGTCAGTCATTTATTATGCACCCGGAAAAATCACAGTTTGATTCTATTAATGGCCCAATTATTATCAATTAGCTGATGTTAACAAATGTTTGAGCAGTATGATAAATAGAGAGGGTAGGCAAATAGTTTAGGTTGTACGTGATCTACATATTTATTTGTATATGTTAACATATATATATATATATATATATATATATATATATATATATATATATATATATATATATATATATATATATATATAATATATATGCATATATATATATATATATGTATATATATATATATATATATATATATATATATATATATATATATTATATATATATATATATATATATTCATAGGTATACGCATTGATATACGTATATCTATGTGAATATTCCTTATTAATGATTTCATTTGGTCACTGGTTAATTGTAAACTTACGTGATGTAATAATACCTTGCAAGTATATTTCGATATTGTTTGTATATTTCCCGATTCATCATTTGTCGATCAGCAGCATGATGCTGTTACTTCCCTCCTAGTTAAGACGACATGTATCTGTATAAAGCTTCGTTAGCTGTGGTAGTGTCCATTCACATTATTACTTTTTTAAGGGTGTTAGTCTGAGAGAATCATTCACAGCACAAAAGATATCATTGGTTTGAATAATAACTCAGGGCAGACTTTCGGAATACATCTTTAGTAGTACTAATAAAGGTTTTGTCATCTGTCGTGATTTGACTAGCCTATCCATTACTAAGACGTTGCGCTAGCAGTTTTGTGGCATCTGAGGAATTGTTAAATTTACCTTGACTGAACCACCAAGATCAGGAATCAGTACCGTTCTTAAGCGTATTCCACAAGACTACAGATAACAGCCGATCCATAGGAAACGGTAATACTAAAAATATTCTGGGTTAAAATAACTTGAATGCATGAGATACACTTGTATAGCTATGTATGTTAAGCTAAATACGTGGCAAGTATGTATGGCGCAGTCATGCTAACGGGTTAGCCGTAGATAGCCGATCAATAAAGGCCCAGCTTAATTCGGTTTAGCACCCCAATAGCCATGAATGTAGGTTGGCACTTTTTCATTACTGGCCCTAAGGGTGCGAAGCAGATATTGATAGAAATTGCTTTCTTCGGAAGGTTGTCCCACAGTATACGTCTGATCATATCACCAGCGGCGGCATTTTGTAGCTTTGCGATTGGGTACAACTCGGCGGGAGGCATTCGATTAATTGGCCGTGTATAAATGACAAATGATCTCCTATTAAACCAGCGAAGAACGCGATATGTCGACGAGATGGTCCGCTGTCATTATGTAACAATTAATTGGGACGTGTCTACCTAAAACGATTCCATTTATGTAGCGTGCAATAATGGAACTTGAAGTGCAATAATGAACCTATTTAGCGTATTTAAAATAAGCATTGATGATAAGATACAATTTCTCTGAGCGCCCGGCTGATATCCTCTTTAAAGATCATGCTGCTTAATCGCATTTTTATAAACTGGAACAACCGATTGATATCATCTCCGACATTGCGTCTCTCGAACGAAAATAAGATATATTTGCAATAAGTAGAAGGTGGAAAAGTTTTTAAACTGATATCCCAGAGACGTCTCTTATTTATTCAACATACCATTTGAAAATACGATAGAGGGTTTTCACCAGACACATTCAGCCCCGCACGAGCAATTTTATTGCTGAAGAAATATCTGTTATTGGTTTTGCACATGTTGATACGATGCAACAAACAGTCAATCATTCGAGAATATTTGAGTGATGACACTTTTGACGTAATTGAAGTATTTTGCTTTCGTCGTCTACTGTCGGTCGTATCCGAGTGTGCGTGTGTGATGACAACAAATTCCGCATACCCCTGGAGGAATATCACTCTTAATGTACTTATATCAAATTTTTATGATGTGCTAGATCTGAATCTGTATTACCCATGAAATATTGAGAAAAGAGCGGTGGTAGAATGCGCCTCCCCATGATGCTTGTTCTATAACGTCAGTTCTTGCTTCTTTGTTGTTGTATTGTTGTTCTAATCTTACCCAGCATACTGTACGCTGACGATATCTCAATACGTAATCTTAGTTGTAAATATACACATATATGTTTATTTGCCGTCGCCGTTTCTTAAACATCGTTATATATGTCGAATTGTATGTATCATACCGTATGAGGCATGTTACATACACACTGCCTGGTTTAGGCTGTTGGTATCATATATATATATATCATTGTCTGTGGTATGTATTTTGCTAAGACATCCGGCGATAGGATTGGTGCTGTCGTAGGAATTTACATCAGCACGAGTTCAACGCTTCGTTGTGCAAGTCATCCATCTTATTAACGGAACCAGCCAAGAGCAAAAACGAGACACGATGTATCAAGCAAAAGGATTTTATTGGGGTTGTTACATTTTGATTCCAGTGAATCTCTAATATCCACTTCCTGTGGTTAGAAAAAAAAATCAGAATTCGATGTGACAGTTATGGTCTCGGCCTCAGCTGTTGTTGACTTGATGTATCCTCTACTAAAGGACGAGTTTTCGACAAGTATGCAGAGCACATACCAGTCAATGACTGGTTTGTTAAACCGCGCCTTTCAATCTCTAGACGCGTATATTTGTAATGAAATAGAAATAATTTGATAGCCAATACATGCTTAGAAGTGGTTGAGAATTACACCTGTGGCTTCTTAGAGCAACAACATATCAAAAATATATTACAAACATGGCATTCTGTCACTTTGACCGAAATTGAGGGACACTTCATCAGCAAGGAGCAGCAGTGTATTATACTATATGACAAGTTTAATCAAACAGTTTATTGGTCTCTGATTATATGTTAAGTATCCAAATTGTTATACAGTTAGTCTTTCCGGCTTTAAACCTTAATGTGAATATACTTGAACATTCGGGAAAATGATACATACCTTTTGCCTCATTAGCTTAGTAATATAAGGTTTGGTGATTTATGCTTATTGGTACAATCAAAAGCATTCGTCATATCATCCTTTGTACCCATAGTAATTTAATGCATTTGCATGGTTTATTTTTTTCTTATAGCAACAAAAATATAAATGGCTGACCGTTCAGTATAATGGCCATCTATATACTGCTTAACTGCGTTGCAAATCACACTCTGATCTCTTGTAGTGGTTTTGTAAATATGTTTGCAGTGTCTTGTTGTTGTGATGTTGTCCATGAAGTTCCTGAATCTTCTTAATAACTGCAACATTAATGTGCCAACAGTAGACCATAATCGTAAGCATATTGAAATGCATTAAACAAAAGTCTGATTTATCGAAAAGTAACCGATTTTGAGGGACAATTTATACAAATATTAACAACAATCGCAGCAGTGTCATGCGGACATCAAACTTGCCACTAAATTCACAAGATGCATGGTCCATGATGAGCTAACGTTAGGGACTGAGTATGTTAATCGCGAATAGTAAGGGATGACAGTGCGCGACATAATTTGTATTCTCGCCAGCAATTATCGCGTTATCTATTCGTTAATGTGACTCGGGCATCGGTGACGAGTTATTAGTGCTCAACTTTCATTCAATGTAGTGCAAATACTGACTAAGTCTAATCACTACATATTATCAAAATTACTACTCTCATATGATTAGCGAACAAAATAGTAATGCACACAGTCAAAAATAATGTTGACCTCAACAGAATTATTTATATATATATATATATATATATATATATATATATATATATATATATATATATATATATATATATATATATATATATATATATATATATATATATATATATATATATATATATATATATATATAATATATTGTAAATAAGCCATGAGTTATTGCCTGAATGCGCTTTGATAAAATGTTTGATTGCTTAAGTGGCTGCGATGGATAGTGATACATATTATTTGTGAAACGCAAGAATTTACGGTAGATATTGTGTGACTACCCACGGCACAGCACTACTGAAACTATATTTTATGGCGGTTTATCAAGGATTATAAGTCTGTTATTCTACCAGAATTATACGACTACAGCAGATGCGTTGGTAGTGAAATAGAGGTGAATAAACGGTCATTGTTGTAATATTCGTTGTACTCATGTAACGTCTACTGATACATGAGGGCATAAATAGATTATAGCACATTGATAATATTGGACAGCACATTTCGTTGTGGGTGTTAACTGTGGTTCGGTGATCTTTTTTGCCATCCATCCAGATCAACCGGATAGCACATGGTTCGACTCTCCGCTGTCTTGACATATGTACGAACACGCAAAGGAAAACCTTCAGGCCTGTTTTTCCCGATTCAATATTTAAATATAGATAAATGCATGTATTTTGGGCCATGCAAGAGATAACGATGATGTATTTATCAAAACAGGTGGTATTATGTTGTCGTGACTGAATGAGGGAATCTTGGGCTCTATGATTAGCGTCATGACATTATCTATTGCCCAATCTGCGCAAGATGCTAATAGAATATGTGCGTGAACCGCGTATATATGTTTCACACAAGTGATATAAAACCAGTCTCTTCCACTTGCATGAAAACGCCACATAACTTAACCAAGTGTCACTTACATATAACCAACTTTCAAATGCGTGACACGCGTTTGGCAAATTTTGTCACATGCGACCCATATTCCGAACCTTTTTGTCACTCCTTGATGATGACGGCCATTCGCAAATATGTGGTACTTTACCTTGATATGTCTAGCACTGCACTGCCTTGCAATGCTTACCTAATCACCCAGAGGCGAATTAATGTTTTGACAACAAATACAACCTACTAATTGTTCATAACTTTCGGTAAAGGCAGAAAAGTGATGTCGAGCAAAAGTATATCTAACAATAAAATTACATAAAGATTAACTACTCCTCGGCGTATTACCCCCCCCCCCTCCCCCACCAAAAAACCATGTTATCTTATAACATTACGTGGATATTAGATACATGCCGGCAGAAAATGATTTCATTGTACATTCTCTACGATTGTCGGTGCGATGTAACGGTTGCCACAGTCCAATTTCAAGTTTCTTTCACAGCAGAATTTGATTTGATTCTTTTTGTGGCAACAATACCTTGCTGTTATATCAATATAGGGTTCATGATATTGCGAATATGAGGAAATTATCCGGAAAAAGGATTGAAATGGTCGAAACTGACTGACGAACCCTTTAAGTAGCAATTATATTACTAGGCAATCAGGTCGTTCCTTTCAAGGAATTTTATCATCGACCTTGGCATGCATACAATAAGTCATCATGCATAATTTCATGGCGATAGTTTTCACGCTTTATGCCTTAGAGAAATAAGAATGAGCTTTGAGAAACATTTGCTCAGCGACAAACAGATCGTAGATCAGCCATATATTTTAAGTGGCTCTCTAGAATGTTATATCTACAGTAGCCTCGATCAATTGCTTCGCAGCTTTCAGTGGCTTTAAACAATGCGGTTTTGACTTATAATCAATACAATGTGTTAAAAAAACCTAAGAGCAACTGAGTATATATGTAGGCGTATTTCTTTACCTTTTTGCGCATTTAGCCATCATTGTACAAAAGACATATCATTTCACACTAGGCTTTTGCATTAACGTATGACACAGATTTCGCCATTCACTGTCGTACTTTAACGGTAAGAAAATTATAGGGCCTGTTAGTTGAAAGACTTTGATCATGCATTTGATTAATAGTTGAGAATAAATAGGCAATATCGTGGCTATTATATTATAAACTGTTAACAAATGAATAACTATTGCAGTACTTAATAACACTCATTTGTCGACATCTTCAAAACAAGAATAGCCACTGTCTAAGCTCATCCTAGAGATAAGAAACTTTATTGCACGGCCATTTGCTGTATTTACTAAAGTCAGCAATGGCACGTGCTGTGACAAAAACATATTTCGAAGGGTCCTATACTAAGATTCAAGGCTTTTAGCCCATCAAGGATAAACAAAGGGTGAACCAAAGATGATGTATGGTGCATCTCATGGTTCAATGTCTAATCATTTCACGCTTCATTATCTGATCTGCTCATGACAGTCGTTTGACCAGAGCTTTGATTCATCATATCTACGCAGACGCAGGGAATTCAAGCAATGAATGTATCAAATAATGGAAGTTCCCGCGCTTAATGTATGTATTAACCGCGAAGCACCTCCCTTACGTTGCATCAACGATATATTTATCATTTCGAGCGAATGATGGGTAAGAGGTATTTAAGCTCATCTGTTATATTTGTGCCGCTTTAATTATAGTAGCTTGCAAGTTATTGTATTATTAACAGCCACATACGAAGCTATATTATCAAATCATGTGGCTTGGATGAACAAATTGCGTTGTGGGATTAGTCGGACTATCTAGGCAAGACTTTGGCTTTATTACACTGAACTATCCTTTTGTGTTTTTAGATGACAAATGCTATGTTAGATATGCTTAGAGGCACCCAATATGTTTAACAAGCCTATCAGCCAATTCCACAGATTCCATTATTGTACTTGTGACTATGACGAATAACCCCACTTTCTTCTTCCTTGATTGCTAATTGTACATCTACGACGACGACTGCCTGCCCTTAGATGAGCAAATATCTAGGAATTGATGATTTAGCAATTCGGCCAAAATAGGCAACCTCATTTCTATTATAGCAGCAAAACTTTTGGAATTTGCTCCTGGATGAACATTCAATCATTTATTACAAAGGGATATAGTTAACTCAATGGCACCAGGCACGCTTATCCTTAGTTGATATTGCTATTTGAAGCTTATCAGAATGTTAACAGGTGATGAATTAAATACCGCAGCAGCAGCAGCAAATCCTACCATTATCTTCACATTTCCCAGAATAATGAAGATGAGAAGAAAGGTTTGCACCTTTATGGTATACCATATATGAATAGGGATATGCTGCCGTGAGTAGCAGCACCATGCTATCTAATGTGATAACTTGCTAGCCTAGATCCCATTTTGCGCCAATCGGCTATATGCTCTTTGTAATTGCATCATTTAACAAAAAGTGGTGTATTTGTCTTTAGCAGCTGGGTTGAAGTCTTGGGGAACGAATGGAAAAACGTACGCAGCGGCTAATGCCTCATTCATGATGGACACTGATTATAATTATCATTACAACAGCATTCGTGCAACCGCGTGGAATCGCTGCCACCCTCTGAATGGAATCACAACGTTGGTTGCATCATGATTTAATATACCGAGCAACGTGGAGTAGATATACAGATGTTTATCAGAGCAAGTTAAATTTGTATTTTGGTCCATACGTTATTTAAAGGCTATCATACAAAGCATATGTTCGAGCAAATTTCAAATTAGGACGACCGTTATTCAATTTTGTTTCTATATTGTGTCATTGAATAGTGTTGCTTATTCAGCTACACCCGCTTAGTGACAGATATAAAGTCATCTGTCAAATGCTTGCAGACTTCCGCTATCAATTATTGCTACGAAAATAATACTGCTGAATGATTGAGAATGAAACTTGATGATGTCAACTTATCTTTTGCATCAATGCATGGTGGTGTTAAGATTTGATAATGCCTAGGATGAAGACAGTGAGGCTTGCAAAAGCGCATGGTGTTCCGCACAATGTTTTTGCATAGATTTGTGCCACGCACAAATTGACATTTGTGTTAATTACTTATAGTGAAACAAATTGTGTCGTGTGTTATTTTGTAAAAGCGAAGAATATGCCATCGATTAGGAATAATGCTAACAACGACATCGTTATTGCGCATACTTACAACAATTAATGACACTCATTCAACGACATTTCGGGTGACTCATGTCATAAAACAAAACAAAAATCTTTCAAGTATTTTGCTCATCAAACATCTCCCCAGAAATGAAACAAATTAAAAAAGCAAAGGTAACGAATAATATATACTTGAAATAGCTGTTCACAAATCGCATTGTTCAACAAACTTAGCTGCCACAAAAGAACACACGAACAAGAGGATATCAATAGAAATTCAATGTTTAAAATATTCTATTTGACTAGCACGGCGAAATTCCGAATCTCTTGGTAACTCATGGAGTGAAAGCATAATAAATGTTCCTTACCCAACTTGATCACTGAGTTCAGCTCAATAGCATCAGGCACGCTGATCGTTCCTTTGTATTCGGCGCATATTGTAATGAAACCAGCTGCAAAATTACACACCGCTGCTAAAGCAGCAAAAAAGGATCAGCTCGCACTTTCCCGGAACAACGATACCAATACTACACCATTTGTAGTTAGATACGCAGTCGGAAGTGGCATTGGTTTGTTTGTGGCTAATTCGAGCTTCGATTTTACGGTTTTGCATTATTTACTCTAGAATCGATCGTTACGCATACATAAATCACAATGTTGATGTTCATGCAAATTGCAGAGACATTTCAACTTCGGAAATGAACACAGAACCGCACGGCTCTAGTATTCTACGTTTAATGTCACTGCAGCTGCAAATGCCTGATCCCTGCTAGTACCTGATTGCAGTTATGAATAAAGCAACTAATGTACAAATGCCGTAAGTGCTGTGTCGCCATCTTTAATTTCCTGTGTATTGCAGAACAACGTTGGTAGTGTCACCAGCTATGTCATGATAGAATATACATAGTTAAGGATGAAGTTATTCGTGACGCCAATCAAAAGCGATTACTGTTAAATATTGAAACCTGTAGCTGAGAAAATGCATGCTGCCATTTGACCTTTTTATGTCCACATCAAAAAAGTCCAATTTTCGTAAAACATTCTTAGATAGGTAGATACAAATTACATGATGACTTTGATTGTATGTTGGTAGTAAACTGATGTCCATGACGCTGTCGCTCCTGCTCTTAGTCAGCAAGGACGGATTTCATTGCAAAAGTTAACTTGCTAACGCCAACAAGCCTGTTTGGTTTCAAATGTAAGAATTAAATGTCTGTCCCAAGCAAATACTTTCTATGCCACCGGTTGGGAGTCGTATCCTAAGCTTTTGTACATCTACTGTACTTATGTGATCTCAGAGACAGATCACAAGCCGTTACAGTATTTGCATGGCAAAAGCATTTTTAGCAATGCCTGATGTTGTGTCTTCGCCGATACGACTCGAAACTTCAGTATGTGCCTAGAAACTTGTTAATTGAAGCTGACACATTGCCACGAGCCTTTCCGCATGCGGATCATTGAAAAGGAAGTCAGCGTGCACCTGGACATGTTTCGAATGGAAAATAAATGCAGTTATCCGATGTGGTATAGACTTGTTTCAGAAACCGCGAAAAGTAAAACATTGCAATTGGTCCTAAAGCCAGTCACAATGGATGGGACTGTCATTGAATTCTGAAGCCATGCTACCATTTCAGTGAAAACCTCTCTGAGATTGATGGGGTTATAGTGAAAAGGTCTAAAGTGATGATACCAGGTACCCTCAGAAAGGACATGCATGCTATGTTGCACGAAGGACACCTTGTAATAGACAAATGTCAAGCAAGAGCGACCAATGTGATGAACTGGTCCAATGTTTTCAAGGACATTAACGAGAAGGGGAATCGTTGTGGTATATGCCAGTAGTATTGCTACAATCAGTCTACAGAACTTCGTATAGAATTGCTCAATTGCCACTTGAATAAAGTGTACAATTTACCTTTGATATAATAACTCTAATCACGTTCTTTGGCTACAATTGGTATTCATGTTTAGGAAAATTGACTATAGTCCTGAGAGTGTTTTTGCGATTTTTGTTAACTTTTTGCAACATCTATCTATCTATCTATCTATCTATCTATCTATCTATCTATCTATCTATCTATCTATCTATCTATCTATCTATCGAGCTATCTAGCGATCTATCTATCGATCTATCTATCGATCTATCTATCTATCTATCTAGCGAGCTAGCTATCTATCTATCGATCTATCTATCTATCGATCTAGCTATCTATCTATCTATCTATCTATCTATCTATCTATCTAGCGATCGAGCGATCTATCTATCTATCTATCTATCTATCGAGCGAGCGATCTATCTATCTATCTATCGATCTATCTATCTATCTATCTATCTATCTATCTATCTCTCTATCTATCTACCTATCTATCTATCTATCGATCTATATAGGGATACATATATATATAAATATATATATATATATAAATATATATAAATAAGTATATTTATATATGTTTATAAATATATTTTATATATATATATATATATATATATATATATATATATATATATATATATATATATATATATATATATATATATATATATATATATATATATATATATATATATATATATATATATATATATATATATATATATATATATATATATAAGACTTCTGCTGCTAATCATGACGCTCTTGCATGGCATCGTTTATACGGCATATTGCCAATTCGGCTTCATTTGCAATGTAGGTTTTCTAACTGAATATTACTCAAATTACCATGTATGAAGTGGCCGGGGATATTAATGATGCATGCCACCTGATACCCAGTCGTAAGGATAATCATCGCCGAAGTATTTGGGCAATGCATCCAATTTCGCATTTTTCTAAGAATGCCTCGTTGTCAATTTCATGAACGCATGTTAGCTTGTAAACCGTCATATCAGCCGATGGCATTTTTACAAAACACATCATTTTGCATTTTGTGATGTATTTTTATGTTTGAAATATTATCTATTGTTGTTAGAACCATTATAACACAAGTGGACCAAAAGTTCAATATGACTCCAGTGCCCTTCACGATTGTGTTGCATGCAGATTCGTTAACCGCCACTACTCGCAATGCTTTCGTTTAGTCAATTATTATCGTAGCATTATTGAATCGGCAAGATATTATAGAAGACACAGACCCGTCCAATGTGTATCGAACAATGATTGATGTATTATAGCGGAATCATCATGCATTGAAACACCAAACCTAAATCATGTTTGAACTAAGATGTTCTTTATTTCCTCAATGGTTGTCTCGGCGCTTACAGTGAACAGTCGTCTTATGCCAAGTCTTTAGATATAAGAAACAGGGCAATGTTTATACAATATCATCAGCTCATAATGGTCTTACGCATATCACCACCTTTATAGCAATGTCATGGCACCCTTGCTGCAACAGCTTGGATAAACGATACTGCGAGCCTCATGATGTGTTTTCGCAAATTCAATTAGTTTGATGAATGATGGTGTTTTCACGACTTTCCCCTCTTCGAAATATATCGGTGGAACTATAACAAGGTGATACTCACTATACGTCTCAACTACATTGCTTGCAACAACGTAAAAGCAAGCAATATCCAATCGTAGTAAACTATATGGGCCTCAGGTGTATAACCATATTTCGCTTATCGCCGCAAACCTATTTTTGACGGAGTGGTCATGAAATTCTATATATAAATTGTCCATTTTTATAGGTCATATAGCGTAAACAAAGATAAAGTGAAATTCCTCACTTATATTTAAATACAAAAATCATATCAAATTTAAGTTGGAAGTTCCTTTAGTAATCGAAATGATGTTGTAAACCCAGTTTAGAAATTAGTGTTGCCTGATTTAATACAGGATACGCCATTATTCACATAGTTCGCTAATCGTACACGTGAGCAAATAACTAAGGAAATGTCACTGGGGCAAGCTCATTAGGGTTCGGCGTAGAGGTTTCGTCAGGTTAATTGAGGAATAAGGATGGCTATAAGAAATCAGGACAACTATACATTAGCTTCATCAGCTTATGTTCTGACCACGTGCATATTTGTCGACATTTATATCTTGGTTTGCTTGCTGATGCTCAGAGAGACTCGGTGGTATGAGAAAAGTTATGCAGGATTGCACTATAACTATTTTAAAGCGTATACTTCTGATTAGTAGCCTAACAACTGGCTACTAACCACTAGTTATAGACATCATATAATCAGGGGATCGGTAATCTAGGAAATTGATTGAACTAAGATCGGGGTATTGCATAAATGTTCAATACAACAGCATTTTGATAAGTTAAGGAACTTCAAACGTATATTTGATATGATTTGTGTATATTAAATATATGTGATGAATTTCACTTGTATTTTTAATAGCAAACTGAGTCAATCTTAACCAGCCGTTTGACATATATCAGTATCAAATAAAAATATCATGAATGGAGTTGATTGGCAAATTTTGACAGGCGTAGAACTTATTAAATATGTTCTACCTTATTGGTTTGTGAGTGCGAGGTGAATGAGCCGACCCTAACGCTTGATGTAAGCAAGTTTTTATCATAATTTATTTGTCTATAATTTTAGTTTCATGCTGGCAGCTTAATTATAGTGAGCAAAGAATGAGCGGAACATTTTTTTTTTGCCACACATAATTATTCGAAACTGGCGTTTGCACATTCAATCTTCATAACCTGGAGCATTACACGCATTGTTTCCGTTGTTCTGATTGCATAGCAAAGACAACTTCCATAATTTCCTCAAGACGCGAAAATAGTTATCAATACATGCTATTTTACTGACAAGTCACATCAACTGCCTAATTGTATGTGATAGAAGTGTACGAATGAATAATGCTGATATGTAAAAATAGCATCCGTCGAATAGTGCCCGGTTAATACTAATTCACCAAATCAGCAGATAAGTGTTTTATCTCAAGCTTTGTAAATAAAAGGTTGACTTATCAACATAGTCGATACCTCTGGCTGAACCTTGCTTACTCTCAGGCAACATGGAATATCTATATTTTTACTTCTACGATCAATCATAAAAACGTCGATGCCATTCTATTCAAGCAATATTAACGACTGCATCAAACCTCTTTGGTGTGTACGTTAAATTAAACCTTTGCTGATAAGGCACGAATGTAGTGGGGTAAATTGAATTGGCCGGAACATAATTATAATCATCTATTGAGGACTTGCGTGATATGTAAATAAAAGAAACCGTAACTTTGGTTAAAGATCAAAAATAACGTTTTTTGTCGTATCCGATTTGTATGTTTCAAAATATCGGAAAATATCTTTTAATCTAACCACGGTAGTACAGTGGACATAAATCTGCTGTAAAATAGCTGCTCGGGTTTAATTCCGATTAAATTCCTCGAGTCTATTTTGCACCAGTTAGTCGCATGGAAGCATGTCGCGTGACGTCACGTTTGCTGGTCATCCCAAAACAAATTCTAAGGCGGAATTTCGGAAGCTGCAATTGTTTCCCTGCACCTTTCCTTCCTACCAATTAGTATCTAATAACATGTCGTCATCAGATGAAGATTATAAAACCTCATTAGGTGAAATGATGTCCGTAGGTATTTAATTGAGCCCACACGATTGCGTGGAGACGGAATAACAACCGAGTCTGATACTGAGGCTGGGAGCTCAGAAACGGATTCCGATTAGGAGAATGAATGCCGAAAAGACGCTATGACTTTCAGGTCAGTGAAAATGTGGTGCGTAGAAATTTTTCGTCTCTATTAGTCTAAATATCGAAATGGATTAGCACCGGTAGAAATAACATTTCCGCGTTATGAGGTCTATCTGGCCCACACACCCAAGTCAATAAATTCATCCAGCGCGTTTCCCGAGCGACAATGACATGTATGATATATATATATATATATATATATATATATATATATATATATATATATATATATATATATATATATATATATATATATATATATATATATATATATATATATATATATATAATATGTATATATATATGACATGTATGATTATATATATATATAAATTTCGCTATCAATCAAACACAAAGGCACAAGCATGACTGTGTACGAAAATTACCTTAAGATGTCGTCTTTTCTCAAAGGCATGACATCTTGGCGAAGCCTAGGTTGCTTTAAAAAGCCCAGACATCTGAGCGGCTCGGGGTCTGTTTCATAGGCGTCCCTCTGAAAGTGTTCGGAGCAAAAGACTAGTTTTAATCGGCTTCCAATCATTCCTCTTCACCTTAACAATCCAATTCTCATGCATGTTTCGGTCTTAGGGGAACCGAAAGAAGCTTCTAACACAACGTGGTTTATATGCACCATATTTTTAATGGCAACTGTCTGCTGTCCCAAAAGCATATCAACAATATACGTTTCAGATTCAAGGTGGGGTAAAATGGGCAAAAATCATAAGTGTGGCATGCGAACGCTATTAGATGCAATGCCAGTATAGCAGTTAAAACCGTTGCTAGCAGCTCGGTTGGAAAATAATGCTGCCAAATAGCTTCGCTTATTATGAAAAGTAGGTTAAGGTAGCAGGGCAGTATGAAGGCAATTAGTAGCAGTCATAATGCGGGCTTGCGTGATATGTAACAGCATCTACATAGTTTCAGCATAAGTCTACACATGTTAACAAATGTACGCAGCATGTCTATATCAAGCTCTCCAAATTAGACTCATTTAAGAAACATAACCCCTACTCGTTTGTCGTATATCTCTGATGTTGAAAGGGCATATTGTTTCTATATGGTATCCCCCGAGCCTCTTATATAGGACTGCATGACCCTCTGTGTCAAAAGAGCCTAATCGACTATCCACCTCTTGCAAATGGCAGAGCAAAAGTAGTAAACATGACGGAAATCGATTCAATCACTCGTATTTGATAATTCTCAATGAGCTATTTTTCTGTTGAAACCCCAAATCGGACAATATGATAAAGAAAAAAACCTAACGGATATATAAAATTGGCGTGTGTACTATATTTTCAGGTGACAATGCAAAAGAACGGGGCACTAATTATTGGCATAGAGCATGGTTACGTTTCAAAAAGTTAATTGGGCATCATTGCTCGACCGAACTGTAGTGGTCTCGTAACGGTATAAAAGTCCGCACTTATCAATTGCATCTTGCCTATTTACTAGAAATTAACCGATGAATGTATTCCGTATTCATTCAACCAATTATGCGTAGGTGATTGTTTGGAATAGCGTGCAGCTTAAAATTCACTGGCGGTCCCAACAAAAGCTATCGGTTTTAGTTTTGTTTTAAACATGAGGAGTATAATCCGGGTTGACCCTGTTGGCGATGGATAGCTAGCACTTAATATTATTTAACATTAGAGAAAAATGCAAGCAAAGCACGGTGGTTTTTGTAGGTTTGCACCAAATGAATATGGTAAATGTAAATGAGGTTTCCACTTGTTTCATACATCTGCAGGTTGTGTCGTCTATAATGCGAAATGCAGCATATAACTGGATCATGAAGCAACCTAGTATATATCGTTCACTGTGTTTGCGTTAAGCATTTTCCTGTGGTCTTTGGGTTACTTCTGGTCATTTCTGGTCAAGTGACTTGTTTACATGATTCATCATTATGCCCCGATCTCAATTAATGGTTGGGAAGGAACTAAATTCGCACCCACAAGTTGTCTAACCATATTTCCTCATGGGAGGCGCATAGGTCCAATATCATAAAAAAAAAATCAGGGGTCGTCTAACAGTGATAAGCCGATTGCCGCCAAATGCTATTTTACTAGCGGCCATATCAGAATATCGCGCGGAAACAAGTGGCAATTGACAATGATTTGGCGTTAATTAGTCAATGGTTATAGATACAATAGTTTCAATGAACTGAATTTCAATTACGAATGGTAGATATTTTGCTTCGATATTTGTGACGATATAGAAACTAATCGATTAAGCGGATTCATTTATATTAAGTCTAGTCATTAGCTAGCGTTGTTCGAGTGAGTTGTCACTGTCATGCATTGAATGAAATTAACAACCATGAGAACGTTTGTCTCGGAGTATTTTGCACAGTATACTATTAAACATAATTAATCATTAATTTTGGGCACAAGTAACCTACTGATGAGTGTCTGAGTAGAGTGGCAGAACTATCATGCTACTCAGTGTCCATGAATATTCAACAAGTTTGACGCGTGACAATATTAGCGAACGCATCAACGCCATAAATATAATTCATGCTGTATATAGGTCTCTCTTATACTGGAAGCGAAACGGTTTTTTAAAAAGGTCTCAATCACCTTTGAGGGTCTGATTCAATAAATGAACAAATACAATCAAATGATAAACAAATTGCTTTTGATACTCTGCAGACACTAGAGAATAATTATATCGCAATAAACACAGTGGAGTGTGATGATTATTCAATCCATTACAATTGCCTGAGGGCATATCTTACATTCACTGCATCTGCGGTAGTGCCTGCAACGATTGTACTGCGAATTCGGATGCGATAGTAGATTCAGGCACTTACTAAGGTGGACAATAGGTTCTGGACATGTATCAGCAACGCTTATACTAGCGGGTATTGGATGGTGAAAGACAGGAACCGTCAGCACAGGATTGTATCATAGTTGGATGACTCACACTAGTTAATTTTGTTACATTCAGTAGTATGCACTGTTAACTTAAGACTAGTTCCGATAAAACATAGTCTTGTGGTAACACAAATGAGAGCATCAATGAATGAACAAAGGTTGAATGCACAGCAAGATGGGTTATGACGTATGCAGTGCTTATAATGATTATTGTCTTTTTAATGACTTATTTTACCGAATTATTTCCAAATGTTCATAGGTTTCTCAAATCTGTTCCCTTAAAATAATTGAAATGCAGTACGCTGACTTCCGTTCTGCTTTACATGGGATATCATATAGGCCGTTGCATATAGCTTATGGCCTATCACGCGACAATCATGTGACGAAGGATATATAGCAAAGCCATTTACCGCATCCATATATTTCGTTGTGCATATACGGATATATGGCTTGCGGTAAAACATGTTGCTGTTAAGAAGCGGACAAGTAAACCATCTATTCAATCGGACCATCCCCACATTGCAACAAATAGAACGTGACTTTGGTATTGCGTTACTTCCAATACGCTGTATTATCTTTATTGAATAGTGTTCGTTTGAAATATACCACATTAAAATGCCCTTGTTGATAACATGCAAACATCACTTGTACCATTACCTATCGCAAGTTCAAAAAGCTAAAAATGTCTCAGGCTACCGGTTGGTAAATTGAATCATTACGATATTGTTTGGTTACCTTAATATTGATTTTAACGATTTTCGGATGCAAATGATATAATATGTTCATTTGGCACTTAAATCGACCAAATGTTCATCCGCAGAAGTCTATTTTCTGCATAATTATTGCTCCAATGAAGCTCTGTGATGGTTTCTGAGCAATATCATCATTCATAACTCTAGGGCAAAATAGAGCGTGGTTCATGCCATCATACACAATTTGTAAATAGAAATATATTCATATAGATATATATATATATATATATAGATATATATATAGATATATAGAGAGAGATATATAGAGATATAGATAGAGATATAGATATACATATATATATGAATAGATAAAGACATATATATATACAGAAAATATATATAGATATATAAAGATATATATACTACTAGAGATAGATCTATATCTATATATAAAGACGTATACGTAAAGAAGATAGAGAGAGAGAGATAGATATATATAGATAGATGTATAGATATAGATATAATAGAGATATATATCTCCGAGAGAGATCTAGACATCTAGAGATGTAGACCCTCTAGATAGAGAGATCTGATATATCCCCCTGTCTCTATCTCTATATATAGAGCTCTCTACATATATCTAGAGAGATAGATCTAGATATATAGAGATATACAGACTCTTTATATAAATAGACAGACCTATATATCTAAGTATACATATCTATATATATATATATGTATATATATATATATATATATTTATATATATATATATATACTCCTACATATATATATATATGGAAATATATATATATAAATATATATATGTATATATATGTATATATAAATACATATGTATATATATAAATATTTATATTAATATATATATATATATATATGTATATATATATATTGCTGCGCAACTTTAGTCATATTGATGCCTCTCTGCATGCAGCACGCGCCTCGACGCTGAGCACTAATGAGCTTGCTTGTTCTCCCCCAGGCCCAGTTACATTTCCATCGCTATTACAATGATGTTAAGACCAACCATCTATGTGAATTTAATAGCATTTCGTTGTTCTACTTAAGATTAAAATAATTGTGAAAATACCATGGATCCATTTGTTTTACTCGTAGCTTCCGTAAAGAGGTGACTTCATATTCATGGACTGCTTAAAGCCACGAGCATCAACATAAAATACATTAATAATACCTCAGCATTGTTCACTGTTTAAATATCGCACAAATGCTATCAAATGGAACTCATCACGTCCGGTAGAGCATTGAAGGGGCGGTTGCTTGGGACTGGGCTGCAGCGTTTTGCCGTCTTTTGTCGTTGTTGCCTATTGTAAAGCTGATGTCCCAGTTTGGGCTAATTAACATCCTTTACAAAAATTCGACGGGGCCATGGCAATCCCCGACTCGTGGTAAAAAACAGACGCTAGCTTTATTAACAGTGTTTCAACTATTTTTAATTCGCTTCGCTGACAACACCCAAGTTCTCCGATCATCTTTGTAGAGTCGCGAGCAGCTTCGTTCGATAGCTCAGAGAGCTGGTATGTGTGTTGAAGCTGAGAAGGCGCGTCGTTCATACAACGTCCACACGCGTCCCCCGATCACTATTTTTTCTATCAGCACTTTACTCCGCGAGTATGTGACGATTCCAGCTGAGGCACGGATCACCTAGACCTGTCCCCGCGCATGTCAGTCGTCACCCTGTGTCACGGCGAATGGACCGTTGGTTGACTGGTCATAAAAGAGGAGTATGCGAGAACATCATACTACCATGAAACAAGCATTAACTTATCGACAATCAATGACCACATAGGTCGCATACAACATTCTATGTTGATAGAAGAGCAACAATTCTAGCAGATGGCAGTGTACCATATGTACATTTATGGGTTGTATTACTGTTTATTGAACTTTTCCAACAAATGATGGAAGAAAAGCAATCGTCTGCGGATAATCTCAGCTCAGAACCACATTGCCGCATCAGTTATATATATATATATATATATATATATATATATATATATATATATATATATATATATATATATATATATATATATATATATATATATATATATATATATATATATATATATATATATATATATATATATATATATATATATATATATATATATATATATATATATATATATATATATATATATATATATATAATCATAACAGTGCAACTCTTTCCACAACGTTATGTTAACTGACGACGGGCTAACAAGTGCCCCTCCATGAATGCACACATTGGCTATTTTGGCTAATATTGGTATGGTAAATGGATTAGTTAACAGATAATAATCTGCATATATATTTATGGATATATAACATGAATACATATTTATATATGGGATATATATGTATAGGTATATATATTTATAAATATATATATATATATACAATTATATGTATATATATATTAATAGATATATAGGAAATATATATATAAATATATATATATATAAACATGTATATATATATACATGTATATATATATAGATATATATATATATATATATATATAGATATATATATATATATATATATATATATATATATATATATATATATATATATATATATATATATATATATATATATATATATATATATATATATATATATATATATATATATATATATATGCCATATACTAAATTAGTATTAGAGAGTATCTAATATGTAACCTGGAACAAAGTACTTTTCTGTTACTGATTATCGTTTTGCTTTACCCCTCAAATGTTTCGATGAGTAACAACACTTCCAATTACCGTTTTTCTGTCAAACGCAAGCCATGTGTACAACACATGGGAAGTTGGGTTCACATATATTATTAACACACCCGGGGCGCCTTTTTGTGTATACGAAATAGAACGGCCTTTCATGGGGATACAATGTTCATTGATCGCCTATCTATGATGTAGCGGAATGTCATAAATATGTCCATGAAAGTTGTGTACAACATATGGTTCATACTGATATATTAATTTTTCAGATTATAAACTGCCAACGGTAATACTAACACACGCCGTTAAGGTCCGACATCGTGACATTTGTGTTTTTGTCACCAACCAAAATATTTCAAGCATATTAAAAGAAATCTATGTTTCTAATAGGGGAGCAATAAAATTTAGACAACACGATAATACAACCATTTATCGAATAATGAGTTACGTCATACGGTGCCTCTAGAACCCAACTGAATCGTATTTAAAGTGGGACGCATATCTCATATGTACGCTCTATGTGCAATTGACTGGATGCCATAAGTTAACTAAATAATGTCTCTTTATTAAATTAATTATTGAAAAATGCTATCCTTGCAAATCCAAGGGCGCTCCCTCAACTGCCCATCAAAAATGAGGAAATGATCTTACATTATTCGTCAGGGATCGGTTTCAATAAGTATGTGTTCTGTAGAGTTCTGTCGATTGTTTCATAGAAAGGCATCAATGTAATGGCTAACGTGATTCAAATTATCCAAGGTCGGAACAATGCCGCTATATATACTCTATATACTCAAAACCCCGAGTATTAACCTGTTCCTTAGAGCAGTGACTGACCCCTGTTGCAACCATTGATCACAAACAGCGAAAGCATCCGGATGAACAACTCACATTTATTAAATCTGACACAACCTTTTAACGCACATGAATACATCAGGAAGTCGAAATTTATGCTGGTTAGATAAAATTAAAACTTACTAGTTAAATGACGGAATCTACGATAGCGAAATATTTTCAAAGCAACGAGAGCATAGTGTTTTGCTGCATGTGTGGGCGACATCTATGCACGTGCCAAGCTAAAGAATATTAACTTTTTATTGTTAGTATTTACGATGCAACCAGCCCGCACATAGCCCCCACAGCCCCCAACGCCATAGCAACTGGGGCAGCAACCACCGTAGACATCCGACCCTCACCACTTGCGCCAAGACATACACACATAGCAACTAAAGCAGTGTCTACAGCATCCACTGAGTTTACCGCACACCTATATTTTTGGTACATAGCACCATATTTTTCAAATTCTTTCTAAAGGTATTGCTTCTTACGACTGATCTCATTCAGCCGATAGGAGTGCCTTGGACCACATTGAGGCAGCTCCGGATGTAACGGTGCAGTCGTTGGTTGTTGTTTTATACTACCTTTGTATACATAAATCTATATATCAAGTTCAATTAGGAGTGATACTACAGACCAAATCACCCCTCTGTTTTGAGTGGTTGTATAAAAGTTAATAACGTTGCCTTGTTCTAGCTGTAAAGGCTGGTCTAATATATTACAACAGCCCGTTGGTCAGCATGCTTACTTATTCCTACCGCTTGATTCGTTCCATTAATATCAGGAAGGACTGTTATAGCAGCAGTATCAGCACTAACACCGGAAGACAACGCCATACGAATGATCCTACCATTGGATAACATGATATATCCACAGCTTGAGTCTTGTGAGTCTCGACCCCTGGCCCCATCACCAAACGACTACTTATATCCTCTGCAAAGAGCGGCTCTTGCTTCTGCCCATATAGTAATGAGGGGTTTCGTTTGGGAGTTTATGTGTTCTCTCAGGTCCCTGCGATACAGTCTGTGTCTGTCATCAACTTAGCAGCATCTTCAGGCGAAATTGGGTCGCCCAACCGAGCGATTTTATAATCTCCCATTTCAAGGTCTCCTGTCATAATACTGCCACCTTTATCCATTTTTTTGTGAGTCTACATAGGTCTTTGTTGCATATTCGGAAAGCTCGGCGTCCTGATAAGGTTTCCATTGAGCTCCATAAATACTCGCTTTTATTGACATCTTGCAAATTGAAGAAAAACACCAATAGGAAAGTCGTGATTGTTCAATATACGTCCCTTATTATCCCTTATCTGAACCTTCAACTCATTCACAGCTCCGACAGTAACACGTTTTCGACACAGGATAACCAATGTTTGTGGTTATGATATCACCGAAAGAGCCGCCCCCACAACCCATAACTTCAAGAAGCGTAGACGGCGCACCATCAAGCATTTTGTGCGTTGTATTGAATTGATCGAAGTGTATTAAAGATGCTAAAGTTTACGGGCCGGTCGCCTTTGTGAAGACCTGAAGGAAACCATCCTCCACCCAGACCGGTATCAAGACCTAATATTTTTAACACACAGTCACATTGTAAAGACCCAGAAGGAATTGAGGGGGTAACAATCCCAGTTGAATTATCAACCTCCAAACTAGGACCTAAAATATCCCGATTTATAAATTCAAATTCCTCCTGTATACGGGTTGAAGCTCCAGAGGCCAGGCGGGAGACTGAAACGTTTTAACCCCTCTGGCCCAGAACCATCTGGTAGCCATAGAAGGGCCCCATCTGATTTAATGTTATACCAGCCCACAGTGTACGTGATTGACCTAAGACCTGCGTTTAGATCACCTGCACTATTGTCAATAGGATGTTGCAGGGACACAGCGTCGCCGCTTTGAACATTTGAAAGAGATGATACATAGCACTACATAAATAAACAAGCCTTTAGTTTCAATTCGAATAAAACGTACAAAAAAGGGGCCGGTATACGTACCCCATATTGCCCACGAGGATCTGACACATCTCCTGATCCGGGTAAAATCGGATAATATCACAGATGCGTTTGGTGTAGAGTTCTCCAACCTGTTCGATAAATATTTAGTGCCAAACATAAGGGACGACAGCCTTGTAGTTGGCTGGAGAAACAACCACATGCAATACTGGCAGAACCAGGTAAACTTTGTTTTATGGTGCCATACCAGTGGCTGCAGAAATTCTGCCCTGGACTACCTCAGATCTGACTCCCCAGCACTAAGTAAGCTCTACAGGTTCCACATCTAGTACACCATCCGGAGACTTTTAGACGAAATGAGAATAGCACTGCCGGACGACGCCACATGGTCGGCTACCAACAATACCTTCAACAAGAGAATCTACCACCAGCTCTGCCACGAGTTTGGGGTTGACGAAAACAGCGACTGGAGGATGCCAGGCGGCAACCAGGGTTTAGGGCGGATCTACTTCATCGACCCCGAAACACACAATGTACGGGTCATCACTCATTACGGGGACATGAACCTATACGAATCTATCAAGCAAACCTTGGAGAAATCAACCAACGGGTTTGTTTTCCAGGGCGGCAAGCTGCACATTGATTTCATAAAGCAAGACCAAGAGTGGGCAAACATAGAGATAGAGGATAAACTTCCAGATAGAGGAAGCTTTGAGCCGCCGCCAGATACATATATGGTAGTCCCCTCTTCAGGGCCGGCCCCTGTGGCCTTGACCATTCTGCGTGGGGCGCACGAGAATGAGAAAACCGCTCTTATTATAGGCGGAATCGCCGCCGGTCCTGCAGCCCTTCAAGCTCATTTGCTTGGAATTTCAATGTTGGACTCTCACCCCTCCCATCCTCCTCCAGGCTCGCCATTTTAGCTTTCCGCCGGTCTATATCCCTTTCTATCTCAGTTATCTTAGCTAGGTTGTTGACCAGCTCACCCCTCTGGGTCTGCATAGCCTTGTAAAGCCCCATAAGCTCTCTGAATGGTAGTTCGTTGTCTGTTTGTGCAGCTTGGTAAACACCTTGTAGGGCTTTTGATGCATTTGTGGATAGTTCAAGGGTTACTCCAAGAGCCCGAGCAAGCTGTGTACCACCGTAATCTAGGATACTCCTATGAGATAGGAATTTGTTGGGATTGCTCTTCCATGTCAGAAACTTCCACTTTCGCCCCCACCTAACCCAAAGATCACCTTGTTTAGACGATCTAAAGTCCATACAGGCCAGCAGCCCATGCTCAGACACTGCCTTCTCCCACTTCGTAACTAAGACTTTAGATCCCACCTGATCTTCTGTTTACCCTGCAGGCATTTCAATAATAGTCCATGGTGGAGTAGTCGTACTCGACGCATCTAAAGCTTCGTCAATGAGGTTAATCACATCCTCTATTTCAGGGACAGGCAAATCCTCATTCCTCTCCCATCCTATAGCCTCTTCCTCATCTGGGTGGTCAGATGCTGGGTTATCAAACTCCATGGCTGTGTGTTAAAGATATAAATGTAATTAAGCATTCAACATGACCAGTGCTTACAAACGCAAACTAAACCCACACCACCGGATACGCGAACCGCTTTGGGTAATGGGCGAGCGACAGTCTGAAGTCATTACAAACAATCCAAGCACTGTTGACCAGAACCAACAACTGCTGGTTCGTTTCCTAGACGACGTGGTGATTGTTCCAGGGATAGCACCACTGGCCTATACAATCACGCTGACATCGACCGATGTTAACCGCAGCGTTGTGAAAAACGTGGGTCGCGCCGTGGTCAAGAAAATGACAATCAAGATTTCTGGCAATGAGGTCATGTTTATTGATGACAGCGATGTGTACCACTGTTACCACGACGTGTGGTGGACTGCACAGGAGAGACAGGGCCTCCAGTACCAGGGCATTGACACATCAGAGGACAGACACAACTAAGATACGACAAGGACTTAGCCGATGTGTATGGTAATAGGTTCTACGTTCTGCTTGACTTTCAAATCCTCAAGAGCCACATGCCATTCTACCAGAGAGCGCTTAATGACAGACTTGAATACGAGCTCACGTTCAACGACTACAACTGCGTAATTCACGCAACAGGCGACAACGACACCATAAAATTGATGGCATCTCTCTAGAGTATGACATTGTTACCTAAGCAGAGTTGGGCCACATGATATCCACCCAGTACACAGGTCGGCTCTCAATCTGTATGACCGTGTTCTTTGTCACAGGAAACTGGTATACAATAAAAGAGATACACTGTGGAACATCAACCTGAACTTGACGGCTCGCAGCATGAAGAGCATCTTACTGCTCTTTGAAGACCCAATCAATGCCTCATACGCCAGGAAGACAGAGTCATTCTACAACCCAAAGATTACAAAAGTTGAGGTGACCATTGAGGGCATTTCCAATCAACTCTATGCCCAGGGCATGCGTGGCTACCAGCAGTGGGATGAGGTGAAGAATGCCTTTGCAGCAACGAGTAAAAGAGACCCCAGCGTAGCAATAGCAGCAAAAGACTTGGCATTGTCGGACGTTTCCCTAGGAGAGTACCCAACAACCAAGTATGCTCTGTGGCTCGACTTAAGGACGAGTGATGACGACCAGCTGCACAGTAGTGGCAGGGCCGTGGAGAATGCGTTTGAGGGTATCACCATTTAGATCACGAAACAAGCAGAGGCGGCCGGCGCATTGAACGGTTGTATGTTAGTTGTAATGGATGCACAGCTTAATATTAAAGATGGCAGGTTCGTCAGCGCAGTCTACTAACATGGTTTTGATGAAACAAAAAACTGAGTTTACATTTCAAGATGGTCCCTGTTCGGCAATTGTTTGAACCCAGACAGGACGTAGGAAAACCACATTCATCCTCGACCTACTTTTAGGGGCCTTCTTTGGTGCCTTCGAGCATATTGAAATCCTCTGCCTTACCACACGTTTCAACAAGGCCTATTAGACGCGGTCATGGGTGTGGGATGATTCAGAGGTCTACGTTGTTGATCCAGGGAAGCGGCTCCATGACCACCTAAGGGCTTTTTACCATTGTTGTAAAGACGAGCCTACCCTCTACATTATTGATGACTGTTCGGCAACAAAGGCCCTAACCAAGAAGAAAGACCTGTTAACCGAACTGGCCTTTAGCGGCCGCCATGTGCGTCAAAGTGTCTGGGTCCTCACCCATTTGTATAACTCTGTGCTGAAGGACTTACGTGAGCAGACCCGCTGGATGCTGCCTTACATGAAAATGATGTAATTCCAACAAAGGAGGAACGTGCCACAGTACGCAAACTACTAGCAAAGACCAATCACGCGAAACTGCTGCTGAAGACTGATCAACCTACTGCATATGCCGTCGATTTAAGTGATACTGGCTTTGATAGCAGCCGCTGCCTCAGTAACCAATTTAGGTTTCTTCATCTGGGTAGCGGTGCAGTATTTTGAAGCTTGAAGGCGTATATGTATATTCATGGATCCTGATACCATTATTGATAAACTCCTTGAACAGGTCACGACTAGATTAGTGGAGACAAAGTCTGGGGGAGCGGAACCTAGTTGCATCCCTGGTGTAGATATGTCTTCAAAAAGAGATAGGCTTGCAGCCGACATAGCCGGCGGTCAGGCCCGTCAGTACCTTGATTCGGAGCACCTTACAATTGGCCAGGCTGAATCAATGTTTGATAAAGAGATCATAAAGCTGCATGTGAGATACAAGGCTCGGCTAGGCGCTAGCATGACAAGCACTGTAGGTAACTTATTGCTACAGCTATACTCAAATATTGCTTGTATGTTTCTACCAATCCCACCAGAGCACCAGCCAAAGCTAATTACAAACCTTGAGACTGACACGCGCTAAGCACTGCCACTTGTGAGCTATATCATCGCTATGGTATGTTGTTAGCTCCATTAACCGCGGCTTTAACAACAATTAAGCACGGTCAATTTGGAAAAACAAACACCGAATCAACAGGGGCCGGTGGAGAGGAAGACGCCACTTCTGCACTATAGCATGTGATTAACTCCGCTATATCACGTGCTTAACTCCGCTATAACAGGTGCTTACTAAGAGCTGTCAATTGGACAAATAAATTTAGTAAAATGGAAGAAACGAACACGAACCAAGGAGAGACAACACCAGGGGAGATAACGTCTGTGACCACAACGAAAAACGCTAAAAGGGTTGCGGCAGGATGAAAGGGTGCTGCAGCTGGAAAAGCCAATCAAAATAAGCTTCTGAGAGAGCTCCGAGAGGCTAAGGCCGCGCTTACAGATGCTAGAGACGAATCTGTCGAGCCAATATCAACGATCAAGCCTCCGGAAAGGTTGGGTGTTTGGACTAGCTTTGTATTGCTACAGGCAGAAACTAGCCTCACACCCTAAACAGGTTGTGGTACAAAAGTCTCCGGATGCTCATTTAAAGGATCCGTTTTATATGAAATAAGATGACAACACCAATTACTGATAGAAAAATGCTCGTCAACGCTTTTTACCACGGTGCAGTTGTTTCCGGTATTTCAATAGGTAATGCCACACTTGCTAAGATGGCTCTGGTTGTTGGGGTGCCACGTCTTGATTTTACCCTACGCGACTTGGTTATGGCTGTTGGCGATGTATCACTTGCTATGGCCACAAAGGATATGCTAATTAAACAAGGAATCTTACCAGTTGATATACTGAAGTAATGGCCACACTCGCGCTGTTTGTTGAAGGTAAAGAGCAAAAGCTTCCCTCTGTGTTGGAGAGGCCTGGTGAGGCAGAGCAAGACCAGCGCCGGCGGGCCACTGACCCTGTTGCATGTGGAGCTGTCTGATACCCAGTTGCCGCCAGACGGTATTACCATTTAGACTAATAGAGATCTATATATATAGCAATGGCATTATTTGACAATAAGTGCCCGTGGATATTACTCAGAAAGAAAGACCCCTGTAACAGGCCCTGTACGCAAGAGTTTTGTAACTTACACAGATATAAGATCAAACATGGTGTCGTTAATCGTATTTGTACGGGTTGTCAGAAGGCTATAAAAATTGATAAGGTAGGATTGTGTATGGATTGTGGTTTCAATAAAGTCAACCACAGTCGTCTTCATCAAAAGAAAAAAAAATTGCTTTCTAACAGACTGCAGCCGGAGCCACTGAACAGGGATTCCCCACTGAATGAAAATAGAAATCCTGTGGCGCTGTCAGCAAGGTCAAAGACGGCTTGCTGTATAGTTGTTGTCTTTTGTACATCAAAAAATTCCCTTTTAGACTAATGGAACTGTTAAGTAAACATGACTCATAATCAGCGAGCACGTGAAGCCCTCAACGATTATGTTTCAATTCACGGTTTTAAGTCAGTCTCCTTATCTACGCTCTAAGCTTGCTCTCAAAGCACTCCAAGTGCCTAATGAATATGACCGTACATACAAGGAGATATTGGCTAGATTAAGGACGGAGGTGGCTCGCCCCCCTGCCCCACGCAGACCAGTCTCTGCCCCATGCAGACCAGTCCCCGCAACCCAGTCTTCAGTCTCCACAGCGTGTCTTGAGTTCAAGAAGACTAAGTGGGCTGTTAAAAACTATTTGCGTGGATGGGTGATGAACCTTCCTGAGTCTCACCCGCTTAGCTCGGACCTTATGATGTTCTTTAAGGTCATTCGTCGGAAGATGCATAAAGTTCTGACTGGTGAGCTGGAAGAGCTAGGTGGAATCTAGTGTCAGTTTACCCTTTAGGTAAGACTCTCCAAGCACGTCGACGATGTCAGCACTGAGTATGTTGAGCCTGTGTTGTGTAATACGCAGCAGGTGGTTCTCTCCTCAGGAGACCTGGACGTTGCTCTGGACCAGAGTGTTGTTAATATCCAAGAGCCGTTGGAGAAGTGGACCAGCCAAGGTTCTGGCTGGAAGTTTGAGGATGTCATAACTCGATATTGCCAACTACCAACCGTTGAAGGGTGGCTCCTACCTGCGACTTCCGGCTGCGCTGGCGGCTAAGCAGGCCATCATAAATGTTAAGAACAGGGACGACTTCTGCATTCTATGGGCTGCTGTAGCCGCTCTGCACCTGGTTGCCAAGGACCCACAGCGACCATCAAAATATAACATTCAGTGGCTCTTAGATCTGCTGGAGGGTGCAGGTGTAGAATATCCTACACCAGTGTCGCATGTTGAGAAGATAGAAAAATATGCTAACTTAGCCTTTAACATTTTTGGCTGGGATGGGAAGACCTCTATTGTACACCGCATCAGTAAGCACTCTGGTACTCGTATAAACCTCATGCTGATTGAGAAGGACGGCAAGTTTCATTACACGCAAACAAAGACCTGAACCGCTTGCTGTATGACCAGATCAAACATAAAGAGCGCAAATTCTTCTGTGAGCTATATCTGCATGGATATACCACACAGGGTCTACTCTTGGTGCACAAACCTGAGTGCATGGGTATAGGACAAATTGCTGTGCAAGTAGATATGCCTGAGGAAGGGAAGAACATATTATCCTTCCAACACAACACCCATCCCTGCGGTGTTCCATAACCTGCGGGGCTATGACTCCCATCTCTTGATGCAGGATATACGCAAAGTAGAGGGGAACATCAATTGTATCCCCAGCAACATGGAGAAATATATTTCCCTGTCGCTTGGACAGTTGCGCTTCGTTGACAACACACAGTTCCTCCTGGCCTTGCTTGATAAGCTGGTGTCTGCTAACAACCCAGATGCCTTTGCTGTGACGGCGGAATATGAGCCAGACCAGATGAAGCGGCGGTTGCTGTTGTGCAAGGGAGTCTTCCCCTATGAGTTCATGGACGACTGGGATAAGTTTGATTCCCCTCTGCCGCCGATCCAGGAGTTCTACAGCAAGCTCTCTGAGGAGGTAGTATCTGCTGTAGACTATGCCCATGCACAGAAGGTCTGGAGCGTGTTAGGGTGTAAGAACATGGGGGACTACCAAGACCTGTACCTGCGGACAGATGTACTGCTCCTGGCAGATGTGTTTGAGGTGCTCCACAAGACCTGTTTTAAGCAGTACGGGTTAGATCCGGCCCACTACTATACCAGCCCCGGTTTGTCGTGGGATACTTTGCTTAAGAGCACAGACGTGGAACTCGAGCTACTCACCGACTATGACAAGCACCTGATCATTAAGAAAGATCTATGCGGTGGTATAAGCATGGTGTCGCGCCGCCACGCTAAGGCCAATAACCTGCTTGTGGATGACTTTGACCAGGAGGTGGCTCGGCCGGAGAATCTACAGATACGGGACCACCCAGATGATGCCCAGACTGGATACATACTTGAGGATGACTTGGAGTATCCTACTGCACTTCATGACGAGCACGACGACTACCCGCTGGCTCTGGAGCGGCTTCTTGTAGAGAACGACTGGTAGTCGAACTATCAGAAGAACCTCCTGGGCGAGTTGGGTGGCACCTTGGGTGAGGAACCTCTAGCTGTATCTGTCTTTGGGTATGAGACTTACCTAGATTCATCGTGCACTTGTCATTGACCAGAGCCCCTGGATGGAGCTTTACGTTCAGATAAATACGGATCTGCGTAAGGTGGCCACCAGCGACTTTGAAAAGGACCTGTATAAGCTTATGAACAACTCTGTGTTCGGCAACACCAAAGACAACCTCCTCAGGCGGGCCAATGTCAAGATTGTGCGCTCAAAGGATGAAGAAAGAGTCTGAGGCTTATCGCCAGTCCTGTCTCTGCGCGTTATCAGGTGTTTGATAATAACTTGGCTGCTCTGCACATGCATAAGACTCACCTGGTACTGAACCGCCGGTGTATGTGGGTATTTGTATACTCGACCTCGCCAAGCTCCTTATGTACGACTGTTATTACAATACCATGAAGCCAAGATACGGCAAGAACCTTGGCAGGCTGTACACAGATACGGATTCGCTGATAATGGAGATACGCACGCCTGACGTGTATGCTGACATAAAGAAAGATGACATCTCTTTGGTACTTGTAACTTTCATCCCTCCCGTAGCCTCTACAGCAGTGTGAACAAGAAGGTTCTGGGGAAGATGAAGGATGAGTGCTCATCCAGGAGTATGTTGGTCTGCGCCCTAAGATGTACTGGATCTTGATCGAGCAAGGATGAGAAAAGCAAAAGGTGCAAAGAAGGTGGTGGTGAGGAAGCATCTACGGCACGCTCAGTACGTGGAGTCGCTGTTCACCCAAAAGCACTTTCGCCACGGAATGAACATGCTCTTGAGTGACTGCCACAAAATATATGGTCTCCACATTAACAAAGTGTCTCTCTCTTCATTTGACTCAATGCGACGGATAGCTTGAGGTGGCGTAGACTCTCTGGCATATGGGCACGCGTCGATCTGTTGAATAGATGAGAGCTGAGGTATATATGGGAGGAGAAGGTGGACCTTGAGATTGAGGTGAGGGATTTTGAATCAAAGTATGAGGACCTTTTGGAGCGCGCGAGTCGTTTAGAAGCGCTTATTCCGCTGGGTCCTGGTGATCGCCCTCTTTAGGTGGCTCTGGACCATATGGGGCTGGAAGGGTTGGTTGACGCTGTAGTATTGGGGGGAGGGTGTGAGCGGTTCGCTGGCTTATGTACTACTACTATATTTAATTAAATTATCGGAGGCCAGTTCCGCTCATACAGGAGTTTCGATTTTTGCTTCCTGTCTCCTTTTGTTTTTTTCCAAGTTGACCTCATCAGGGCTTCACGGATAAGAGGGCGACATGAGTCAAATGGGAAGAGTTGTTGATGTGTACCAGAATTAGCTCGTGGCCTGCACCTCACCACTGATAAGCTCCTCCAGGTGTTTTACTCGTTGCACTAGGTCCTACAAAATCACTGACATCATATATCAGCTAGATACTCAAATCTATTATCTCTTCTATCAGATAATCTATATATAAGTTCAACACTTTTACAAAACCTTAAAGCTCAGCAATATGCAACATGTCGGATATGTTCATTTGTAACCCTCGTTTATTCAATAGATTAGGTACATTTACAGCGCGTAACAGCCCGTAAAATAAAATCACTATGTGCATTGAGGTGGGTCAATATCATTCACCGTCCACTGGTAGGTTTTGAAGCAGGCGGACCCAATATGTTTTTGATGCCTGTTAATTCTTCGTCTTTTCCACGTTGGATCTGTGCGGGGTTTTTTTCCGATTGAAACAGACTGGTATGCTTTGACAGTTCGATTCATAATTTCTTCTTTCATCTGGGTATATTTTGTGACCACAGCTAAGACAAGTTTAAACTCATGATCCGAGATACCACCGTCTTCAAGTGCTCGCACAAGATGCGCATGGTTACAGGAAGTTGTTGGCCAGAATGTCCGTTTTGACCATACACAGATGGTATTTGGGGCGGAAAAGGCTAAAGAGCCATGGTTTGCCTACGTGAGCAAACTACCATCCATTTAGGAGCAAATGGGCACTGTTCTACACCTAGCACAGGGCTCTGGGGTAGAGGAGTACCCTCGGCCTGGACAGCTTAGTGTTGAGCGCATTAACGACAGTATCAGGACCTATATCTGGGCACTTCTGGGGGCACAGGCACAGACTCGTAGCCGCATACTGGGTACTGACATTGCTTCTGAAGCCATGAACCAGTTCTTGCCTAACGTTGAAGATGTGCTGACCTACCAGCTGCAATAAACCGGTATCAAGACGCTTTGAAGTTTGTAGGGTCTAGGTTGGACTTCGTCATTGGCATTTGGGTCTGCATGGCGCCAAGCAACATGCTACTCCAGGTAGGTCAGGTAGTGGAGCAGCCACGATACTATGTATCTAATGATAGCCGGATGAGCAGCTTTAACCTTACCGACTAGGCTCTTAAGGGCGTTTGCCAAGGAGTTTAGATGTTTTTTTCTCCACTCCGTAACACAGCTCCTGTCTACATATTAGTATCTTTACTGTCTGGCACGGGGAAAGCATTAAAGGCAATTTCATTTCCATAAATACGTACAGTTAATTATAAAAACTTTGCTTGCTTTCATCGTGTAGAGGAATCTCGATTGATATAATTAGCCTTCGAGTCGTTTAACAGGCTTTCAATTCTGAGTCGTAAATTTGTGGACAATGTCAAACTAACTCAAATGCATTATTGCGGTTTAGCAATTAAGGATCATATATTACCTTTAAGCAGATGCAATCTCGCCTATCATGATTTCTTGCACAGGCCAATAATTGTTCGATTGCAACCCCTAGGAATAGTTTATCTCTCAAAATAAACTTACAGCAGCTCACCGAACTAGTTTGAAAACCACCTGGATATGTATGTTAAAGATAATGATTTTAAGTATTGATTGCTTTAACCTGTATTTGTTGCCATTTGTTGATGCCCACAGGCGGGACACATATGCCATCTATCACCAAAAGGTCGTGGTTGACAGTCTTTGTGAGTCTTGATTTTGCTTTGAAAGCTGTTAGGCAACTATAACAAGCAGTATACGTAAACCTATCCAGTTTGGTCAAGCAATGGTAATACGAAGTTTACATAAACTTTTGCTGCTGCACTTTAATGCATTTTCGGTCTTATACGCAGAATATTGGATTCGAGCGAAGACGCAATTAAGCTCCATTTATCAGTAACACATGCAATGAAGTCGTTTATTCACACATTTGTTACCATACGCTCGCATTTATTTTCTACTTACATGCTTCTAGAATAAACATTAGGGCCTCCTGGTGTGTATTTGCGCGGTTGTTATAACACATTTATCTTGTTTGTAATGTTTTAGTTGTGTAACATAACTATGATTTGTTTGAATGGACATGTGGAATGTTTTTGCCGTTTGTGGCTCAGTTGGTTGCTGTAAGGTGTGGTAACAGTCACTGCGCTTAAAAGACGTGATGATAAACGGGGTGCTGATTAAATACATCGGCTTTGCCCCGATCCTCGGTGATCTGCACCAAATATAAAGCCATCGCCTTTAAGATCCATAGCACACACCTCTTGAAAGCCCCTCCTTGCGCCGGATCATTTGCTCATTTGCAGTTCGTGATTGCGGGAACGCACAATGTTTTGTTGTGTAAATGGTTATTTCAAACAGCCATAGTAATGGTAAGACCAAAATAACGATGTGCATTTCTGGCGACTGGCCCCTAGCACAGATTGCACCAACATAAGATATAGGCTGTTCGTTCAGTCTCATGTAAAAAACGATTCCACAGGGACACCGAACCCCATAACTAGCGTTTGTCCATTCGACAAACCTAAAAGATCATATTTTAGGTTATTGTTGGGCGCTATGGATATGAACAAAATGATGTACATCACGTATGAAAATAATGATGCTGAACATTTCCAAAAGGTTGTTAGAAGGACCTTGCGAATTCACCCACAAGATATTTGCATCGGTCTTTTTATTTTAATTCGCGTATCAATTAATACACCATGCACAGTTTAGTAACTATTAAATAAAATATTGGAGTCATTAGGCAATAATTAGTAGCTTCTGTGTGCTAAAAGCAGATTATTATATACTAGTGCATTCCAAACACTAGTTTATCTGAACTCTGCACTTAAAGTGCGCAATTCATTTTAGTCCACTATGATGCTTATTGGAGATTCTAGCAAGAATTATGGAAAGCTGACGACGGTTGAACCACGGACCGCAAAGGCTTCGTTGCCTCATCCAACTGCTGGTAGCCATGCATGCCCTGTGCATAGAGTTAGTTGGAGATACCCTCAATGGTCACCTCAACCTTTGTAATCTTCGGGTTGTAGAATAACTCTGTCTTCCTGGCAAGTGAGGCATTTACTAGGTCTTCAATGAGCAGTATGATGCCCTTTAAATGGCGACCGATACGTGCAGGTTGGTATTCCACAGTATGTAACTCTTATGGTCTGCAAGCTGCCTGTAAATGTGAGTTCGTGAGCTCTTATTTAGGTCAGTCACCGGGCGCACTCTAGTGGAATGACATGTGGCTTTCGAGGAGCCATAGACATCGGTAATTGCCTTGTCCTCTACATCTCTACATTGGTCTCATCCTTTGTCCCCTGATCCGAATCGTGTATAAGTCCCATTCCCGTGATCTGGTCACTAGATCTCTCCGTTGCAGTCTTCCATAGGTCGCCGTAAGAGTGGTACACATCGCTTTCATCGATAAACATGACCTCCTAAGCAGAAATCTTCCAAGTCGTCAATTTAACTTGTTGTTAGCGTGATTAAAAAGGCCAGCTCGGCTTTCCTTGGGACAATGACGTGGTCTGCACCTAGATTGGGGAAGCGAACCAGCAGTTGTTGGGTTGTTTGTTTTAACCACAGACTGCCACACGCTCTTTCCCCTGTGGTGCTCACGTACCGTGCGATAATGATTTAGCTTAGCTTAAGTACTTGGCATGTTAACAGTTGAGCTATAACAAAAACATCTTTAATACAGTCAAATGGATATTGAAAATCAAACATTGGATGATGATAGAGCTATTGGAGGATAGGATAAGAAATATCCGACCATAGGGGTCAACTACTCGTATAATACAGACACTCCTATAACGGCAAATCCTGAAAGAGGAAGATGGACACCCTGACAGAAATTTTTTTAACTGATTACAGATAGTGTTGCTGATATATGCAAACGATGAGAAAGTCAAGGCCTAACGTTTAGTGCTTGACACAGATGAGTTTGAACTAAATAGTAACAAGATTGTTCTCACACTTTAGACTTATATGGCACTAGAAAGGGCACACCATTTTCAATAAGCACATTCAATAAACGGGAAATAACTTCCATAGAGAAAAATTGGGACTACAGAAAAAGATTTAGAACATCAAGCGGTCCCAGCCACTCATAACGTATAGAAGACGTGGGCACACAGACAGAAATAGCTAGGTTGCCATTTCGGGATTTTATGTGTTCTGTGCCATGCATTATGGATACTAATAGCTTAGTGCAAACCTAACGGCCGCTATTTGCATGATAATATGCGTTTTGGCTCTGAATGATTTATGTGGTACAAAAGAACCCAGTGGTGTGAGGGGGGGGGGGGGCTAACGCTTTTTACTGTTTTTGCGTTAGCGCTTTATATGGGGGCTTCATTAATTGAAGTAACGCGGGAAAGTCCGCATGTGCTATTTGAGAGATAATGACTATAGTACTGTTTCTTATTGATTTAGCCAGCAGCTGCATAGTTTCTATCGCTAATCTCATAGCATTGATGTTCAAGCATTGATAGCGCCAGTTGGGGCCTGTTGTGACACTTCTAACCCGTGTGAATCCAAGCCAAGCAGAGAGTTAGCATCTCCGTGCACCTCAACGCTAACGCTGACAAACATTTGGACCTACTTAGTTTGGGATTTTAGGTGGGAAAAGGGAGAGAAGCAAGATTAGTCATGGTCGTTTCACTTACGTATTTCCACTGCTTGTATTCAAACATTGCGCGAATAAAAATTAACTTTGTTCAATCATTCACAATATAAGAATATTCATTGACGTGCGCTTACCGAACTTGTGGGTCCATTCGATCCAGGCAGCTACGTGATACTTGAAGATCCTCGGCCGGTTGATCATGCCTCAGACAGAACTCGCGGGTCAACGCCTCCGTGGACTGAAGGTGATCTATTCCCTAGACTAAAGACGCTACTGACCAAGTATTAAGTCTTAAATACTGTAAACAGAGCACCGGATGACGACCACACTGAGCATAAATAACTAACTACAACAATTACAAAAACACCAAGTACACATGAGTGTTGTTGGGTAGTGTGCTTATAACCCGAAGCAAAACTCGATGGGAAATCGACAGTGCATGCCGTTATTTGTCTATTCCTTAGGACAACCTCATGGCGTGGGAACATCAACTTGACCCACTGACCTCGCGCGTTTCTGAGGATGATTAACTGCTGGTCATAGAGAGAAGGGGTGAGGCGCACGTTATACACGGCAGTTGGCATGTTCCCATGTCGCTTCTGTCGTACGCCTGTTGCATTTCAAATGAGCAATTTGGTAAGCTTCATTGGTTAAATTTTGCCTCATTCAAGGGCAATGAGGTGCGGTACTTCATAACATTACTGGTTCCGGTAATTGCCGCTTGATATGCGATTAGCCTTCTATTCATGCCATTGTTCCCATCAAAATGTATCCGGGCATGGTAGTGCGTTTGCCATGGGTGAATGGCAAGTCTTTTAGTGATACAGTTTGCACAGATACAATTTGGGATGGGAGCATGATAGACGCAATCAAATTTTAGTAGCACAAAGAACGAGACAGAAATAAAGAAAATAGAAAAGATTACGCACTAATCTGATCAGACGCGGAAACTTAGGCACGCCTTTTTGTGTGTTTTGAACAAAAGGAAGTTGTATTTATTCAACACCTTATTATCAGTGCCCATTTGGATATTAATGAGAATACAATGGTAAAATGCACGTTAAAACCTTCTTGCAAGAGAACTAACTTATCGCTTTGACGAAATATGCTTATTCCAGAAACATTCACGTTAATACAGTCACAATTTCTTGGAGCACTATACAAAGAAATCGATTAAGAACAATTTGATAATACCGAATTTTCGCATTCGATATTCCAATTACGGGGCGTAATGTCGAGTGTGATATAAATATATATGTTGCTTGTACGCTAGGCAATTTTAAAAGTAATTCACAAATACAGAGTGACCTAAAATAATCAGGTTAGATTGCACCTAGCGCATGTTTGCCCTATGATTGGCCCAATAGAGATGCCTATTTGCACTTATCGCAAGGTGACAA
Organism: Urechis unicinctus; assembly: GCA_034190875.2. Lineage (NCBI taxonomy): Eukaryota > Metazoa > Annelida > Polychaeta > Xenopneusta > Urechidae > Urechis > Urechis unicinctus. Next base: position 57,962,841 of record CM067351.1, on the reverse strand, counting down.
AGTTGAACCAGCATAGCCTAATTAATGTGAAAAGGACTTTTGTTATCGACCAAGCATATACTCCATAAAACGATATCCCTTTGGCATTGCGTGTTCCGTTAAAGATCGGAATTTGATTTTATCAATCCAGTGATGACAATTCGGAGCATCTGCACGTGCAAAACATATGTCGTATTTACTCAATGTGGTAACACAATTATGCATGAGCTCATTACTGTTAATGAGGTTGCCTTGAAGCAGACTTATGCCAAATTTCAACATCAAAGTCGGATATCTTTGTTGTCATATACTATACCATGAATATTGATATGATCCGACCTGCTGTCTACATATCAAAGAGAACTGAGCAAGTGTAACGATATGTAATGGTGCATGCTCTAGCAAATATCACGTTATGCATTATGTAACGCTGGCCGTATCCGCTTTGCGTGGCATTTGTCGCGGTGTACGAGCTAGTTTGGAAAGCGTATTTATACGCTATGTGGGCTTTCATTGCCCAACACACAAGGTGTCACCCTAGCCAACGCATGCTATGCACCATGAGGACATCATGCCAAACCACATCGAGCTTGCTGGTGTGTAAAGTTAGATATGTTGCATGGCAATTGGATGTCCTCTCGTAAAATGTTCAAATTGGGATATATTGTATCGAGCTGTGATTGGACAATCCAAATATGAGCTCCAATCAGAGCCCGCAATTTCTTTGGCCCGGACGAGAGGCTGATGATCAATCAACTTCCGGGTGCAGGAAAATTGCTTATTGCCTGAAATAGCGTTTGAACTCGAATAAAGTACCCTTTTGGGGTGGCAAATGTGGGAGCGGATGGTTTTGAACCGTAGAATAATATGTTTTTAATGGATATTGTGCGCGACAGGCTCGTAAACGGGAATTAAGATGGTTGAGGCGAGATTTTCGGTGAGTTGGTGGAAATCATTGTCTCCCTTGGGTCATTGTATTCATAGAAGATAGCGGCCGGCCTGCAAATGTAAATTCTTGTCCTTCGCATGTGAGTAAAACATATCCGGGATATTGGGGGCTAGCAGAACAATTCTTTGTCAGCTATACAATGTCGCCTTTGTGCACACGCTCATCGTATTAGCGTTGGCATGTACTGTTCGAACGTTTCAAATTTAATTCATATGGCAAATGCAACTAGGCAAAGTACAATGTATGTTTCAATCAGATGCTAGGTAGCTGCATCAATGAATCGATACAACAAATTCCACAAAGAACGCTATACAATGCTGTTTGGTGCCAATCTACTGACAGGGTATGTCTTTTTAAGCGATTCATGTAATTGACTTTTGTCAGGTGGATGTGGTATTTGTTATAATATTGAGCCCGACGTTTGGTTTGCAATCATACTAACCTTGTTAATGATTGAAGTACCGTCTACGTTTGTAAACCTATGCAAGTGACTAGATACTTTACTATTACCAATGATGTAGGAACATGAATTGACAATCAAAGAAAATCAGGCGCTACACTTAAGCGAACTCTCAACCTTAATGCGGTCCTAGCAATCCTCAGGTGAAAGATAGAGCCAAGTGTGCAACTGCAATAACCTACTGTCAAGGCTAGTTGTTCGCAACTGTAGGGCAAGTATTAATCAATGCATGCACTTTTGCAGCATAGGTTTATGCGCCTTGCGAATTTTCGTGCGATGAATACCGGAGACTGCGCATGTAGCCATGGGAAGTTTGTTTTCCACTCACTGCAACAATTTCTCCTGATTACGCAGCTGTATAAAATCTAACCAAGCGTTAATGGGCACGTGCGATTAAACTCAATAGCACGTTACACATAAGCATTATAATAAAACATGGTTGCCACTCTTACTATAGAGGAACTGACGCTAATGTGAATAACAGCATTATCAATGCAGCTCAGGCGTTATTGGATGAGAATTTAAGTATGTGGAACGCAAATTTCACAAGCTCGTGGCCTGCATCTCACACCCGCTGACAAGCTCCACCACGAGTTTCACTCATTCAACAAGAACAGCGTTCTAAGTCTCAAAATCACTGACAGCATCTCCCAGATTGATCTCAAGAAGAATTTTCTCTTGCCTCAGATAATCTCGTTTAGCTCTTATACATAATCTTCAAGCTCAGCAATACGCTATTCGGTGCTCAGTTCTATACGTTACAACCCTCGTTTATTCAATAGGCCGTAAGGCTTGGTTTATTCAGCGCGTAAAACCAGCCCAATGACTCACTATGTGTATAGATGATGGGTCGATATTATTCACAGTCCGCTGGACGGAGTAGCAGGCAGAACCACAAAATATTTTTTCTGATGCCTTGTGATGCTTTGTCTTTCTAACTTTGGATCAGCGCTTTATTTTATCGATTGGTTCTCTTTTATAGATCAATCCTTAACTTCCCCTTCATTTGGGTTTATTTGCTGACCTTAGCTTAGACGAGTTTAAACTCATGATCCGAGATATTGCCATCTTCAAGTGTTGTCGATACAATGAAGGCAATGGTATAAAATTTGCTATGTGCTAGAGTGCGGATTTGAACATGATGTTTTTATCCTGATTGTCAGTCGCCGACTAATACATTTTCTAGCGATTCCAAGTAGCCCACAAGCCACCCCAGTAACATCCAGCACAGTGGTAATGGGAATGTCAACTACAGTGGACACAACGACTACGCCACCTGCACCAAGACGCATACACGGGTAAATATTAGGCACAGTTGGTGTCCTCATAAATATATGAATAAAGTACAAGTTCAGTTATGGTTGACTCTACTACACAGGTTGTTTCTTTGTTTTGAGTAGTTGTATTAAACTTAATAACACCGCCTTGCGCCAGCTGTTAATGTTAGTTGAAAAATATTACTGCAGCTCGTTGGCCAACACATATTGTCTCATGTCCCTGTACTGCACTCTATGTTTGTTATCAAAATACTTTTTAATAGCATCCTTTGGTGATATTGAGTATCCCAACCGAAGGATGTTATTATCTCGCATTTCAAGGTCTTCAGGCATGGTGAAGATGTTAACATTGATAGCCCGGGAACCCGTGTAATCCCCTGATAGATCCACCGCCTTGAGAGGCCGTCATAAAGAACCATCATAGTCAACATTCCACCGTCAAAACCCCATTTACAGCATCAACTTCTGAACCGAGACCTGATGCTGTAATCTGCTATCAAAGAAGGGTTCATTTGGAAAGTTCCTCACTTTTCAGCAGTTTTGGATCACCATTGAATAATGGTCTCATTTAATTAAGGTTTTTGCAAGCCCACGTGAGCAACCTACAGAGCTTTCAGAAGCAAAGGGCACTGTTCTACACTTAGCACAGCACTGTTCTACACCAAAGATCGTGACCGTTTGAAGACGCCCTGCGTGAGAATGATGTGATACCGACATGGAGGAACGTGTAGCAGTAGGCCAGCTCCTTGCTGCTGCTGAAAAATGATTAGCCACCGCATATGCCGTTGTCCGCAATTGAACTTATCTTGCTCCTAACAGCAGCTGTATCATCTGTTGCCTGGTTAGGTATTATTGTATGGGTAGTATACCATTTGTCTTCTACAACTATAAGAATTTGAATGTATGTATTAGACATATGTATCATGATAGCACCATTGATCGTCTCAGCGGTCCACCCTGGACCCAGTAGCGGCCAAAGGCCCTAACCCAGAGCAGACACTTATAAGAGAGGTAAAATTGCTGCGGTCATAACGGTTGGTCAGACCCGACTGTACCTGGATGTGCAACGTATGACTATTGGCCAGGATGAGTTAATGACTGGCTAGGTGTTAGCACGACGCGCACCCTTGGGCAGGCTATTCGATAGCTGTTATCAGGTGTTGCTTGTATGTTTCTCCCGATCCCCACCAGAACACCTGCCAAAGCTAGTTACTGACCTCGAAGCCGACCCGTTTGTTGGACACGCGCGAAACACTGCTGCATGCGAGCTTTATCACCACTCTGTCAACCGCGGCTTTAACAACAGTCAAGCACTGACAATTTTTTTTATGCATTAGTTAATCTTACGTATTAAGCTTTAAAAGCATTGGTTCAGACAGGGGCCTACGTATGCAAATCCAAGATTTACTTTGACTTTCAATGCTCGCTACCGATAGGTTGAGGTTGGGCGGGAGGGGATAGGGTGATTTAGCACTATGTCCTCCAATAAATCTGGTACGGGTTATTATCGTAGACTAAATATTTAATGTCAATAAATGCTACGAGTATCGTATGAAAGAGATCTTCTTTACACCGAGTAATTCGATGGTAAATAAAATGATAACAAAATACCAAGTGTTGCTAGGTCTATGTAATTGGGGCATAATTTATCAGCTCGAACGGTAATTATTAGTCTGACCGCATAAAGCAGCGCGGAAACCTCATAATAGAGACCACAAGCTCGTTGCTTATTTATTTAATACGCACCGCACAGTAATTGATTCGTTCAGCTACACCCTTTAGTAGTTTAATATGTAATATGCAATGATGCAAATGCAGCGTACTGTTGGCATTGGCAAGTACCTTTGGCGTTAACAGGTAAACATATCGATGGCATAACATTGCTGAGTCACACGAACCAACTATAAATAAGGATGCTTACAATATTCTACCATTGAATTTCAATAGTGATTGCATGTGTAATCATTGAGTTGACTGGTGAAAATTGATACGTGTATATGCTTATTAGGGATAGTGCTTTTCTCAAAGAAGCCTGCAACGTTGCAATACGGGGAGCTGCTAAATGCCGGGGTCAGTGCGACTCAACGCCACATGGGTTTTGGGTGTAGTGTTTGCCAATTAATATTGATGGCTATATAGGTAATCTCATGTGTCGATGTGACAGAATATTTCGATAACTGTCTGCAAACAAAGGTTTGCGGCAGAGTATAGTTGTGTAATGTTAAAAGATAACAGATAACAATAACTAGACATTTTTATTATATAACTTAATCAGCATAGATATACATATAATATTTGCGAACGGCGCATAATAATAATGGGTTTTGATGTTAAGATTGATCACAAGTTACACAGGAAAAGGAAACGTTGAGCTCAATACAAAGTCAGTGGAAACTGTGTATCTGTGAAAAGGTGTTTTTTATATTTTGTATATTTTGCGGCTATACTCATATATTATGGGTTCTAATTTGTATCGCGTTATCATCGTTGTGTGTATCAACGCGCGCGGCCCTGGATTTAGGCGTCATTGATGTCTTCGTTGTACTTAATGGGGACTATGCAACAACTAGTGCAATGTTTCAAAGAGCCTGAAGCTAAACTAAGGTCGATTAACATGTTGACCACTTAATGACGCCTCACACAGTAGCCGATGACCTTGCGGGAATAAGATGTACGCAGGAATCATTCAAATACTAGTGTGATTTTCCCGTTATTTCTACTACAGGGATTGTCAGATTAAGCCCACTTAGCTTGCCTCTGCCACTGCCCGGCGAGCCTATAGCTGATAAGTATTTGCTAGTTGTACACTCATTCGCAATAACCAGGCATGGGTTAGATATCGAACTAGGGCTGAGTGTTTTTTTGTGACGCAGTCTGTAACGGTGGATTAACATGTTAACCCTTTTAATGCGCATTTGAAATGCAAAGCCTGAAAACAAATTCGCAATAAGCAATTCAATGAATGAATTCCTCCTGAGTCCGTTCCGATGAGTTGAGGATAATATTGATCACGAGGCGTTAGCTTTGCTCAATGTCATCAGTGCTGATAAACTATTCTTATGCGGTTTACGATCGTCTAATTGAACACACTGCAGCTGGTACTTAAATTTTAAACCTGAGCAATTTTTTGTGACGAAGAAACATATGGAACGATAAGCGATGCGCATTTGAAATGACAATAACTGAAAACAAATTCGCAGGAGACCTTTCGTGAATGAATTCCTTTAAGTCGGTTCCCGATGTAGTTGAGGATAATATTGATCACGAGGCGTCGTGTGTTGCTCAATGTCATCAGTGCTGATAAACTATTCTTATGCGGTTACGATCGTCTAATTGAACACACTGCAGCTGGTACTTAAATTTTAACCTAGCAAATTTGAAAGAAGAAACATATGGAACGATAAGATGAGGAGAAATGAGATATACTAAAGATACACTTGAGGAGAGAGAGAGAGAGAAAGTTTAAGTAGAGAGAGAGAGAGACTGTAATTATTTTTAGATATATATATAGTAGAGCATAATATGATAGTTTTAAGATATATCCTGGTATATATATATATATATATATAGAGATATATATATATATATATATATATATATATATATATATATATATATATATATATATATATATATATATATATATATATATATATATATATATATATACACACACACACACACAAGCAATTGACAACATGGTGTTTTATATTAGACGAATCAAAAAAAACATAGGTTTTGGTAGCATTCCGTGATGCATTATTTATATTGGTGGTGCAAACCAAGTGCGCCTTCCGTCAAAAATTTAGGTCAATATCAAAGCCGATGTCTTCGAAATACGCAGTTATACCGTGCAGACGAAAAGCAAAGACCAAGGGGACGCACTTGATTGGCAATTTCACACAAGCATCAAAAGCATAAAAAGAAACATGATTGATTGCATGCAATTGGAACAAATTACGGTTTTGGCACTGATTTCATTTCAATCACATATGACAAGCAATCTCTGGGAAGCTCGTCATCATATTCCGAAAACCTGTTTAATCTAATTTATGCGCGAAAAATGGGACGCCGATATTGAAGATTACATCCAGGCGCTTTCAAGATAACAGCATGTTTTCCCTGCTGGTATGACGAGAGAGTCTGTCATAGAAAGCAAATGCAAACTAAAAATCAAATGCAATTTGCAACATTTGAGCACTGGCAATGTGCGCGTTGACGACCATTTTGTGATTCCAAAAAATTATTTTAGCAGATACATTAAACAACGTTGTTGCCTGTTGGCATCGACAAACGCCAGCAACTCATTGCTCGCTTATTTCAATTCTTTGCTGTTGTTTGGCGTGACAATGCGCTATATAATATATAATAACACGCGATTTCTGCGCGAAATGAAATTAAACCGTGTACTTTAATCACATATTATACAGCAAAGCAAGCATTCATCAGAGGGAATTTCAAAACATTTATTGCTAAAATGAACAATTACTGAAGCGTATAATCTTGCAAAAACAAGGAGCTTTAAGATCTGGTACTGACTGTCAGGAGAAGTTCAACTGTTTCAGTAAAAAAACCCACAAATCTGATTCAACAACTGACGGTAAAAATTGATGAAGATGTAGATATAATCGTTGATTAACGAAACGGTATCATGCGCATATGCATGCATTTATCGCGCTTACGTCGTGTTTATAAGTAGTATGTATTCCAAAAGTTAGTAAACGGTGAGAGAGAGAGAGAGAGAGAGAGAGAGAGTTGGGGAGAAAGAGAGAAAGTGAGAGACAGAGCGAGTGAGAGGAAGAGAGAGAAAGAGAGTTGAATCAATGCCCGATTAATTTTACTTTGCCCACGAGGTTGCTAACGGATGTGTAGTTGCACATAATCGTGTGCTTTCGTTAGAATGAGAATATCTTCAGGTTGTTTCCTTGATTTTATGAATGGTATTTGCAACTATAACACTTATTCGCCCCGCAACCTGAAATCGAATACATTGCCTTACGGCAAAGCGACATTTGTTGTCACTTTCACATTATTTGTCTGTCTTAGTTATTAAAGCAACTAAAATTGCAAAGACGATTTATATAGCCTGTGATAAAGTCCTGTTTTTGGTTAAAATGATTATACAAAAGAGTCCAATTACTTGTTAAGCGAGGCATATATCTTATCAGGAAATCCTAATCATGCCTTGCATATATTGTCTCGGCTCAGCCTGCGTTGACTGACTCCATCGCAGCGCACTCACCACGCGGTGACAGGTTCATTGAACTAGTCCCTTTTAAACCATAGACGGGTAACAAATTAATAAATCTGACATCATCCAAAAGCCATTTCCAATGCGTGCAAAGATGACAAATGCGATGGGATATAACACAAGTTGTCTTTTAAAGCAGATGCGAAGGATGTTCAAGAAGCGAAATATTGCCATAGTATTGAAATTGCCTGATGCCATTTAGGTACTTTACCTAATATGTTCAACATTGCCCTGACTACCTCCTCTTAAAGATCTTTGCAAATATTGGTTTGATTAATTGCGAATTCCGTCGTGTTCCTGAAACGGCATCAGAAATGTTAGAACTAAATAAAGTGCAACAATGAAATGGAAAACATTGACATGTGACTTCCTCGACTCTCCAATGGTGTAAGTGCTTCACTGCATCGTGAGATGCTCGCGGATGATATATCTCTAAACATTATGATTTCATCTCGTCACAACTTACTGGTGTGAGGATGCAGCCATGTTCGGATTAGCGCAGCATTTATTGAGTCAACTGCAGTGAATTACATTTTACTCATACATTGGGACGTTGTTGAATGGAACGCCCGTTGAGTCCAATTAATACTGACCTCGTATCACTTGCAGCTGCAATTTTACCTTAACTAACACTTGAACGATATTGCGGTTAGAATTCCATGGCGTTATCTTCATAATGCCAACGAGTTCATTCCTTTCCTTCGTTATCCTTCGATTTCTGCCATGTACTAGCACCAGCACGTTTTTAAGTCCGCATCGCGTTTTGGATGTTAAGATAATTACCTCCGTCAATTACCGCATTCACGCAAAAGATTTACAAAATATTGAATGACGCATGAATTTAGATTTTACGTCTTTTAATTTGGCAAAATAAAAGCAATTGCATTTGAACATCATTTCCGACCTATTCTCAATGAACATGTTGCATACTCCAGACTTCGATTATCTATTTTAGCATCTAGTTGGCTCTTTGTGACGCATGAATCTCTGCTTACGGTTTGTCTGTGCTTGTATCTTCAAGACATCGCATTTCGCTCTTTTTAATAGAATATATATATAACTGTGAATTATAGAATGGCGCGATCTTGGTTAAGCATTCAAGGATAATTAAAGTGTGGGTTCTTACGTTGTAGAACGTTACGCAAATCGCCTGCCTGTGTTCTGCTGCTGTGCAAAGCTGGAAAACTGCCACTCACACTGGTTCATGGCCGTGAACACGACCTAAAGCATGTTATCATTACGAACATTTCAATGTGTGGCATGGAAAAGGCTGATTGAGAAGGCTTGCATGCTTACATATACTGTATCGCCTGGAATGTTATATTAAGTATGTAATTTTCAAAAGTTTTTCGTGGCACTTAAATGAACAAAATGGAAGACAAAACAGCCATTGGTACAATTAAAACTGTCAGGCTATTGGTCCACCTTATTCTTACCGTTTGCTGTGTATACATGTTTATACGAAGTTTAGCAGTCATATCACATATACCACGCTCTTGTAATAAACCAAACAACTACAAATAATAAACTCAATCAAACGCTTTGGAAGCGTTCAATGATATGACATAACATAGGGAGCCTCCACTAACATTATTTCTATAATTTCTGTTGATACAAAAGTGTTATGTGTTGAGGAATGTGGGACGGTTTCAATCTAAATTGCAAATTACTCGATTACAATACATCTCTTTGATGATCAATAATTACATTATCTAACAAGTCCCCTGTGATACTACTAACAACTGTTGATCGATAATTATCACTGCTGTGCAATTATTTCTCTCTGTTCATAGGGAATAGTCACAAGCGTAGATGTTAGCATTCCACGGGGCGAATATGCATGATTCAAAATAATGGTAAAAGTTTTGATAGAACTTTTCGCAGCCGTTCAGCATGTGAACAGAGGTTATTTCACAAAAGCGTCCGTTTGATCGCGTTTCAGCTTACAAGCTGCCTGCCTAACCTGTGAAATGTCGATAACATGCAAAAAAGCCACATGTACAACCGTCACAATGCGAGTGTGCATCAGGACTCAATGATTCATGTAGTGCATCCATTATTTATCTGTCAAGATATTGCATATCTCGTCGTCGCCGTGCACGCCATCCATTACGGACGCGGTCGACTTTGATTTTCAGTGCTTCTCCTTTACTTCTCTCCAGAAATTGCGACCATCACTTGTGGCCAAAGAAACTGTTATTCTATTAGACTCAATCTCATTTCAATATCTTATCACGTACCGTGACGCCATTTTATAATTCCGCTTTGCTTTACTATTGATGTCTTTAAGAACGCCAGTGGTGGGAAACA
>CM067351.1:57842615-57947615 GCA_034190875.2 Urechis unicinctus | reverse complement strand
TGCCCATCATCTATTTCTCCGACGCGTGCTTTTATTGTTTTGCAATACCAGTTACTTCGGTGATGTTTACATGGATCTGCCACCCAACGGGTTTATGTAAGGTTAAACGCAACAAAAGAGGGTCCAACAGATGTAAAACAATGACGTGGTCTTTACGAATTACATTACGGAGTGCAAAGATCGTTGGTAGCAGCATGCATTTGACATATAAATTGTGTTTTTCAAATAAGAGTAGGACACTGTCCCATACTAGCGCGGAAAACACCTGCTCTAATCATATCTTGATTCACTTCTTGAAGTGGCGTTCCGTTGGTTGTTTGGACGTCAAACATGCACTTGTTTGACACTGGGAAAACTTGCATATGCGATTTAACTTATGGTTAATGACAAATCCCATTTTCGCCTTTCGGTTCCGATGCCATTTGATAACCAACTGTTGTGAGTGTCCATCTCGTGTACTCAAATTGGTTGCGTATTCTTTGAATGTGGGTGGCGTCTTATCTATGACTGGCATTTAACTTACATGCGCAGTTAAATGTCAATGCGCCATACGTGCACTGCATAATTGTTGACAAACTTGTCGCTGAATAAGATGCGCAGTCGCAGGCATTGCTTCTGCACGTACATATTTGTAATTATCATGTGACGTTAGGTTTGATCGGTGATAACTGTAAACATGTATATCTATGTGTGTATAAGTAGTCTATTGGCTCACAAATAACGAAACCACATAAGTATACTCGTGCAATACGTAATATAACAAAAAATATATTGCTTCCCAAATTGTGCTTCAAATTATGATATTCTCTAACGTGATTGAGCAATGCGGCACAATATCCGACAGACATGGCCAGAGCCATTCAAACTCTATGTATACAAGACACTATTGATCCCGTTAGACTAATGTATCTATGTCGGGTTATCGTGTAACTTGTTTACATTACCTGACTTCAACCGCCTTTATACAGCACGACGTGGCAGAATGCATAATCAGTAGTCTGGGCATGCCCCGTGATTGGAGGAGCGTGACACGAATTTCTACCTTAATTATCAAAAAAGGTGGAATCATGAGAACTAACACATAGATTAGCATTTACAATGTTACATAAATCGACCAACGCGATGTAAACTTCAACCATCTGTTATCACCATCTCCTGCAAGAAATCATCACCGTATAATTCAAAGATGCCTTAGCCATTGATAGCGTCCTTTCTTTTAACCAGACACACAGTGGCAATAGTTTTAGACTGATAATACATTGTAAGGTAACATTTGTTTCTTTATAATTTTATGTATGAAACTAATGCTGCAAGCTTAGTATCGATACCCAATATCCCATTCCAGTCGGCGGTACGACTTTTCCTAGCTGCTTCAGTTCTTCCGAAAGCGTTGATGAGCTTTGATAATTTCCCATTACAGTTACTTTGTATTCTTCATATCATTTCATTGTATGTTATAACATCTAATAGCGTTACAACACAAATAGACATCATAAAACTATTACATATTTCATTTTCAGTTCGTTAGCACCCTTGAAATAACAGGGTGTTAATACTTTGACTCAAAGGATGTGATTGCCGTTTCGAAATTTGTAAAAGTTGTTGAAACGATAATTGATTCGCCGACAACGATACTCAGCATAAAACATCAGGTCAGACGGCAGTTTTGGGCTGGATGATTAATCCATAATTGTTGTGATATCATGTACTGTCATGTTATTGCCCATAAACAGAAGACAGTTCGTTCATTTACGAATTTAGTAGCCACGTGACTGCTGATGTATGATGTAATACAGTAAAGTTAAATCGCTTGACCATTTTGCCAATTTCAAGTTGTGGTACTATTAGTGCTTCCTCAAAGCTAAGACAATTTTACAACTAGATTTAAAATGTTGCTTTGAGTACAAAAATCACTAAATGACTGCCAGCTGCTAATGCTGTTCGATTGTCGAACAGACATTATACGGATTGAGGGCGAATACTGAATTTTTACATATTTACGCACCTAACTCAGGGCTTACGGAGTGAGCCAAACCATCTTAATAACTGTCATAAAAGCATTTACCAATAACGATTGGAATCGCTTCAAGATATATACCGGCATGCCTTTATCGTCATTTCTTCTGCAAACCACTGTGAGCATCGTATATCCAACAGTAAAACCTAACCGACTAAATAAGTTTACAAGTTTGACAGTAAATTACACATTTGTCAGCAAACCAACACGTAATGAGAAGTTACTGCATTAATTAAACTGTACTTCATTGACACTCTTGCAAAAGATATGCGGTAGGCATAATCGTCCAGTGTCATTATGTATGGTGTGCAATTAGTTTTGATAAGATTACGCACTTTTCGGCTCTTGCTTAAGTGTTTCCACGGTTTTTCAATCTGTTTTAAACAGCAATATTGCTGGGAGTTTTCACCACAATGAATGGTTTCAGGGGTTGTTACTGCTGATGAGTACATTTAGATGTTGTGTTCATGCAAAGGAATTTCTTGAAGGCTTTATTCATAAACGCAATAGGTGGTTATTGAAATAATCCGGCTACGCAATGCACACAACATATTATCATATAACGTAACTTTTATTTATGTCCAATTTGAGTAATTATAGCCGAAACACCAGACGTCTCAGATCTTACAAGTGCCGGTTTTTATATTACCGCTGACTGTGGGCCATGACTAATATGTGCAATCAGTACTTCGGTGCTAAGATAGGAGCCACAATGGTACAGCACAAATTTTTTACATGATATGTATCCCGGGCCTAGGGTATCTTTTGATTGCTTTGTATGGTAAGGGGAATGCCTTTGGCTCCACGGCCTCGTACTACTTGCCACATTCGCTTTTAACCACAGCATGGATAACGTTACAGCCTACATTATTCACTTAATAATGCCATCGTATTGGTCCAGTCAGATCAGCCGCCCTCTTTCTAGACGTTTTGGTGTGCCCGTTTTACTAATTCATATGGTCATTTGGCTAAGTCTCCCTACCTAATGTGTTTATTACGATCTTGTATTCAATAGCTCTTGTATTGGAGTACCTCAGCTTACAAAAAAGGGGGAGTAAGACAACGTCAATGCAAGCATTTATCATCTAGTTCCTTTACGTCTCTAAAGAAGCACCAAAACCGAGCATCAATACTATCTTTGGTGTTTGCGCCCCGTGAAAATACCCATTACTGCTTTCTTTTTCTTGCAAACTGAGGAACTGCCAAAACAACTAGTACAACGAGGCTAAAATACTCCTGTTATGAATTTATCTGAATGCATGACATAAGTGTAACTCTCGGGAAATGACATTAGTGACAAAGGTAAACGGTTAATTAAGTCTTGACAGTGTTTACGTCAGCTTATCCACATAAATATCGTCCTTGGCATATAACGCTGGACGGTATAATTTATATATATATATATATACATGTATATATGCATATATATATATATAGATATATATATATATATATATATATATATATATATATATATATATATATATATATATATATATATATATATATATATATATATATATATATATATATATATTATTATGTGCCAAGTTAAAACGCTATTCTATGATATGCCTGGCGATACTTGGCGTGAGTCGATTATGCTTAAGTCAGTTTTCTGTGTTTATGGCTTTAGAACCTTGGGCACTGGCTGTATTCATAAATAGTCTTAACTTGAGTCGTCTCAAGCTGAGACTGCGATGTCAGCAATGTCCGTGATCTCAGGCCTTATTCATAAAACATTAACTTGCCGATCTTTGGCAAAAAATGTCCGCTTAATGCTGGCAAGCAGTCACAAAAAATTAACGGCTGTAATTTTACACATATACCTTCACGATCATAGTTTGATTTTTACAGGAAAAAAGAAAATCATGTTAGTACGTGTCCATTAGACAGAAAGTCGATTGGAATGGCGAAGAGTAATTGATTTAGACGAAGGAATCGAACTAACTTATCAACGACTTTTTTGGTAATAGTCTATCGTCGATTGTCCAAATAATAAGGAATAGCCTTGAACCTAATTGTTTATGAATATATCAATCAAACTGTACAATATTGTATATCAAGTATAAAATATTCTAGCCATTGGGCACTAGTTTCAATAATAACATTCAAAGAGACGGCATTGTTAATTATGAACATGTCCACAACGGCTTATTGGACACATTAATTCTGTAGACGATTTACCCACTTACTAGGTCAAGTAATCGGCGATATAGTCACAGCGTAACTACACAAGTGAGAAATATTTATTCCACTAGTCTAATCACATTATAATTTCGCGTTGAATATAAACACTTTGGTCCGCTCCTTGCTAATTTTTGGTCCGTTGTTCTGGGTCTGTGCGCCTGATTATTTTATGACTTGTTTTTGTCTTTGACGCATTTAAAGGAATTTTTTTATCGCCTGCAGTCCTTAAAAACAATAATATGATATGTTAATCCTGGCGCCGTTGATCTGATTTATGAGGATCAAGAACTGTATCTGTAAAATGAACAATCGTGCATGATTATCTCGTTTATTTATAAACTCTCACCCACTATGATCATCCTACAGACCACCCCAAATTCAGATATGGACCACTGTAAAATGCCGTACTTTTTTGGAAACAAAAGCCTTTCCAAAGCAACCCGATTGTTGTTGTTTATGAAACCTACTTGCACAGTAATTAATGTAAATTTCACGATAAAAAATACGCGGGCCAAAGATTGTTACGTTTTGGTTCACTTTACGAACATGATTGTCCTTTCCTGGAAATATTGCCTATGTACCGACATTTTTAAATGTGAGCTTGCGTACATAGGACAGCTATCTAGCTGGGCATTAATGCCATCATCTGATTTACAAAATATTGTCCCCATATCTCTCCAAAGCAAAGGATCCGCTGCAATTGTTGTTACTTGCATAATAGTGGATGGTGACTGTTTGTACATGGAATGGTCATAAGAATGCCTTTTATATTGCCGCAGGACTTCAAGAAAAAGCCCAACGTAGTGATTGGTGCTGTTACTGGCACATAACATTCAATGGTATGGGAGAATCTGTCTTTAAGTTGTTTCGCTCGTGTTGATAAAACGCTATTTACTTACATTCATTCGATAATATTGCGGGAATGACATTTTTGTGCCATAAATTTTACTAAGTACTTGACTAGCGCAATATACTGTGTATCGCCGCAGGGCACGCTATTTTGCGTATGTGTATTGACGCGAAACTTCACCTTCTCCATGCGGAATATCACACCTCATTTATTTGCAACCCGCAAACTTTGCAAATGGGAACGTTCAAGATAGGCGAGACTTGCGCGTGTATTATCCGTACAAGATGGACAAATCAATGGTAGAAAATACGCAGGGCAATAATGTTAATGCTACTATGTCACGTCCTGTCGACATTTTTGTCTAATTTTGTTTAATTAGCATCAAACGCCAGACATTGTAAAATCCGCCTCTCGTTATCAGTATAGTGTTTATGAGTGGTGTCCACACAACCGTCGTCAGATGTACAAAACTGTATGTTCCTATCAATGGATTGGTGCCTCACAACATTGTTGATAATTGTAAAACAGATCTTAATATAGACAAGTTATAGAATAAACCCAATTCGTTGCTAGGCGTCCCAAACATTGACAGATATATACTCTGAAAACATCAAGCTTCACATCCAATTAATACACTATGTTATTCAAAATTGTCTAGTAAGGCGATATAGAACTGCTAATGGTGCTTGCAATGCCAAGTGTAGCGATAAATGACATCGTTTGTTCAGGAATGTGGTAAGCGTGAATCACGCACGTCTAGTAAATTCAGATTGACTGTCCACAATGCATAGCCTTTGAAGGCTGTGACTGTCAGACATTCTGAAGTACTGTTAGTATGAATGCGATTTACTAATTCCTAGGTTTATATGGTTTTTCGTATTGTCACAACACAATGCATAACTGTTAAACTTTACAAGTATCTCAGGACAACCATTGCCTGGTATATTGGCTGATTTCTCGGGTTGTGTATATTACGTCCACAAGGGCATCCCTATCTTCATGAATTTTGCATGACCCGACAAAGAAGCTCTACTTCACGGTTTATCTAAATAAAACAACGTCAAATCAATTTGCGCAATGTAGAACGGAATGGTAACACATAAGAGGATGACACAGTGTGTTCGGCTAAGTGCCAGAGCTAGAGAAGCATTTAGTCCAGCTGCACGTGGAACTGACTGTAAGCTGTTTGAGCAAGTATTCAAATAGCCTCACATGCACTGTGACATTGGCAGAATGCTACATAATTCAGCATGGCGGAAGGAAAAGAGCCATACCCAACAACTGACGTGAGCGTGAAACTTAAGCACGCTGATACTGACAGTGCTTTATTGTCATCGGGAATTCGACGTTTTATGCATGTCGTGTGTAACAATAGTCATTACACGAAACACCACCGTATGAACTTGAGTGTTAAACATGTGTCCTCCCCGTAACCACACCAATAGGCCTTGCATGCTAAATATATATAGCCTTACCAATGAAATTTCTAGCATTAGCATATCAAGTTATCACGTCAAACTAACGATGGCTTAAGTGTTCCCACAAGTTTAATGTAGTCAGGCGCCAATATATCACTTGTTTTCTCAGAGAGCGTGAATATGATGCAGGTTATCGCATTGTATTAAATGACGCCATATTTTCGACACATATTTTTGACACATACCGTGCAGGACAATCATGCCAGGATGCGATGTTAGTTATACGCATCCCTCAATTCATTACTTAATACGAGGCGTCATTGGCTTAACTAAACTTCCAATTAATTCCCAAATATGGATGTTGTACCATTATACCATAAGAACTGGAACCGATTAAGCTTAACTCTGTCGCATTGATACGTCATTAAAATTATGACATGGTCTATCGTTTTATCTTATTCGTACATGCTAACATTTAAACCTATATTTTCAAGACATTTGTGATGCTGCTGTGGCAACTTAGAATACATTTATTGACTTACTTTATGCCAATATCTTTAATGAAACTTTAACATTTACACACGCAGCAATTAGCCTAGTTATAATGCCCCCCGGATTTCATCAAACATGACAAATTGATTTACCAGTCATAACATGCAATTAGCCTTATGAAACTGTTTGCGTTGCTCGGTAACTGATAATGATATATGCCTTACACATTATGGATGAGAGTAGGTGGAGTATTCACTGTATGAATGTAAAGGAGAACCTTAGAGGACGCGAAAAAAGCGTAAGCGATATATTACCACAAGTTGATGACATGATAGCAATATTTGTCATCCGGGTTAAGGGAATATGGTTATACAGAATAGAGGCAGGGTAAGCTTACCCTGAAAAACGCGTCACCCTGGCCACACTGTTAATGGGGGTTTATGTAGTTGTTTCCGAAGGAGAGAAGCGAGAAACAGGTAAGAACAACGTGAATATTTGGAGGTTGCGTTGTGTTTTGTAATGCTGGGAATAAGAATCTCATAAATGGTTGATCTCATGGTACAAGTTTAGGACACAGAAAACCGTCGATGATCCAAGAACTCTGTTTCTCATTTTATCCCAACCTATCATGTCTTCCGCATGCGACAATGAATGTACTATTATCTGAAACCATAAAAGTAAGTTTTCAATAACTTGCAAATTCCAGGTGTATGCTGATCCACTAATACGAACATAGAAATAATGATGTAATTCCTTGTGCATACCAAAAACCTATCCAAACGGGGTTAAGTCAATAGGATGAGGATAAGGTATTCTCTAATGGCAAAAATCATGTCCGTCGATTAAGCCGTAGTAGCTACGTATACACAGGTTGATCAGCAGATCATTACTTTCCCCTTTCTTGGCTTAGGTTCATCGGAGGATTCACAGTGTTATATTGTTCTTCAGGATGCATATATATATATCACCAGTGAGGAAGTTTTTAATTCATATATCAAATGTGAATATCGCACAGGGTCGACTATGCGACAAGGCTACTCGTTTGTGATTTTTTAACAATTGCAGCGTAAACGGAGCTTTTATACACTCGGAGTCTGAAATACCCCTGTCTGAGTATCCCTGTGATAGGTACATTTACAAGTATAGCAAGAATAATCCACGTTGCAGAGATTAATATCATTGGAGCCAATTTTTAATGAATATTTGCCAAAAGGCAAATGTGTTATAAGAGAACATATCGGAACATCAGCCGTATGTGCCGCTTAAGTGAGGGCAATAGACAATAATATGGGGTGAGATATTC
Organism: Urechis unicinctus; assembly: GCA_034190875.2. NCBI lineage: Eukaryota > Metazoa > Annelida > Polychaeta > Xenopneusta > Urechidae > Urechis > Urechis unicinctus. The sequence goes on along the minus strand of CM067351.1, from coordinate 57,939,345 downwards.
TGACACGTTCCACACACACGCCGTCTGCACAATAATTATCACTTTAAGAAGTTTCCTTGCTCCCATAGATTGCAATATAATGATTACAACGTTGAAGCGCGGAAAGCTTTTGCGGTGATACTTGTTTTGCAGCCCATGCTGTATCAATCAAAGTCTTATACTTTACAAAATCGCCCACTTAAATGGCTGGCGTAATGCTTTCCACTTCATTTATCTATTTTTTATTTGTTCACCAAATTGTTCCTTTGATTATTTTACAATTTGTTCATTATATTCGAAATCATAAGCAGCTGAATGAATGAGTTCATGTTTGAACTTAATTGGCATCCACAGTGAAAGGTCATGTCATTCATATCAGCAACACCGTTGTTTGCATATACTATGAATTATTCTATGAATACTTAAGGAATGCAGCGTTCTTGTTACCTGTTGACGTCCCTGTTCGTCAATATAGCTCTAACAACAACTGATAATAAACCATCACATTATCGCTCTACGCTTATTACTACTTTGTCAGTACATAAAAAGATGCTCAATCATAATCTGCTCTAGGTCCAACCTTATTTTGAACACGTGCTGTCTATTTCAATTAAATGGCACCAAGTCTAGCTGCGATTGTGTGTTAGCAATGACAAAATAGTAGTTATTTTGTCATAACAAAGCAAGTTGATCCTTCCGAGTATTCTACTCACAGTTTCGCCAATTGCATAAAATGCCGATTGAAAAGAAAGGTACTTTGTTTAGCGTAAAACGATATAATCATTCGTGATTTCGATCAAAACAGTAACATCAACCGGTGAAGATACATGGTCTTCATAGTTTTATTCCTTCATGCTTCAAGTGAAGAGCTACGCTTAAGCGCCTCAAACACGTCCCTTAAAAATAGGTGTTTTAATTAGCATATGTGCTGCGCATGCGAAACAACTAACCGGGTGCAGCAAGTCTTCAGTATAAGAGAGACTAAATAATGAATGGGTTTGACATCCCTGGAGACTCCAAATAACGAGGATTTATGTAGATGTTTGTGGCCAAACATTATCTTCTTCGTTGACAACATTGGAATGAGATAATTGAGGCAATTTAACATTGTCATTATATAATTAAATATATAGGCAGGGTTCATTTCAGATTGCGTTCTTGCGTCATTTGACTTAGTTTATACCCATATGACCCACATATGCAACCGTCGTGCGTCCATTTGGACGCAAAACAAACATTGTGGTTATCTGCATGCATATTCATTTAACGTAGAAACGAGTTACACCTTTTCAATTAATCTACACACTATGTGCAGTGCCGAATATCAAATTAGAGGTCTTCGTCGATTTCCGTAACAGGGCGTCTGGCGAGCTTGTTCCCGGCAGCATCGTGTCGCCTTCACCAGCAACTGGCACACGCATTGAGCAATATCCCATGATATCTGGCTGTTGTGCAATCTTTTAGAGACCGTCTGATGCCTGGGTGCAGCGGGAGTACGCGCGCGAATTATAGTGTCACATATGTAGTCATTGGTTACGACTTTCCGGGAAAGCGTGTTTTCGAAACTTACTTAGTATGGATGCTACAGTAGTTACAAAACAGCGGGCATTAACACATTATTTTAGGCTCCCGGCACTTACAAATGATGCTGATTCGTTCGCGAACTTTGAAGCTGACAATGACAGCTCTTCCGACAGCTGTGACAGTGAGCCTGAAGCCGCGCTATCACTGTAACCAGGCCCAAGCAGCGAAAACAAACTTTTGCGACACGTGGCTGACAACCTACTCCTGGCTGCATTACGATATTGAAAAGAATGATATGTATTGCGATACGTTTCGAGCGACTGGTAAGACGAGCACAACGGCCAAGGGTACACGTAATTTCTGGGTCAGTACGCTACCGAGGCACCTATATATTTACAGGAAGCGTGGGAAAAAGGATGAAAAGATAGTGTCAACCACTGAACACGTGGAGGCTACTAAACATATTATTATTGGGTCAAACTCTTCAAAACCTGAACCAGAAAATTATATCCGAGAAGGAAAAGAGCATACTGACAGCTTTGGCTTGCCAAAGAACAACTGCCTATGCATAAATACTCCCGTCTCATTGACAATATTGACACTCTCCTAGATCATTATGGTCAACAGAAAACAGGAATAACATAGCTAGGGAGGCTATTGTAGATTCAAAGGCTACTAAAGATGAATGGAAGGAACTCTAAACACTGGCTAGAACTCAGAGTTACTCCAAAGACAAGATCGTGGACCTGTGGGGTATAATCCACAGATTTTTTTTTCGTGCATAAAGTCCGCCTTCAGAAACTCGGGGGAACAAAGACTGGAGAACCTGATACATGTATCTGTTGAGGGGCCTGACATGTCTGACTTCTCTGCAAGTTCTGTATGCAGACATGCATTAAATGATTGGCGAATGAAGACGGAAAGAAGACTGTTTGGTTCAAGTGCTGAGAGGCAACGTGTCACAGTTATGTCATGGTTCTTTTTCCTACAAGTACGGTATATTAAGTACGTTACTGTGTAACAGGAATTTTGTTCCAGTATTAAAACATTTAAGACAATTATCTCGTTCTTTACATTATTATTACCAAAACATTTGCATAAGCAGGTTGTAATTTTTTAAAAAGGACAATAGATGATTGAATTCATGAGGAAAAGCACACTGAAAAAAACAAGACAAATCTATTTTGATAGTCTCTGACTGGACCATTAGTGGTCCCACATTGCAGGTCCCGCATACAGTAAAGCGGGAATTAACTCTGTATACGTTGGTCGAAAAATTATGGGTCCTCTGCTTTAATTGAATATTGTCGTGCTATTGTTAAGTAGCTTTTTGTATTGGACGAGATAGGATATTTATCTCCATTAGCTTGCAACTCCAAATCATCCCCGTTCGTGAAAGCATTCGACAAATCTATTTCAATTTCATTATAACAATATATATATATATATATATATATATATATATATATATATATATATATATATATATATATATATATATATATATATATATATATATATATATATATATATATATATATATATATATATATATATATATATATATATATAGAGAGATAGATATAGATATATATAGAGAGAGAGAGAGAGAGAGAGATTTTGATATGGATTGTATATTTACCCGATTCATCATTTGTCGTTCAGCAGCTTGATGATGTTACCTTCCTAGTCACGATATAGTACGATATGCAGCTGTATAAAACTTCGTTAGCTGTGGTTCGTTAGCTCACATTATTTCTTCTTTTAGGGTGTTTGATTAAGTGAATCTTTCACAGCACACAAGACATCATTTGTATGAATAATAACTCGTGGCAGATTTTCGGAATGCATCTTTTCTAAAACTAATAAAGGTTTTGCCATTTGTCGTCATTTGTGTCGTGACTAGCCTATTTTGTATTCGGCCGTTGCGCTAGCAGTATTTTGGCATTTGAGGCATTGTTCAATTACATCTTAATTAAACACCGAGATCAGGAATCAATACCGTTCATTAGCGTGGGTATTCCACAAAACTACGGGTAACAGGTAAGCCTACAATATTCTAGTTTAAAATGACTTGAATGCATGGGGTACAGTTGTATAGCTATGTATGTTAAGCCAAAAAACGTGGCAGGTATGTATGGCACAGTCATGCTACCGAGGCATATTTCTAGGCGCCAAATTAACAGGTTGGCTTAGATAGCCGATCAATAATATAGAATGGACCCAGAGAGTATAAAAAAGCCCAACTTAATTCAGTCTAGCACCTCGATATAATTGAAGGTAGGATGACACGTTTTCATTACTGGCTCTACAGGTGCGAAGCAGATATTGATAGATAATGTTCTCTTTGATAGGTTGTCCCCTTATTTACCTGCGATTATAATACCAGCGGCGGCCTGTTGTAGCTTTGCAAATGCGTAGGACTGAGCAGGAAGCATTCGGGTAATTGGCCGTTTATAAATGACAAATAATGTTCTAATGTCATCCACAAGGTCTGTACTGTTATCCTTGCATTAGGATCAATGTCTTTTAACCGATATCTCTCAATATACCATTTTGAAAATACGATAGTGGTTTTTCATCAAACACATTCAGCACCACGCGAGCAAGCGACATTGCTTGCAATGATAATTTTATTGCTGAAGAAACGTTCGTTATTTGTTTTGCACATGATACGATGCAACAAACAGCCAATCATTCGATGATATGTGAGTTATGACACTTTTGGCGTCATAAAAAGAATGTTGCTATCGTCGTCAACTGTCGATCGCTGAGTGCTGTGCTTTCGTGTTGATAAGACATTCCGCATATCCCTGGATGAATATCACTCTTAATGTACTTCTATATTGATAGGAAACATTTATGATGAGCTTGATCTGAATCTGTATTACCCATGAAATATGATGAAATGAGCGGAGGTAGAATGCGCCTCCCCATGATGCTTGTGCTATAACGTCTGTTCTTGATTCTTTGATTTTGTATTGTTGTTCTGATATTGCACTTTCAGCATCTGATACAGCACACTGTACGCTGACGATATCTAAACGCGTAATCGTAGTTGAAAATATACACATTTATGTTTATTTTCCGTCGCCCTGTTCTAAACTTCGATATATATTTCGAAATGTATGTATCATACCGTATGAGGCGTACTACATGCACCGTGCTTGGTTTAACTTGTTGGTGTCAAACAAATATATCATTGTCTGAGGTATGTATGTTGCTAAGACATCCGGCGATAGGATTAGTGCTGTCGTAAGAATTTACACCAGCACGAGTGCAACTTTCGTTGTGCAAGTCATTCATCTTATCAACGGAACCAACCAAAAGCAAAGCGAGACACGAGGTGTCAAGCAAAATAATTCACATTTTGATTGCAGTGAATTTCTAATGTTCATTTCCTCTGGTTAGTCAAAAATCATAATTCCATATTGCAGTTTTAGCCATAGATGTTGTTGACTTACCGTATCCTCTACTAAAGGACGAGTTTTCGACAAGTATGCAGAGCACGTACTAGACAATTACTGGTTGGTTAAACCGCGTCTTTCAATCCCTAGACGCAAATGTTTTTAATGAAATAGAAATAATTCGATAGCCAATACATGCTAAGATGACGCACTCTGTCAGCTGTTGGGAAATGTGGCTTTTTAGAGCAACGAACAAACGAAAACATGACTCGAAACACGGCATTCTGCCACTTTGACCGAAATTGAGGGACACTTCATCCGCAGGGACGAGCAGTGTAATCTGCTAGATGAAAAGTTTAATCAACCAATATATTAGTCACTGCATTGTATGTAAGATAGCCAAATTGTAATCGCCATAGTAGTTGTTATGCTTTCCTCTATGTCGCAGCATAATGCTATCAGTCCAGAGCTTATTGGTGCTTTTTAAGACGTGAACAAACTGCCGAGTCACGGTGATTTTGCGGTCGTATCATTTGTTGTTGAAGTTGTGTTGACAGCATGCTTTGACATGTGGGGATTGACTATGTGCATCGTGGAAGCTCAGCACGGCTTACTGCAAAAAAACTCGCCATTTTCAGTAAATTGCTGCAGTTTTTTTTCGGTAGAACATATTAAAGGCAATGTTACAACTTAATAACTTCTGCAGTATGACGAGGAAGTAGCAGAACCATCTCATCGTTAAGCCGAATTTTAGTCAAATGCCTTTTGTAATCATATATTATGGCAATAAATGATATTTTTGCATTTGAGGTGACCAATATCTTTAATTCCTTGTTAACCTTGCTGCTAAACGAGACCGGGCACCATAACCTCACGAAGAAGTTTTATGATTTCGCTATTGATAAACGTTCTGTGAATGAATGAATAAAGCTAATACATTTTGTGTCGATCTCATATATTGGTGTTGTAAATATGTCTGCACTGTGTTGTTGTTGTGATGTGTCCACGAAGAACATGAAGTTCTTAATAACAGTAACGTGTGCCAAGAGATCGAAACAGAGGTTGATGACTGTGTATATTTCTTGCATAGCAGTTAGATTCGCCTTTAAAAATTCACCAGTCGACCATAATCGTAAACAGATAGGAATACATGGAAACAATGGCCTCATCTATCGTAAAGTAGCCCATTTTTATTGACAATTGATACAAAGATTAACGATCTCAGCAATGTTGTCTTTTAGATATCAAACTTACAACAAAAATACACAAGATGCATAGTTCATAATGAACAAACGTTAGTGACTAAGCGCATTCATCGCAAAGAGTACAAAATGCCAAAGTGCGACAAGTTTTGTACAGTCAACAGCAATAATCGCGTAAGGTATTCGTTAATGAGTTTCGGGCATTGGTTTCTAGTCATTAGTGCTCAGCTTTCATTCCATCTAGTACAAATACTAATTAAGCCCAATCACAGCATGTTATCACAATAACTCTCATATGATTATCAAAGAAAATGGTTATACTCACAGTCAAATAGCCATTGACTTCAATATAATTATTTATTTTGTTCAGATTCGCTAGTTGGTTTGGAATACTCAAGCCAAGTGAAAGTTCTGGACTTTTATGGCCACGGTTGTACTGACACAGTATAAGCGAGTACTGAACGAACAGACAAATAAACACTTAGCTGTATTTTATATTTATGAAGCCAATGTGCAGATCCAAAGCTCAGCTGACCCAGTGGCATGTCTGTGGCTTCGTTGTCCAGATGTAGACCGACTAGCCGTATGAATCGATAGCAATTACTCGCTGCGCTCGCCACCGGTACACGTGAATAAAATGATCAAATTAGTTCGCCCTACATTGAACTAATGTTAAATAACGCTGGTTTAGTGATTAACAAAACATACTATCTGTGGCTGACAATTTAATAATTCGTGTCAAAATGAAAATTATTTGCACGAAGCACATTCCGGTTATGAGTTCATGATATCAGGCTTGGCTCTGTAAGACAGAATCAATTTTGGCTCACCCCGATGAATTCTCATTCAGCTATTTGTCTATTGACCAGCACTGTGATGACCTACTGCGTTAGTTTCGCCATTGCTGTCACGAAAGCTACAAACGGCGTTCTGCGTTTTGATATACTTTTTTCTGTATGACGATACAAAAAAGGTCCCGAATTAGCATAATGATTTTATCTTCGACATATCTTATCGCCGTTTACTATGCCTATAGTTATTTTTCTTTTGACCAGCATAACGCCTGGTTCAGCTATAGCTTACTTATACATATACGGCAGACACGAAGGCGTCCTGAGTTAGAAGTTGACCAACCGATATGCAGTCACACGCATCATGGGTTGTTGCAGTTTTGCTTTAATAGCATGCAAAAGCATTCAATGTGACTACTGAACTTCTCACTACTGAACTGTACATATTTGTTGTAACCTAAGACATAAATGAGAGATATCTGTGGCATGTGACTTATGTTAAAACACGAAAGGTTGACCATAAGCCGCTGGCATTGTCAAGAATAGGTGGCATGCGTTAAGTACATTTGGTTATTGATATAACCAATAGAGTAGAGTTTGATACAGAATATTGCTCAAAACGGATATATTGGCTATCAAAACGGTTGTTGGTCATCAATAATTTATAGAACGCAAAGAAAACAGGCCGAGTCGTGCAAACGGCGCCTTGCATATTATTAAATTGATAAACAACCCAGCAACAGCGGATAATCGAAATAATACGGATGATTTGCCAACAATATATACACTTAACATATTACGTATACTATATACATATATATATATATATATATATATATATATATATATATATATATATATATATATATATATATATATAGATATATATATTTATATATATATATATATATATATATATATGTATATAAATATGTATATATATACATATAAATATGTATATATATCTATACATATATATATATATATATATATATATAAATATGTATATATATATATACATATATTTATGTTTTTTTGTCCATTTTCATAGGTCATATAAACAGAGATGTCAATCGGAAGGATTTGTCCAATTCCTTTTGTAAAATTATCTAATTCAATGACCAAGTTTAGTGAAGATGGCATAAATGTATCAGCATAATTATAGACCTGGTCGGCAATTATTATCCTTAATTGGAAACCCGCCTTGATGCTTTTTAGATGAACAGTCCGAATTACATCTAATCTAAAGCGAAAGTCAAGCTCAATTGAGGTATATATAGCTTTCAGATTGGATTACATGCATGTACACATCGCAAACCAATGAACAAAACCTAACAACAGACCTTTACCCTTGAAAAACACTAACCTTTGAAAGGAACTAACTTAGTTTGCTGGCCAATCTAAAGCAATGAAGCAATCAAGTCTCATAAGAAACTGCGACATTTGTGGCCGTGCTTGATGACCTTCATAATGAGAACGACGTGAGTCACAATGTACATAAACATTGCATCATGGTCAAATTGCGTATCAACATATAAATTCTATTTAGATTACTCTTCCAGATAATCAACCACAGCAAAACGTAAAATTTCAGTAGTATTTGACATATTCCAAACAGACATTTCATCAGATTATCTAAAGATGACGAATATGCGTTTTATCTTGCCTCATACCGAGCCATCCGTCACACCACAGAGAGCACTCTTCATGGATATATAAACCAGAGCAAAACGTAAAATTTCAGTTGTATTTGACATATTTGACACAGACATTAATATAAATTATCTGAAGATGTAATATTTTTTTTATCTTGCCTCATACGGAGCCACGTTCACACCATAATTGTTACATTGCTGAGACATGTGTAAGGGACGGATTACCAAAATCGTCTTCTGTTCTCATTTGTTCCTCCGCTTTGTAGTGCTTTAGTCACTGTAACACAAAACTAAAATTATAGAAAAATTAATTATGTGTTCTTCGCCTGTCAACTCCATTCATGATATTTTAATCGTATTCTGACATATGTAAAACGATTGGTTAAGATTGACTCAGTTTGCTATTAAAGATGCAAGCAAAATTAATCACTTATATTTAAATACAAAAATCATATCAAATGTACGTTACTTTACTTAGCAAAATGCTGTTGTATGGAACATTCATACAATACCCCGATCTTAGTTAAATCATGTTCTTAGATTACTGATTGCCTGATTATATGATGTCTATAACTAGTGCTTAGTAGGCTGCTGTGAGGCAACTCATCAGAAGTATACACCTTAAAATAGTAATAGTGCAATCCTGCATATTTTTGCTCATACTGGCGAGTTTCCATGAACATCAGCAAGCAAGCCAAGATATAAATGTCGACAAATATGCACGTGGTCGGAGCACAAGCTGATGAAGCTTATGTATAGTTGTCGTGATTTCTTAAAGCCTTCCTTATTTATGAGGAGCTTAATCCGGGTTGACCCTTTTGGCGACGGTTAGCTAGCACATTAATATTATTTAACATTAGAGAAAAATTGAGCAAGGCACGGTGGCTTTACCAGGTTTGTACCAAATGAATATGCTAAATGTAAATGAGGTTTCCTCTTGTTTCATACATCTGCAAGTTGTGTCGTCTATAATGCGAAATGCAGCATATAACTGGATCACGAAGCAACATACTATATATCGTTCACTGTGTTTGCGTTAAGCATTTTTCTGTGGTCTTTGGGTTACTTCTGGTCATTTATGGTCAAGTGACTTGTTAACATGATTCATCGGGACAACATCTCTATGCCCCGATCTCAATTAATAGTTGGGAAAGAAATAAATTCGCACCCACAAGTTGTCTAACCAAATTTCCTCATGGGAGGCGCATAGGTCAAATACCACAAATTACAATCAGGTGTCGTCTAACAGTGATAAGCCGGTTGCGGCAAATCCTATTTTACAAGCGGCCATATCAGAATATCGATCGCAAACAAGTGGCAATAGAAAATGTTTTGGCGTTGATAGGTCTATGGTTATGGGTACAATAGTTGCTATGAATGGAATTTCAATTACGAATGATTGAGACTTTGCTTCGATATTTGTGACGATATATAAAATAATCGATTAAATGGATTCATTTCTATCAAGTCTAGTTATTAGCTAGCGTTGTTCGAGTGAAGTGTTACTGTTATGCATTAAATGAAATTAGCAACCATGACAACATCTGTCTCGGAATATTTTGCACATATACCATTAAACATTATTAAACATCATTAAACATTAAATGTTGGTTTAAGTAACCTACTGATGAGAGACTAAGTAGACTGGCAGAACTATCATGCTACTCAGTATCTATGCATACGCTAGTGTTGATTTGTTAGTCACCGTCGTTAAAATACTCAACAAGTTTGACGCATGACATTATTAGCGAACGCATTAACGCCATACATATAATTCATGCTGTACACAGGTTTATCTTATACTGGAAGCGAAACGGCTTTTGAAAATGACTCAATCACTTTTGAGGGTCTGATTCAATAAATAAACGTACACAAACAAATGATAAACAAACTGCTTTTGATACTCTGCAGGCACTAGAGAATAATGATATCGCAATAAACACAGTGGAGTGTGTTGCTTATTCAATTCATTAAAATAGCGCGAGGGCATATCTTACATTCACTGCATGTGCGGTAGTGCCTGCAGCGATGGCCCTTTTAATGGCTGCGCATCTTTATTGACCGAAATATTTTCAAATGTCTATAGCTTTCTCAAATCTTTTCCCTTGAAATAACTGAAATACAGTACGCTCACTTAATTTCCACTTAACATGGGATAGCACCAAATATATGATATGCGTTAGTCGGGTAGCTAATAATACACATTGCCAAGCGTATTGGGCAATGGTTAATGACATTACGGTCTAATTATTGAATTCCAAGGTTCTTTATTAAAGCTAAGCTATCCGTTTAAATTAGTTACTATTATCGGTAGATTCTAAGTAACTCTAGGCTGAGTACCTACCATAAAACTGGAGTAATAATTTTAAGTTAGTACTCTCATATGTCAGGTTGTATTTGCAAACAATTAAACATTTGATAAGATTCGACAAGTATTTATTATTGGTAGAGCTTGATGTAACTATAAATATAATATTTGATTTGTTTTGCGCTGAAACGAACAATACGGAATAGTGCTAGCCACGAATCGTATTTGACCTATATTAGTTTTTCAAGTGTTATTGGAAGTTTATGCTGGTAATATAATATTGAAACTTAGTTAAATGAACCAATCTACGATAGCGAAATATCAACAAGAGCATTGATTTTTGCTGTATGTGTGGGCGGCACCGTTGCACGTGCCAAGCTAAAGAATATTAACTTTTATGGCTAGTATTTGCGACGCCACCAAAGTAATCGGTTAGAACCTTGGTGGAATATTTCTCTACTAGTCGAATGATCCATCTATATCGCTATGGAAATAGCAGCGTTCATTTAAACTGTCGCTTGTAGTTAATTTATTAGAAATTAAGGTATGAGTGAACCGATGTCACTGTGTTTTCATAGTGCAACTTATCTTTTAAAGCAACGGTTGCTTTAAGAAACCCTTATGGCTGTACTTAAGATGTCAAAATAGCATCGATTGAAATATCAGAACTTTGGGGAAATTGACATAATAAACCGTCTGTCAAAGCAATATTGAGTGTGATAGCGAAGAGCTTAATGCATACGGCGCATAAAATGAAAGATTTGCCGCGATGCGAAATGTTATTCTACCTGCTAGTCACCGTATGTCCGAGTCTTTCCATCTATCTTCGTGGATGAAAGCGTAATATTTCTTTTGCATGGCAGTAGAAGAGGAGTGTTTATGACAAGCTGGGTCGATAAAGTCATGTAATCAGTCATTTTGAGAGCAGTTTCCGCCCATCGATAGTTTGAACGAGAATGACAATGCCAACTTACTACGAATATATTGCTGCTACACTTCCAAGAATGGGAGGCTGCTGATTCGTTATAATCTCCTTGACAGATTCATCAAAGATGTTTTGGTGAGACAATAGCCACTCATTAGCCACGTACGGTGTTCTGCGTCAGTGAGTGCCTGATGAATTACCTGGAACAAAGCACTTTTCTGTTATTGTTTATCATTTCAATTTACCCCGCAAACGTTTCGTTGGGTAACAACACTTCCAATTACCGTTTTTCTATCAAACACAAACCATGTATACAACACGTGAGAAGTTGGGTTCACATGTGTAATTAAAATATCCGGAGCATCTTTTTGTGAATACGAAATAGTATGTTTTTTTTCATAGGGATACAATGTTTATTAAATGTCAATTTTTTATGTGTCGTTATGTCATAAATACGCACCATCTCATCTATTCCTAATTTCTGGGATGCATTTGACGTTATAACTAAAACCGGTAGCTGCATATTTACGATTGATGATATCATAGCATTGATGCCGAAGCATCGATAGCGCCAGCACGAGCATCTTGTTACACTTCTAACCATGTGAAATTAAGCCAAGCAGAGAGTTGGAATCTCTGTGCACCTCACCGCTGACACTGATAAACATTTGGGCCTTGTTGTAGTAGAGGGATTGTAGGTGGGAAAAGGTACAGAAGCAAGAATAGTCATAGTCGTTTTACTTACTTATGCCCACTGCGCGTATTCAAAATTTACGCAAATAAAACGTAACTTAGTTCAATCATTTAAAATATATGAAATATCATTGACATGAGCTTACCGAACTGGTAGGTCCATTCGATCTAAGTCAGCGACTTGATATTTGAAGATTCTCGGCCGGTTGATCATGCCGCAGACAGGACTGGCACGTCAACGCTTCCTTGGACTGCAGGTGACCTGTACCTTAGACAAAAGACGCTACTGACCAAGTATAAACTATTAAATACTGTGGACGGAGCACGACATGACATACACACTGAGCAGAAATATACCACTATAACAACTACAAAAACATCAAGCAGTGTTAATGCGTAGTCTGCTTAGAACCCAAAGCAGAACTCAATGGGAAATCACCAAGGCATGCCGTTATTAGTCTATCCCTCAAGACCACCTCACAGCGTCAACTGTCGGCCTTCTTGTACATCAACGCATTACTTTTCTGAATGCCATTGATGACTACCCAATTGTATGGTCACGATCCGTGGAACACACATCATGAGAATGTAATGGATTAATGATACATCGGGTCATTTGGTGCGATGCACAATATACATGATAGGGGTGTATGAATGGACCATTTGGGTGGGGGAGTATGAATCTAAGTCCAGACTCTATATCTGAATACATTCGTAAAATGCAAAAACTAGAGTGACGTCAAGCATTTAAAGAAGGTTGTCGAGAAAGGACGAGGGGTTATAAGCTAGATACTTTGTGTTGGGGTCCTTAGAGACCCCGCGCGCCGAATGCCGACACATATAACTACCTGGAACATAGTGATTGCGGCAAATCGGCTGATTTTACGACCTTTAAACGATGGCAAGCTATCGTAACTTAATAAATATTGATTAGAGCGTGACATACATCGGCAAGTTGATAAAGGATGTACTTGGTATCGACAAGATTGAGTAGCACAGGACACGATGCAACAATGGGATCAATTAGATATGCGACTATTACTTAATGAAAAGGGATTAAATTCTTTGAACTCAACGTCTCAAATAATAGTACTGGGGTAAGTAAATTAGTATCTTAATCTTAAATACCACTAAGTCATTATACAATTAGTCTAAACATATCATTTAGAATGATAAGGAGAATTCGGATCCTTAATACGAATGAGGCCATTATCAGCTTGGCGGAAGGTCGTAATCGTCAGCCGAAGTGTGCGCATCCATTTGGCAGGGTTAGTGCATTACGCCAACTTGAGTGTGACTCACATATCAACGGTGTGCCTCCGGTACCAAATGAGGCGGCTCTGGCAACGAACATGCACCGTGTTAGCAAAGTGTTGAGAATACTGCAAGCTACAATCGGATTGCCTGTCCTGAACGTCAGAGCAGGCAGATTAACCATGGCAAAACTGTTGAGACTTACGTCAGACAAATTGGGTTTCATGCCTATCGGACTGAAATGATCCACGGGGAGGGTGGTGGTTGCGGGAAAAGTTTTGCAGGTCATTTGAGGGGAAGTGTCTCGAGGGACTTAGGGAGATGCCAGCGCGGACGCATCTGCTTACTGGAACTTGTATTTAGAGGGTTATGTCGCCGGTTCAACTACAGACAACAACTCAGACACAGCATTGGAAACTATTACTGGACATTTGCAGAAGTTCGCTTTTGATATTGGCGGATTTGCACGTTTTCAATATCGACCATATCCGAACTGTCGCGGGTTAACGGCACCTTATTGGAGAGCAAAGTGCTAACTAAAACGTCAAACTTGCTGCACGAAAGATTATTTTAGGGGAATGTACTTAAGGCAACAAAATAATTATGCAGAACAGGGATAAAAAAATAGGTAACGTACTTGGCTGGAGATACCGGGTCGAAATAATTCTCCACCAAGTGTCGTATCGTGTTAAAGTGATTACGTCAATTCTTATGGGACATGCCTTAGCCTTGCTAGTGGTGGCTTGGAAGTCGCTCGAGGTTAGGATATTGGGTATGTATGAGTAGAAGGGGAGGTGGTAGGCGACACGTAGGTCACTTGTGGATCTGGAAAGCTGAGAATTATAATTATCATCAGCTGTAGGTGGCAACTCCATTAACCCAATGACTGAGAGGGCACGTTATGATGTTTGATAGGTATGTTGTCCACTTGACACTCCACACAAACCACAGAACGTCTGGGTTATTTCCTAACGGATTCATGTTATTCATAGGCGTGGGAATAACTATTTACACAACATATGCATTATGTTCAATATCTCGGTCTGGGGCTTCTTCGCATGGCTTAAACGAAATGACATGGTTTTTGAATATTATGTAGGGCAAACGCTACTTAATGAATGGTTTGTTAAACCACGCCTTTCAAACCCTTGACGGGTAACTATTTAATAAAACGATATCATACAATAACCACTCCCAACGCATGCACTGGCGACGCAAACTGTCTCTGTCCGCTATATTGATAACCGCACCTAAGGTTTTTATACCTGTCGGGAAAGGCGTTTCGGGTAAATTGCATCTCCAAGGCGATTGTCTGCAATGCCCCTATTTTCCACTTTTTAGGGAGCACAGTTACCTTATTTTTGTGTCAACCAATTTCCCGAGTTTTTCTGTATGAATATTACCTGTTATGGCGAGGGTGTCTTATATATCCCTTCAAAGATTGGTCGTCAGAAAGTGGCGGATGTTCAGCCTGCAGATGTTTACAACCCGCTATCGCACCATGCAGCCCAATACCACTTTCATCTAATAGGTCTCTTGATACATACGTATGTGCTTCACATGCTAGGTATGTACAAACAATCTGCTTACGCACCATTACCATGCTTAGTGCGTTCAACAATGACAGAGCAATTTACACAAGGCATTGACAGATTGCAACAAATTCGAAATCAAAATGACGAGTACGAATATATTTTTCGGAAAAAGTTGCACTGATACTAATGGCTGTAAATAATGTTGAAATTTGAATGATATTTAGATGCATGCACCATTTGAATTATTCTATTACATTGACAACGAAATCGTTTAGAAAGCAAAACCACATACTTGCAAATCGCCAAACATGAACTTTTTGGCTATTACAGCGTGTATGTAAAACAACGACAGGCGATGAATAAGTCATGCCTTACACGCTAGCATCAGTAGAATAAGTGGTCCTAAGATCGTACTATTTGTGCTCATCGTGTCTTTTCGAAGTGGTTGGAACTGCTTGTCAATCGTTAACTAGGCATACGACCTTCACGATTACGCGAAGCGATGTGAGATTCGGTTGCAAAAATAAACAAATATTATTTTTTGATTTTATAAAGCCATGGGTCAATCAAATAGATGACGTGCCAGCCTGTTCAAATGTTAGCTGATATCTAAGTGTATGCCTAGGCTTTTCATAAGACTCGAGCATCAGGCTTTTTTATGGGTGTAGTGAATCTGTTGACTTGGGCTTGTATATATATACATGTATATATATAATTATTTACATATCTATATATACAGATATATATTTAAAAATATTTATATATTTATATATGTATATATATATATATATATATATATATATATATATATATATATATATATATATATATATATATATATGTTGTTTTATATAGGTATATATTACAAATTCCTAGATCTTTCAACAATTAGATGGGGTCGTCAATATACAGGATATCACCATTAAATGCTTACAAAGGAAAGTTGGCGGTAAAAGAAAGCAGTGACTTTGTTTGATTATGAAAATACGATCGGCGGCATTTATTAACAAAGGACGCGCTGTTACAACTAAAGCCCATGGCATATCCCAAATACGTGATAATTCCACAGCTTTGCCTGTATTGCAGTTCTACTCTGCCAACCTTACCAGACACCTCCTGTGTAAGCTCCGGTCGAACGGTGATATAAATATATACCGTTCTGATTTAACATTTTACGTGCGTCGACGAAAACGCGTTTGGGTTGAAGTGCTACTTTGCGCATCTAGAAAATTCCATATATCAAGAGCCTGTACAAAAAAAGTCTTTGCGCACCAAAACACTAACCCCAACTTGACGCTATTTTTCAATAAATGCCAACGATCGTTTGTTTTTGAAAAATCGGGATGCAATGTCTGCCATTTTGGAAAATATTAGTTCCCACGATTTCCCGCCGCATAGCCTTAGTATCCCGGGGGGTGGGGGGGGGGAGGCACTTGCACTAACTCGGATAGGGGTGTGCCGCGGTATCTCGAAAACCCATACCTGTTGTACAAGTTGAGAATGGCAAAAAGTATAACCCGTTGTACAAGATATTATGCGAATGTATAACCCATCGTACAAGACGAGAAGCCAATTAAACATACCCGGTCACGCGGCACATGTATACTACATCTATACACTTAAGAGATAAAATTGTCCGTAAAACATCATTGCATTCTATAACTCCATCACTTTGGTATATTTGGTGTTTGGCAGTTGTGTGAATCGATCTCAATTTTTTTACTCAGACGTCTAGTAGGCTACTCCTATGTATGCATTCTGTAGAACCAGATGTCTTACGGCCGTTTCGGCACGTAAAACAGTGATGCGTTTATTGCCTTTGCAAGGTTAAAGAAAGATGCCACATAAATCAATGTGATGTTCGCACAAAGCCACTCGCTGCAGCTACGAGCATCCATACACACTAACACTGTCTATGAGGCAGATGGTCACGCCATAGAGTATGACCTTAAGAACCTAGACTATTATTTATTACTAAAGGCTGCTAATAGACTCCAGGGCCATGCTCTCACTGGTATGTCAGGCACTCAGAAACATCACCAGAATCAGATGAATGGAGATTAAAATATGTGAGAAATAAATCTCGCCAAGAACGGCTACGAATAGAACGCACTACAAGGAGGAAATGAAAGTTTTGCGTGATTTTACTTTCTAGCCCAAGGATATTGTGAAATCTTCAATTGCAGACGAACCGAGTTCGTTGATATACGGAATCCCGTCTGCAACATGTTCACATAGTGCAACGCCTGAAAAGGAAGGGGAACCTTCAGGTCCCTTGTCACTGCATTGATGCTTTGGACATTTTGGTGGATGGTTCAATCACATCTGTTGCTAATATACGTGAACCCAACCAATTGTTGTTTAGAACACGAATTCAATTACGCGCGTTAGAGTTTGGGACGCCAAGAAACACTACTGTAAGAGGGGAAACATAACGTCCGATCTTATAAATGCCGATTACCAAAGTAGATGACTGTAAACCTTCTTCGCTGACGTTGCAGAAGCCCAGGTAGGCTATTTTTATTACCACCTTGGCCACTTCGCTCATGTTAAATAGACGGTTTCCAGAACTAGCTAAGTTGGGATTTATTTGGGACAATTTAATTATGTACATCCAAAATGATGTATTTGGTTATATTTTATGACATAACGATGTCCCGTGCATTATAAGTCAAGGTATGACTCTCGACCACATCCAATACCTTGATAGCTTTTGCTGAATAGTGGAAGTCATTTTAAACCGGCCAAGAGATGTGGAGGGAATTTGTCACATGGCACCCTCCTCTCAGTCAATGGGAGCTCGAGAAAAAGCTTTTTTCCCATATCGCCTAAAACGCACAGTTTGCCGTGCAATAGCTGCGACCGTGTCATAATACCACCTAGCAAAAAACAAATAGGAGAAGGTCAGACACACAGATCACCACTTTCCTAACTTGCCAATACTACGATGGGTCTTGATATCACGCACGCCTTGCAAATGTTATAACGAGAGTCATTTGCTTGCCAGCCGCTGGTTGAGTGTGGCTCATGGGAAGTCACGGCATTATCCCATCTCCCCGGAGCTTAGGCGCGATATTCTAACACCTACCATGTTTCTACTGCGCTATAGTGATACCAGCATCTAACGAAGACGAAGTCGACTCTAATAGCCGAAGTTGGCAAGATTCTGAAGTCTCATACAATGAATTATCGAAGCATATTAAAATCAAATAAACAAATAGTCAAGCTAGTAGTCTAGTTGCTGGAACGAAGCTTGCCCAAATTTGAGAACAGGTTCATTTGGGTCCCCCAAAGTTTCCGTCTGGGTCTGCCTCTCTCCCGCCAGTCTTTGTATACACTCAGAGCCCATCGGTCAGATTTTCTGTTTCTTGACACCCTGCTCTTCAATTATTGTTTCAATGTGTACGTTGAAAAACTACTAGATCTCCTGTAGATGCTCCCATCACCACAGGCAGCTGAGGTAAAATAGGGGGTTGAGCTAATATCTCTTTGACAACTGTGCATAAAAACAACCAACCACTATGTCATATTAACATGTGTATACACTGTGCTCTGAGCGCTGCAATCGGCAGCCCAGTGCCGTGACCAGGCAATTGTACGAGCCAATTCCCTTATAATGGGTCGTCCTATTCATACATACGCAAGAAAACCATCACAAAAGCTACATTCCCTTTGGCAGGTGAATTCATGAAGCGACGAAAGATAACGCTATAAACTGGGTAATGCCAACATTCTATATTGCGCAGATTTCATTAACACGTACACTACACAGTCATCAAAGTTACGCTAAAATTTCTGCATAAATTGCAATAATCATTAACTTATGTGTTGTTGAGCCAAATTTAAAGCCTTGATTGTTTCCAATATTACGTTTTATTGAATCTGCTACCTTAACCTGAACCAGTCGTTGTAGCTAAAACTTCCTTCCAGATTCGTGACAACATTGACAACAAGCGCAATATAGATACCATTTATTGCACTCATTGAGGATAGGCCTTTACTCAACTTGCGAGGGCGGTCCAAGAAGCATGCATATGCAGAATTAACGTTGATTTGTCGAACAACTGGCTTCATTGTCCTATAATAACATCCAGTAATCATGCTAAATGCCGCGGTGTTTAGCTGTCCGTCGCATTTCTCGTCCACTATACACATGAGAGACCAATTGATCGCCATTGTCAAGTTTGAAACCTCTCGCAGCCGCTAGTGTCAACAAATCCCGTGATTGCTTGCCACTGCAGCTACGACATTGCATTTTTCACAGCCAATTTGACATAGAGTCGTTAGCCCAATCACAATGTAGACCGATCCGTGATAAGCATCGTATTTTATGCCGTGTTTGCCCAAGTTATAACGTACGGCCTTATTAACATTAGTGATTGGAGAGTGCTTCAGTATCAGGACAAGTCAAGTGTCGTAGTTATATCAGCGAATTATTCACGCTAACCGTGGCATGTGATATTCTTACAGACAGAAGCATTCATTCTAACCGGTTGTTCATACATATAGGTCATAATTTCGGATTGTATTCGACTGAATCAGTAAAAGGCGAGGAATCAATGTTGTTGCTTTCTTTTGAGCGACATTTTGTGATAAAAATCGCCTGCCAACACAATTAGGATTTCTTCAGGCGCTAAAAATTAGAGATTAAACATTTTACACGATATGCTTCAGGAAGAAAATAATTTTTATTTCGACAAACATAGCTGTATGTGCCAGCATTTCGATGTATGTCCGTTTTCACCGGAAGCTAGATGTAATTTAGAATGCCGCTAAATGGTTTTACATGAAATATGTATCGTAGAAACAAGTCCTGAATTCACCGGGCATGGATTGCTAAACCAGCAAGGACGACTAGCCTAATTAAGTACGAAACGCGTTGGTATTCCGTTGTCCAAAAAAAGAGCGGGAACCAAATTTAGGTGATGTATCAATACTACATTGCGAGCGATCTTTCTTTAAGTCGACGTTACTCCTGTAAACTAACATATTTTTTAGCCACCATAACTTAAATTCTGGTGTACATTATTTTAAAAAAACCTGACTTCAAGCTTTGTATGATTAATAGCGCTTTCATTGACATTGATACGTGATTAAACGAACCTATTGCACCGTTAACTCACTATATAGCTTCTAATCAAAGGGCCATATGGTGTGCTGAGTTTGAAAGAACTTGTGTTCACAGATGAATAAAACGATCCTATTAACACGCAAATGTGAGGTGGAGTCACGTCCGGAATGGATGCATCGATGTCACATTCATCGTGATCAACAATACTCACCCCTTACCACAGCCAAAGCTTCTTCGTGGCAACCGCTATGAAATTACTAGTTCCGTGTCTGCACATGTCAGTTGCACTAGTATTTAATCTACGCCATACAAGTCACTTACGATAAACACCGTTAGAGCGTAGAGGCTTCACCATAACAAACTGCTAGATTCCCACGAGAAGCGTCTTATAAATCGTGCAGTATTATACAAATTATGTTCATGAAAACATCAGGCAATATAACATAACGATTGGGGTTTTTTGAAAATGACATATTTCCCTATTATTACATATTAAAACGGTTAGCTTTTTGCCATTGGAAGCTGAATAAATAAAATGGATATTGCGATGAATGGTTGTATATAGAGCAAAAATGAGGTAAGCTGCATGAAGCGAGAACCATGCTAATTCTTTTAATCTCGTATCTGGACACCGTTCATAGATTTACAGAAATATATGACAAACGAATTGAAAAGGCACAAATCTAATTAAACCAAGGCTACATCGTGATCAACAGTTCACTCTTTAGTCCAATGAGAAATTTGACCAGCATTACTATTACCAATAATTTAAAAACAAGAATTGACAACCAAAGAAAATCAGGCGCTACACCCAGGTAAAACCTCGACCTTAATGCAGTCCTATCAATCATCATGTGACAGAAAGAGCCAAGCGTGCAACTGCATCGCTGCAAAAGGGACACAAAATCACTATGAAGAAGGCTGGCGTGTTATGTGGGTGGGGGGGGGCATGATGTAGTATCAAAGATGTGATTTAAATGGATAGAGCGTATTGTCAAATGACTCGAAGCGGTAATCAAGAGCAAGTGAAGACCGGAGTTGCAACACATGGTAACCATTAGAGCTTGCAGGTTTTAAATATCTTTGCTGAAATACTGATTGCATTTCAACATATCGGTCGACATTCGGGGTTAAGATTGTAACTGGAATTCTTATATGTGAAGCCCCTGACATTAAGTCAGAAATATGATATCGATAGCCATCAGCATAGCAAATTATTGTGGCTTTGTACTGTGTTGTTCAACTGAAATTATCTTGAATACATATGAAACGATTTATGCATTGGAAGGATTCATTTAATGGATATACTAATGAGCGAATGTAAATGATAATATGCGCAGACAAGATGACCGAAAACCGAAGTTGTAAGCTAGGAATTATCCTGATGAACGTACCATGCAACTTGATCCGACTGAGAAATGACATTAAACGGTTCTTTTCTGGAAAACAAAGCTTGCAACAAGTGCAAACAAGATTGTGCGTGTCGCATTAACATCATAAATATTCATGCATAACTAGGTATTTCAATACATTGGTGACTGGTTGGTGAAGCTGCGCAAATCATTTTCAAATTAAATAAGTCCTGGAGAGTTTTGAAAAGATAACATAGACATGCAGATTTGGTAGGCAGTACACACACAAAAAAAGTAATGTATCAGCGACCATTTAGTTAGAAATAACACATGTAGCTTTATGGCTGTCACAGTAATCGACACAGTGTGCCTTTAATGACAAAAAGGCACGCAACGTGCGCGGACATAAATCAATTACATACTAGATACCAACTACGGTATTCGGACCCTACACACTTACCCGCTCAGACATGAGTGGAATAGGCGAAAATGGAAAACATCTTTATGTTGTCACTTGTTCCCCCACTCGTCACTTGAAAAACATACCTCCATACACAAACTCAAATCTGTAATTAACCTGCATACGCTCGACATGTAAATCTAAACCAATGAGACACGACGCTGAAACTGCGACTTGATAATGCTTATACGCCTGGCTAAGAATCGACGGACGTAAATCGACAGATCGTAAACATCATGCCAACAGTGAACATATCTATAGTTATTTCGATAACGATAGGGCCGATTGACGTCACCCGGCTCGATTAATCAAAGGAAAATCCATGACAAGCCTTGCAATTGGTAAAACAACATGTCGGTTACTAACGATTGTAGACGACCGACACATCTGATGCCAATGTTAAAATAAATGGGTAATCTCCCACAACCCGGCAACGAGTAGAGATAATACTTGTATCAAGCGATCAGGTGCAATCATCGATAGCATCGTTAGCAAAATAATTTGCAATAAGATACCTTTCTTGTCATTTGAATTTGCCTCGAAAATACATTATTAATGTTAATATTATCTCGTTCATATGGCTAGACAGCAAATCTATGGTCTCATCTTAGTTTGTCTATGCAATTGTTATGCCCCATTGAGCGTAAAAATGATACAGGCGGCGAGCTGAATTCCAATGTGCAGACTGTATTTGTAATGGTAGGCAACTAATTCTATCTGCGACATCGATGCAAAAAAAGTCATTATTTAAAATTACCGTATCTTAATTTCCTACGAATATTGTTGTAACGCAACTGTCATTAAGGCATGGGTTCATTCTCTGAATCATCAACGTGGAACGTGAGTAAAATTCAGTGCATTTTAATAAACACATATGTAGAGATAGTGAGTAAGATGTACGATGATATTTTGTTTTCAACGGTTATATTTTGGTAAGATATTTGATTATGACTAACTAATGTAACTCCAATAAACACCCCGTAAATTGCAATTGATTTATCTAACTGAAACCTGGTTGTACAGATGCGACACAAATTGGTCGATCTTAATGTCATTGGTGCTATTCGATTGTGGGATAAATGCAAGCAAATGCTACTGTCCCTTTTTATGCCACCATCAGTGACTAGAACGTGGCTATCACTAGTGAAGAGTCAAATTTTGGGCTAACAAAGTACTGCGGAGGCATAAATAAGTATCTTTGCTTGCGTGTTAGGATTTTACTAGAGTATATAACTTTAAAAGGCTTTCTTAGGTCTACGTATATATATATATATATATATATATATATATATATATATATATATATATATATATATATATATATATATATATATATATATATATATATATATATATATATAACATATATATATATATACATATATATACATATGTGTGTATTGATATATATATATATATTTATATATATATGTATATATATATATATATATATATATATATTTTTTTTTTTTGTGTGTGTGTGTGTGTGTATATATATATATATATATATATATATCTCTATATATATCTCTATCTCTCTATATATATATATATATCTATATATATATATATATATAGAATGCATATGATGCTTTGTTGTGCTTAGTCAAATGTTCACAAACTCATTTATTGTCAAGAGGAGATGAGTAGATGAGTAGAGTACCTTTCGTGATGAATATAAAGTCCACCAGGAGAGAAGGACGACTATTGTATTGATAACTGATACATGATGGACGCCATCTTGGAAATTATGGTTGAATATTACCGGAATGGTTCGTGAAAAATCACTTTGTTACAACCGTTATGGATTATAAAGTTGTCGTGCCAAAGCAGGAGCATTCTGGTCGCACGTCAAATAGAACACGTCAACAGACATTGAAGATGGCGGAATACCAACATCAAGAGTCACAATGGGAAAGAAAATTCTTCAAAGGTTATGGTGTCGTCAAGTCTAAGGTAAACCGAGCTAAGACAGAGACTGATGAAAGCAAACTTAATGAACTCCTCTCTTCTTTGAAAGACGAAGAACGTAAGGATATCTCCTTTATCTCGTCAATGCTATTGAGGAAATAGCTGGCTCTCTGCAGGGACCGTTTAGTCTTACTGATAGAGAAGATGTTAACAGGGAACTTCTTAACAGAAGCTATTCCAAATCTGTATTCGGTTCTGTGGCTTCATTTAGCTCAACCGGAAATGAAAGCAGGATCTCACATGAAAGTGTGAAGCTTGAGGCTGAAGTTGCAGCCAAGGTAACAGAGACGAAGTGCAATGTACAGATTGAGGAACAGCGACGTAAGCTCAGAGAGCTTGAAGCTGAAAAGGATGTAGAGACACTTCATGCAAGACTAGAGACTTACAGGAGAGCAGAGTCAGTGAGTGACAGTACTAATATGATTGCAGTTGATGTCCCTGAGCCAATTGAAAGACGCCATTCTGATAACGCTTCCGTGACTCCTACAGCTGAACATGTTGATGCCCTATCCACTTCACACCTCAGCAAAGCTGTGGCAAAAACCTCTGCTAGTGAACCTCAACCAACTCCACCAATGAGCCACAGGAAGCACTAGCTCCAGCTATTAGCGAATCCTTTCAAAGGAATAGACTCCCAAGAAGCTGGGTAACCGTACCAGCTCCGCCCGCGACTACCTCCTCAAGGGCCCTGACATGACCAATTGTCTGGTTGGAGTGCTTTGTCGCTTCAGAAAACACGAGGTAGCTCTCATATGTGACATAGAGAAGATGTTCTTTCAGTTTAGTATGGCAGAGGAGGACTGAGACTACCTTCGTTTTCTCTGGTGGGATAACGGAAACAGTTCATCTGAGCCTAAGGCGTATAGAATGACAGCTCATCTATTTGGTGCCTCCTCATCCCTTGCCTGTGCGAACTACGCTCTGAAGTACCTGGCAGGAAAAACCAGTCATCTTCATCAAAACATTTACATTACTTGGTCTCATGTGCATCGATACCCATCGCAAGCAGATGGTGAGATCTAACCCCAAAGTTGTGGAGAAACTACGATCTTCCTATGCTCTCACTCAACGCAAGCATAAGATAACTGAGAACAGACGAATAAACCAATCCGTACACAACGCAGTTTTGGGGTATGTACTTACAGTCAACAATTTTCTAGCTAGCTTCCCAGGCAGGCAGAAGGAACCCTTTTATTTTCTTCGCAGCGCAGAGATGAAACCAAGTTTAAAAGGCAGTGATTGATACCGAGCCAACTGGTAGGTATCACTGCGCGAATGCAAAGGTACTATATTTATATTCCACAGGATACATATCGGTTACTGCTACTTCATAACAAATCTTGAGATATCAGCAATAAAAAAACATAAGATCAGTACATGTACGTGACGATATACATGAATAATACGGGACTTATTTATGAGGCGCAGTGATACGCCCAAACCTTTTGAGTCACGCGACATGCAGCCTTGTAAATAAGTAGCGGGTTGGTAACTAGCGATCGGTCTAAAACTTGAACGGATTTCACTGGATCGGAGCACACGTTTGCTTGTGTGATTGCATTCTTTTAAAATACTGTGAAGGTTTGGCATAAAATGATGCCGATGAGCGTCAGAACCAATGAGCCTATGAATATAATACGTATTTGCCGGTTTGCGCTTGACTTTCACTATGTGGATTGTTTTTAGTATTCCAACATTATTGACATTTGACTATGCCGGACGCATTTAAATGCATTCATTAAGCAACAGTGTTTTTCATAAGTGACTGTCATACTAAACTGAAGCAGTATTCAAGTCATGCCATTGTGCGCTAATCCTTACAAACCAATTGTGAAAAAGCAACTCTGTACTAAACATAAAGTTATACTACTGCTGATATCACCATAATCTTTTCGTTAAAAACAGAGCTAGGCTACGAGCATGGTGTTAGAGATGTAGCAGCTTTTGTACTATACATTGCTGTAAATATACAGCAGCCTATGTACAATAACCTACCGTCAGAGCTAGTTGTGCACACCTGTTGGGCTATGATTAATCAACGCGTGAACTCTTGCAGCATAGGTTAATTCACGCACCTTGCGAATGTTTGCGCGATGAATACCAGAGCCTGCACATGTAGCCATGGGAGGTTTGTTTTCCACTCACTGCAACAATTTCTCCTGATTACGCAGCTGTATAAAATCTAACCAAGCGTTATTGGGCACGTGCGATTAAACTCAATTGCACGTTACACATAAGCATTATGATAAAACATTGTTACCACTCTAATTATAGTGGAACTGACGCTAATGTGAATAACAGCATTATCAATGCAGCTCAGGCGTTATTGGATGAGAATTTACATGCAGCTCTCACACCCGCTGACAAACTCCACCACGAATTGCACTCATTCAAAAAGAACAGGGTTCTTAGTCTCAAAATCATTGACATCATCTCCACGATTGATCGCAAGAAGTATTTTCTCTTCCCTCAGATAATCTAGTTTAGCTCCTTTACATTACCTCCAAGCTCAGCTATATGCTATTCGTTGCTCAGTTCTTAGTCTCAAAATCATTGACATCATCTCCACGATTGATCGCAAGAAGTATTTTCTCTTCCCTCAGATAATCTAGTTTAGCTCCTTTACATTACCTCCAAGCTCAGTTATATGCTATTCGTTGCTCAGTTCTATACCTTACAACCCTATTTTATTCAATAGGCCAAAAGGTTTTGTATATACAGCGTGTAAAAACCAACCCAATGAAATCACTCTGTGTATTAATGATTGGTCGATATCATTCACAGTCCGCTAGACGGAGTAGTAGGCAGGAGCACAACATATTTGTCTGTTGCTTTCCAATGATTTGTCTTTCTAACGTTAGACAAGTGTGTTTTTTGATCAATAGAAACAGTCTGGTATTCTTTTTTAGATCAATCCTTAATTTCCCCCCTCATTTGGGTACATTTGGTGACCTCAGCTTGGTCGAGTTTAAACTCATGATCCGAGATATTATCATCTTCATGTGCTGTCTGTCGATACATGGAAGGCAATGGTATTCAATTTGTTATGCACTAGAGGGCGGATTTGAACATGATGTTTGTATCTTGATTGTCAGTCGCCGACTAATACAATTTCCCGTAAATACTAGGTGCAGTTGTTATCCTCATAAATATATGAATAAAGTTCAATTAGGAATAACTACACAGGTTGTTTCTTTGTTATGAGTAATTGTATTAAACTTAATAACACCGCCTTGTGCCAGCTGTCAAGGATGGTTGAAAGATATTACAGTATCTCGTTGGCCAACATATATTGTCTCATGTCTCTGTGCTGCAGTCTATGTTTGCTATCAAAATACTTTTTAATAGCAGCATCCTCTGGTGATATTCAGTATCCCAACCGAAGGATTTAATTATCTTGCATCTCAAGGTCTACAGTCATATTACCACCAGCTTTAGCCATTTTTGCGAGTCAATAACAGATACAAAGTTCTGATAAATACAAACATAACACGTGTTAAAGATGACAACATTGATAGCCCGGTATCCTGTGTAATCACCTGATACATCCATCGCCTGCAGAGGCCGTCATAAAGAACCATCATAGACAACATTCTACTGTCAAAACCCCATTTACAGCTTCTGAACCAAGACCTGATACTGTAAAATGCTATCGAGGAAGGGTTCATTTAGAAAGTTCCTCCCTTTTCAGCAGTTTTGGATCGCCATTGAATGATCTCATTTGATTTAAGTTTTTGCAAGTCCACGCGAGCAACCTACAGAGCTTTCAGAAGCAAAGGGCACGGTTCTACACCTAGCACAAGGTTCTGATGCTGACGAATACCTTCATCCTTGAGACGTCAGACGGCTTCACACAGCCCGCCGTAGAGCTTATTGGGAAAGCAGTACTACATGTGTATGGGCACTGCTGGGGACACAGACACAGACTTCTAGCCTCATCCTTGGTGACTAATGTTAGGTAATGCATCGTAATGTTTATTGACGGCGCTTATAATTAGCCGGCCATATAGTCTGATTCATCTCAATATCTCCTGCTATAGCACCCTGAGTAGGGAGAGGAGCGTCTGGCTCTACTAAGAGTGGATCATATATCAACCTATGGTAAACTGAGAAGGCGAGAGCTAACACCTAATACCATGGTATTAACACATCAGATGACCGAAATGTGACCAAGATACGGGTTGGCACAGGAGACAAGAATGCGACTGAGGTATAGGACGAGGCCATAGCTGACGTCTTTTATAGCCCGTTTTATATCCCGTACGACTTTGAACTCCTCCAGAGCGACATGCCCTTCTACCAGAGTGCGCTTGCTGACCGACTGCAATACGAGCTCACATTCAGCGACTACCGTCGTGTGATTCATGTAACGGGTGAAACCAACGCCAGCTACATAATCGATGACATCTCCCTGTAGTATTATGACATGGTCACAAAACCAGAGCTGGCCTGCATGAAGCTCCCATACAATCAGAGTTACACAGTGGAACGTCAAACAGAACGTATCGACTCGCAGCATGAAGGACATTCTGTTGCTCTTTGCAGCAACGTGTGAACGTGAGTAAACATGGAGGATGGCGTTCGTCAACGAAGTCTACTAAGTTGACATTTCCAGACGGCCCTGGC
The DNA here is from genome assembly GCA_034190875.2 of Urechis unicinctus. Lineage (NCBI taxonomy): Eukaryota > Metazoa > Annelida > Polychaeta > Xenopneusta > Urechidae > Urechis > Urechis unicinctus. The sequence goes on along the minus strand of CM067351.1, from coordinate 57,910,592 downwards.
TCAGTCATTGCATGTGTTAATACAGGGTGTGGAAAAACCGTCTTCATGCTCGACCTACTTGCGGGCGCATTCTTTGGCGCCTTCCTGCATATTGTGATCCTCTGCCCCACCATCCGGTTCAACCATATCTACCAGGCACGGCCATGGGAGTGGTCCGACTCTGAGGTGGACTTCATGACTACTTGAGGACTCTAAACCAGCGATTACAGGGTGACCCCACACTATACATTATTGACATCTGCTCGGCCACACTGGCCAAGAATAATACATACTGTCCAAACTGGCCTTTAGCGGCCGCCATGCCCATCAATGTGGCTGGGTCCTCCCCCAAAGCACAACTTTGTGCTGAAGGACCTACATGAGAAGACTAGATGGGTCGTGCTCTTTCACACCAGGGACCGTGACAAGTTTGATGACGCCCCGTGTAAGAATGATGTGATGCCGACAAACGAGGAAGGTGTTGCAATACGCCAGCTCATTGCTGAGACACGCAAATCTGCTGCTGAGGAATAATCAGCCTACCGCATATGCCGTTGTCCACAATTGAGCTTATCTTGTGTCTGACAGCAGCTAATCATCTGTTGCCCGGTTAGGTATTTATTCAATGGGTAGTATACTTGTTGTCTTCTACAACTATTAGACATCGAAGGTATGTTTAGAAACAGCACGTTATATGAAACAGCGGTCCAGGGTTGGTCAGGTCCTACTGTACCTAGGTGCGCAATGTCTGACTATTGGCCAGGTTGAGTTAATTACTAATGAAGAGATCACCAAATTGTAAGATACGAGGCACGACGCGCACCCCTTGACAGGCTGCTCTAAAGCTGTTATCAGGTGTTGCGTGTATGTTTCTCCCGAACCCACCAGAACACCTGCCAAAGCTAATTACAGACATCGAAGCCGACCAGTTTGTTGGACACGCGCTAAGCACTGCTGTTCGCGAGCTTGTATCATCGCTATAGCAACCGTGGCTTTAAAAACGGCCAAGCACTGTCAATGTGGACAGATAATGTGGGTAAGCACACATATCACCGGAGGCAATGACTCTAGCAGATACAACGATTCGACAGATCCCGAACATCAGCGGACATTGTATCCGTTTTCAGATCGATACAATTCATGTGCTGCCAAGGAAGAGTATCATAGTTTGGATACGACTGATAGTTACGTATTAAACTTTAAAAGCACCGGTTCAGTGGGAGACCTACGTATGCGAAATCAAGTACGATGCACTTTTAATATTTTCAGTGTCATAAAAGCACTCTTTACAGTCTCTGATAACTTTTATGTTAAGATAAAAGTTTTACTATGTGACTTGAGCTGAATTACCACGCTATCAGTCAATCAACGAATTTTCATAACTGTGGTGTGAATAGCACGAACGCGTATTCATTCTTTTTATATTATTCTTTCCTTGTATTAACATCTGATTGTGTTATAAAGCAGCCAGATGGTTATGTACATAGAGGCAAGGTCATCCTTCAGCTTGAACATTAATGATACTTCGAAACACGTCAAACGTGTTTATTCGGGAGAGCATGCTACCCCGGAATTTGTACGGTACAATTCTATTAGGCATCAATGACCTTTCTTAAGGATCACATTCCTAAGACAAATTCAACAAATAATTATATTTTAACTTCTAAATTTTTCTCTCAGTGAAGAGAACTTCTAAATTGTTTTTTTCTGATTAGGAGATATGACACTAGTACAAACATATTGTCATGTGTTTGGGGTGACCTGAGCCACGACATATTGCACATATACCCGTTTTGAAACGTAAAATAGCGCTATCTATAGAGCAATGTTTTAGGCGTTCTTCATCAGCAATAAACATCGGACTCATTTTGATTAGCCTTAAAGTATGCTTGCTGAATTAAATGTGCTTCTGCCATGACGTATTGAAGAATCATCGTTGGTAAGCTTGCTATTCTTAGAAAAGGCAATGGCACTTCTGTATGGTAGCTACAATGCACTTAATGATGACACGGATGTAAATCTAGTAGTAGTTAGGGGAAACTTGTTACATTAACCGATACTATACAAACCCATTGTTACCAGTTGTGTTCGTACAATACTTCCCTGCATCTTGCCATATGATATTGTTTTTTTCCGGTGACGCTAAAATGTTACGTCCATGAAATTTATCAGGTAGCTTTGGCTTTATTCAGCATATGTTCATCGCTTAGCAAACCTCGATATCGTCACACCACAAATGGAATCTTCATCCTGAATTGCTGATGCAAACTGTAAAATACCACAAGCATTGAATGTTGCTGGTGATTGGCAGCCGCTTATGATATTGCCCACTGGGTTACCTCAGCATTTTATTGACTGTAGCAAGAAGATGTTGATCAATTTATTGCATATTTTAAACCTCTCAAATTGTCTGAATGGAATAGCCAGCCACGTGTGCCTTACCGAGCGGCTTATACAGGTTGTAGGTAAAATTGATTCGAACGTGCACGTGTTATAGCGGGCTTAATAATATGTGACATAGTAATACGATGATTATGCTACTTCCATTGTGTTTGAATAGGGAAAAGGAAGTTATTTTTCGTGGTTTTCTACCGGCTTTATGGTCCATTTATCGATCAATGGTGTTATGTGTACATGAGAACGAATAAAGGAATGTCTCAATATAGTTTCTGTGTGGGGTGCTTGCATTATTAATCCAGTAACACGCGAGTTGGTCTCCATCAGCAGCCGCTTATGCTTCATGGTAAACTACATTTGGTTCTGGTAAACATGTCGCTGACCGGCAAATATAGATTCAGCTTGCTATATTTTACAAACGCTGCATTTGGTAGTAGCCATTTGTGTTATTAGCGAAAATTGATTCACATGCATGGTCACGAAGACATTACATGGTTGAACAAAATTGGCGGTGATAACGTTTCAAAGGTCATAAACTGCCAGTTATCCGCCATACTTGAATACGGTTCTAGACAAGCGAAAGTGTGACACATTCTTCAATATTAGCAGTATGTGGTAAAAGTAAGTTTGGACACTAAATCCGCTTGTATCTATATGCTCCAGACAGTTGTAGTTTGCAGAAATAAATCATTTAGGTCGATTAACTCTTTGTCTATAATAAACGTCTCAGTATTGTATTTCCATTATTCATGTAGTGAACCAATAGCACGCGGCCTTGGATTTAGGCGTCTTTGATGTCTTCTTCGTACTTGATGAGCACTAAGCAACTTCATAGTGCAATGTTTCAAATAGATGGAAGCTGAACCAAGGTCGATTCACATGTTGACCACTTTATGACGCCTCACACACTAGCCGATGACTTCGCGGGTATATAATGTACACAGGAATCATTCAAATGCTATGTTGAATTCCCCGTTATTTTCGCAACAGAGATTGTCGAATTGAGCCCATTTAGCGTGCCTCTGCCACAGCGCGACGGGCCTATAGCTGCAAGGCATTTGCTAGTAGGCCCTGGAATCAAATCACTCAAGACTTGACTATTGCTATACGTGGCTTAAAATAACCTATACAAGCTGCAGCAGTGAATGATGGTGATTGCATCGTGGTGTGAATAGTCAATGCGTATGACAAATGTTAAATACATGCAGATTCAGTCTGTCCTCACAATGTCAATGCACGGTTAATCCTTACCCTTGTCGTACCTTTTGATCCCTCCCACTCTGCCAATTAGTAATGTATAATTCTGCGGTCTTTTTCTATCTAGAAAGTCAATTGCAGTCAAAGTAAGTGCATAAAATAAGCACCAATTAACATGTAGGGCCTTAAACCCAAAACTACGAAGCGAGCGTTAAGTTAAAAGGACACATGTCTCACATGGGCTAAGTCTATTATTTTGTGACGGTTCTCTACCGGTGGAACAGTTAACCCGTTAATGCTCGTTCGAAATACACAGCCTGAGAAAAAATTTGCAATAAGCACATTAACTGAATGAATGTCTCTTGAGTCGGTTCTGATGATTTGATGATAAGGTTGATCACGAGGCGTCGTGTGCTGCTCGATGTCATTTGTGCTGATCAACTATTTTTTTATGGGGATGCATTTCTCCATAAACAGCGGCTTTAGGTCATTGGGAATGAATGCGGATAACGTATGACTCTTGTTTTCGATAGTTAATGCCATGGCTGTAGCTAATGCATTGTCCCTGGTGACACGAGTGGTGTGTGTGTATCAGCGATTGCAGGCTAATTCACAACCTTCCGTCCCTTAAAGCAATGGCATCATGCCACATTTGTTCACGACTATACGCTTACATTAATTCGCCTTTGATAGCTTGCGTGCAAATTTACAATGGCAACACGTACAGGGTTTATAACAAGAAATTACAAGAGAAGTCTCCACCGCCAATCTCTGCGAATGCAGTACGAAGCATCAGCAAACGAGGATAACAGTATCGGCTAGAAGTAATTGCCGTTACGCAAGTAAAATAACGTGTGCGAAAGAACAACACATTCTCTAACAGTAATGTAGATGTAAATTGTTGTAAATCAACACATTTATTTATAGCATTTGTGAGGTATACATGACAAAGACTATATATCTATTAAGTCGTTTTGAGATGTAGAAACTGCAAATTTCGAACAGTGTTTGATCATAAACTATAATGCGTAATATACTGATATTAGCGGTATATTTAAGCCATTAAAGCAAATAGCGTCACATTTTGATTAACAACGTACATTACAAGTCTATATCAACTATTAATCAGTAACAACTGATACCAAAACATGGTATAATTCACATTTAATAGGAAGTCCATTTGGACTTTGAATCAGTCAATGTCCACGTTGCAATGTACTGAAAAAGTTTGCTCACTCAAATTCATAATTACATTGAGCGACACATAAGGGCAGTTTGTAATATTACCAACATATTCCCATTGCGAGTAGCTAATGCAGATGCTGTGCGCCAATGGATTCGATAACGGTCATCGTTTCAATAGGCAGGCGGGAGTGCATAGTTCGCGTCTTTAGAACCTGCTAGTGGTGCAATGCCGTGAGTTAAATTCTATTAAGTGTTTTGCCAAATGGTGATGCAAAGACAAAGCCTACCAGAAAGATAATAATTACTTGACATATATGTTCACGTATCACACGAATGTCAAGAGAAACTATTTTGGTTAGATATTTGAGTGGAATGTATCCCTGGTGGTGTGTTTAATATCCGTTTAAATACAGCTGATTAGCATGCTGACTAGTCCTTACGGCCTTTGACTGGTAATTGCTAAGCAATAAAATCTTGTTTACACCCTCGATACACGTCTGTCAACGCTTTAGCAATGCCCTTTTATGTATATGGTATTCTTAGAAATTACCTGTATTTTTAATTATTGAACGGATTACACAAAAGTTGTACGTTCACACGCTGAGTGACTAAAGATTTTGTCTGTGCGCATATTATTATTTGGCGGCGAGAAGGGATCAAATTGGTATTCAAAGGTATCTGGTATTATACTTGCCGCTTAGTAAATTTCTCAATTATACTTAATGTTTAGTTTGACATAGAGCTAACTTGTCTGACTTGACAAATAGGTGTGTGATTAAACAATCTATCGAATACTGCTAGCAGTCGTTCTTCATATCGAAACTCGACAGGAGCGACGTATAGCAATCTTCAGTGATTTGTGCAACAATCATATTCAAACAACACTTGCGTCGGATCAGAGGCATGAACCAGATAAATGGAACGGCCACAACTGGATATAGACTATTAATTTGCTCAAATGCAGCATATGGCTATTTATAAAGTTGTTTTTGACACCTAACAAGTCAACTGTAAGCGAACTATGTGTGACGAAATAACTTCAGTCAATTATGGTGTATAGTGCTAGGCATGCATGAATGGAACACACACTTAGATCTGCACAGTCTCTCCAAGAATGTGCAGCAGTTACACCTTGTCAATAACAGAGTATATAACAGCACTTTACGGGCGTTTGTTCATTTGGAGGTCTCGGTTTTTAAATATGAAATCATTGGTTGGAACGGCAAGGAGCAACCTCCTATCATGTCCAACATTGACAATACTTAGGTCAATTGATTAGCCACATAAGATATGGCGTTGTCTGACCGAGTAATTACTGATCCTATAAACTGTAGGAAACGATGTGATGATATGCTCATTTGAGATTTTACGTCAACTGAAGTCCGAAGTTGTCTTATGCTTTGACACACTGTTGAATTACACATTTGTCAGGGTTTTTTTTTTGGTAGGTGCAAGTGTTGTCCGATCAGCAAGCGGACGAGGCTGGAATGATACAATGAAACTAGGTAGAATGTTTTCTTATAGACAATTGCAATTCTTTACCATGTTACACAACCAAATGTTTCTTTCTTCTTGCGATCGGGCTGACTGACATTTGCAAAATGAACACAAATGTTGAAGGTATAACAAAACTAGCAATCCATATAATGCAATCATCGTGATTTATCTGAAGCCAATTTATGATAATTATGGGTTATCAACCATGTCCACGAAAATTCATAGTAGGCTAACCTATGACGCCAACACCATGTAATTTTACTCATAGCAAAGGAAATCGACCCTTAAACGCTTGCTTTGATGTGACTATGTATGCAATAAGGTATTGTTAACATTCGTGTTTAGCCATCTTTTTTGGATTTGTTTCTGTATCTGTAATAGTTCAACAGTCCACGTTCGGCAGTCTGATATTTAAAACAGAGAATCTATGGTTGCTCTTACAAATATTCTCATACCGTCGGCTATCAATGAATCACGTATGCCTTTTCGAACTTATATTGTCTATTTCAATATAACCTCGCGCGTCTTGGAAACCGTCATGCAATGTTATAGTCGTTGTATCGCTTAATCAAATGGCACCGATTTGGTGTGTTGCATCTTTAACCGAGTAATATTACGATTGTTTAGCAATCTTGAATAACTAGCCCAAATTCATTTAATTGCACGTCAATGCTGTTTTGTTTTGCAGTCCAGCGGAGATGATGCACTGCCAAAAAGAAAATTTAACTAGCAAAGTTCTACATAAATAGCATTGATGTATTTCTCTGTTGTTATCTGAACAAATAATTGCAGTTTTCTATTCTTCATTTAAATGATGCTACATGTTGTATGAGATAGCCAACTTAGTTACTAAAGAGTGTCCGACATTCATTTAGAATCCAACCATCACAACTAACTCATATCACGAATCTTACATGAACGAAACCTGTCTACTACTAATCCGTCAATGAATACGTCGTTTGATTTAGCACACATTGCCGCCAGGAGGTCGCGGTTGAAAAATGATTAATAAGGATATATAACTAATCGTTTGGCGCAACTTTAACACGAATTGTTAACTCAAATGGTAGTGGGACATGACTTGTTGATTAAGAGTATGCACGCAGAGTAAGCGCATATGCTCGAGAATACATTCGTTATGCTTACACAATCAAAATACCACAAGAACTTTAACTGATTCGATACAATGTTTGATATTTATGTGTGCATATGGATCTAATCCTCATTCAATGTGAGCATATGAGGGACCGATCGTACCACCACACAAAGCCATACTGGGCTGCTTCACGAGTATAAGACACTAAGGGGCCTGGACGATGAACATCGGGTGCATGCGAACAAATATGTATTCGCGCAAATTGCTAATGTCAGGAAAAATATCTGATGAGGATTTCCCCTGCCCAATTCAATCCATTATCATTTTAGCATGATTTACATTAAATGGGAACCGTTACAAAATAGGAAGAGCACAACAAATTAGGTAACGTTAATAAGCATATGGTGTTATATATGAGACTTGGAATTGACGAAACAGAAAAAATATACAGAGCTGCAAGCTAACTGTCCTCGTTTGACATGCAAATGTCAGCAATTGATGAGCTGTAGACAACAGGCGAAGACTACAGAAAGTACATAAAGCTTGCAATCCATACGCAGACGACAAATAAAAGAGGAGTTACAATATAATACAATGTTACGCTCATTGCAACAAAAAAGATCTTCTCATTTATAATGCGAAAAGTAAACATCTGATCATCACTACACGTATGTGACGTTCTGAAAAATACAGCAACCTACTAAGATTTATTTCGTATAAGGTTGCCAAATATTTGTCATAGATAAGGTTGCAACAGTTTATATAGATATACATATATATATATATATATATATATATATATATATATATATATATATATATAAATATATATATATATATACATTCATATATATATATATGTCTATATATATAATATTAATATATACATATACATAAAGATATATAAAAATATATATAGATATATATCGATATATATATACAGATAAATAATTATATATATATAAAAATATATATATATACAAATATGTATATATATATATACAAACAAACATATATATATATGTATATATATATATTTATAAATATATCTATATATGTGTATATATCAATGTATATATATTTATAATAATATATTATATATATATACGTATATATATTTATATATATATATATATATATATATATGTTTATGTATATATGTATATTCATACATATATATTTATTTTTTACATGCATGCATACATATATATATATATATATATATATATACATACATATATAGATATATATGTATATTTATATAGATATGTATATAAATGTATATACGTATAAATGTATATATGTATGTATATTCATACATATATATTTATTTTTATATATGCATATAAATACATATATATATACATATATAAGAATATATGTATATATCTATATATATGTATATGAATGTATATGTGTATATTTACATATATATATATTTATATATATATATACATTAATATATATATATGCATATATATAAACACATTTTTATATATACATATATGCAAATATATATATACATTAATATTCATCGATATATATTTATAAATAAACAAACATATATATAAATATGTATAAATACATTGATATATATATATATATTGATATATATATGTATATTGATATATATATATGATATATATATGTATATATATATATACATTTATATATACATATATACCATAAAAAATATATACATATATATCTATATATATATATATGTATATATGTGTGTATATACCTGTATATATAGAATTGATATATTGATATATATGTATATAAATTGTATATATATTTTCATACATATATGTATATACCATAGAGATATAGATATCGATGCATATAAAGATATTGATATATATATATATGCCGGACACATATGTGTAAATCATATAAAACCTCTCCTAATTGATGCTCCACGGATGGAACGCCGATGTCGATAGATTATATCCAGGCGTTTTATATATATATATATATATATATTGTATGCCGATATTGTCATCATAGATAGGCATATAGACTATATATCAATATAAATTTATACCGTTGATATATATATATATATATATATATATATATATATGTCTTTATATATAAAACATATATATATATATACACTAACAAACGTTGATTGATAAAATGGCATCAATATGTTAAATAGCACCAAAGTAACAGAGGTTTTGATAGCATTGTTAACTTGGGTGGTGCAAATATTAGAGCGTCAAATGTTTAGGGCAATATAAAAACCGATGTTTTCTAAATACACAGTTATACCTGGTAGGCGCAACGCAATGACCATGGGGAAATATTTAATTATTGAATGCAATGGGAATCGTTAAATGGCAATTTCAGAAGAGCACCAAGAGCATACAAAGAAGTCAAAACCTAGCCGATTGATTGCAATTGGCACAAATTAGAGTTTTGGCACTGATTAGTTGTTAACCACATACAATAAGCCAACTCTGCAAAGCTCGCCAGCATATGCCGGACACATATGTGTAAATCACAAAAACCTCTTACCTAATTGATGCTCCACGGATGGAACGCCGATGTCGAAGATTACATCCAGGCGTTTTCAAGTTAACACCTTATTTTCCGTAATTGTATGCCGAGATTGTCAGTCATAGAAGGCAAGCGCAGACTAGATATCAAACGAAATTTGCAACCGTTGAGCGTTGGCAATGTGCGCCGTGGACGACTATTTTGTCATTCCAAAAACGTGTTTCAGCAGATACACTAATCAACGTTGATTGATGTGGGCATCGACAAACGCTAGCAACTCATTGCTCGGTTAATTTACATTCTTTGCTGTTGTTTGGCGTGACGATGCGCTATATGATATGTAATAGCAAGCTTTGTGCGTGAAATGAAATTTTGTCCAGTACTTTTATCACAAATTATACCGCAAAGCAAGCATTCGCACATTAGGGGGCATGTCTAAAGGTTAATTGCTAAAATTAACGATTACTTAAGCGTAAATCAGGTACACAAAAAAAAAGCTCAAAGATCTGATATGGAAGGTGCGGGGAAGTTTTATCTGGAGAATTTTTAACAACCAGTAGCTGTTTCAACTACTGTCCAAAATAACTGGTGATGTTGGAAGATATAATCATCGCATGAAACGATATTATGAGCTTGTGCATGCATTTATCGCGCTTACGATGTTTAAAACGTAGTATGTATTTTCCAAAGTTAGTAAACATTGGCTTTTATTATATATATATATATATATATATATATATATATATATATATATATATATATATATTATAATATATATATATATATATATATATATATATATATATATAGATATATATATATATATATGATATATATATATATAAATATATATATATATATATATATATATATATATATATATATATATATTATATATATATATATATATATATATATCGTATATATATATATATATATATAGATATATATATATATGTAGTAATATACATATATATTTAAATATATATATATTTGTATATCAATATATATATATATACATATATATATGTACATATATATATATTGATACATCTTTTTATTTATATATAAATGTATTTATATATATATTTATGTACATTCTTATTTAAATACATTTAAGTATACATATAAACATTTGTAAGATGCTTGATCAGTGGCTATTTGGATGCTGCGCATTTTAAGAGTTATAGGGTTACATTAGGTTAAGATGCTTGACATTTGCATCAGAGAAAGCAGATGTTACGAATTTTAGTTATAGGGGTTACGAGGTTCATCTTAACATTTGCATCAGAGAAAGCACCCTTTCTGACAAATACTTTGCAAGACGAAAACAGACGAAATGTAATAAAAGCATCGTCTACTCTGCTATTCTTATTAGTAAATGTACATTTTCTTGAAACCCCTCTTTGCAATGCAATTGCGCTCTAGTGAACATACAATAGTGGAATCAATGGCCGACGAAATTACTTTGCCCTTGAGGTTGCTAACGGAAGAGTAGTCGCAAATAATCATGTGATTTCGTTAGGATATGAAATAGCTTCAGGTTGTCTCCTTGATCATATGAATGACATCTGCTACAATAGCACGTTTTCGCGCGCAACCCGAAATCGTATAAAATTACATTTACGGCAAGCCGTCATTTGTTGGCACTTACACATTATTCGTCTGTCACAGTTAGTTAAGTAACTAAAAAGTTTCAAAGTCTATCTATATAGTTCCTATGTAGCCTTACCCTCAAATTTACATAGGTTATATATTTTGATACCTATATAATCAGCAAATTCCAATTTTAAGTGCGTCCCCTACTGAGCGATACGTTGCATTATATCAAGTTATCTGCATAATGATTCGACGAACCACACGCTTATTTTTCTAAGCACCAGTTGTTTTATAGGAAAGAGAAATAGGTGTATGTTATAGAAAGCACTCATGTAACTAGATATTAACAAGAACGAGGCAGCCTGTGATAAAGTCGTGTGTTTGGTTAAAATGACAATCCTTAGGGGTCCAATGACTTGATAAGCGAGGCATCTTATCAGCCAAAACCACCCACAAGCTATCAAGATACCAAGTGCAAAATAAGTTTATTATAAATGCCGAATTGTTTCTTATCGCTTAGAAAAGTCTATGCCAGCTTCCAGTGTTACGCGTTAAACCAGTATTCGACAAAGATAACAAATCATGCCACCCATTTATTGTCTCGGCTAAGCTTGCGTCGGCTGACTCAATCAATGTGCAGCGCACTCACAACGCAGTGACAGGATCCTTTTTAAACCTTAAATTGGACATCATCTTAAAGCTATTTCCAATGCGTGCAAAGATGACAAATGCGATGGGATATAACACAAGTGGTCTTTAAAAACAGATGCAAAGAATGTTCAAGAAGCGGAATACTGCCATAGTGTTGAAATTTAAATTGAAGCATATCCTTATGTCAAAAAAGGCTAAGCCTTCAACCAAATACTATTGAACAACATGCATTCGCTTGTGCTTCAATAGAACTTAGTCTCGCAAATACCCTTTCCTTAATCAATAAATATTATGTCGGCTAGACAGACGATGCGAGCTGAACACAATCTACCTGTATACCATAGAGCAATAGCAGTTCAAGGAATAAACACACTCGTTGGTCGTTTAGGCTGTTTGATTGGAGCACGAGAGTGTACTAGTCTGGGAGCCAACTGCCATTTTTCCCCTTAACCTTGCATTGTTGTATTAAGTTTTTTATATTGTTGATTTTGGTAGCCAAGGGTCTCTATTTTCAGAAACTGCTTGATGACATGTTGTCACCTTTGAGCAATTTGAGAAATTCAAGATGGCGTCCAAGATGGCCGCCATTACTTATAAATGACCATAACTCCCTACCTGTTCATCATAGGAAGGTGATTTTTGTCTCTATACCTAGGTTTTAGGGGTCAAGCTATCCATTAGATCTAAGTATTATGTTAATATCGTATTACATAATAGTAATTTTCAAGATGGCTGCCAAGATGGCCGCCGTAACACTAAAACTGGCATATATACTATTTACTCCAAATTAGTCGTGAAGGTGTCTATCCCGGAGAATTTTGGAGACACATCTATCTGTATCAGATCAAAGTTCATATACTGATGATGTCATCTACAAATCCAAGATGGCTGCCAGCTTAGCAGCACTGGTATATCTTCTATACTATTCAATCTTGGTGGAAAATATGAAAAGGTAAACGACCACAGGTGTTATGTTATAACAAATGTTCTTTAATTGTAAATCTGAATTCTCACAGACTACCAAAAGCATATTATACAATTCATAATTAAGGATGGCTACCACTTTACCAAATAATCTACACTGCTGTACATTGTGTTGCCCATGTGCATCATAAAGACATGCAATCAGCTATGATGTCAGGTTACAGCAACCCTGATTATAGCAGGCGCAAAATATTGTGCATTTCATATTTGCAGAGTTGCAACTACAAGCACGTGAACTGCATGGAGTAGTACTGTGGCATCCACATTTTATTAAGCGTAGTACCATCTGTGGGGCTAGTTCGACTTCATCAGGTAGGGTGACTGGTTGAAGGGACTTGTTTTGGTCATCCTTTACCCAACCATATTCCGCTGAGTCCAACTCGGGTGGATTCTGCGCTTCCAGTGACGGCCATACCAAAGCCTGATAGTGAGCTCTTTTAACATTCTCTTTGAATGCCTCAGTTGTTGGTGGCAAGGTACACAACTTCGGTGTTAATGACCCTTTGCCTGTTTGTGACAGCCATACCTTTAACCTTATTTCTGACATTGTACTACAATCTGTTTGTCCATAGCACGCGGAAATGAAGGAGGTAGCCTGTTGAATAACAGATTCCATAGAATGCCCTGGTGCACCCAACAAGTTACGTGAGTGCCCCGATCGAAATGTTTTGAGTACAGTAGCCTTTCCAATTTTAAAATAGGAGGCGACGGTGTCACAGCCAGAAAGTGTATGTGCCGGGAGTATTCCTTCGACTATCCGACAATGCTTCTGCACAGTTTTGCCTATATCAAGCACCAATTCATATATAGACGTTACCAGCCATTTGTTCAGATTCACAAGAGGCTGAGGCAACAACCAAGCGTAATATGTTTGAATGTTATGTGAAGAAGCACATATGAGGTAACGCAAACATATTGCGCATACACATTCAATTATTTAAACGATGAGTCAAAACTGCAAAGATTATGTCAAATAAGTGGATCCTAATGCTGCCCAAGAACCAATGTTCCTGGCATTTTGAATTTTACATCGCACTTAGTTGATGCAATGTGATGTTGAAAATTCATATAATACAAACACATGAAAGCGGCCGACACAAAATGATGATTTATCTTTCTAATGAATATGTATCTAGTGATTTGCAAAGGCCTTTCGCATCAACCATTTAACACTCCCCTCAAATAGTTAAATACGTGGGCACCACTACTTCGGCGTATAAGCTGGCTTTATCATTAACAGTTAAGACTAATAGCTATACACGTTGTATTATTTGTGTTATATTCAGGCTTAGCAGCAATAATGCATTGGATAATATCTTTCGAGGAGAAAAGCAAGTGCAGCAATCTGGTACAAATGCGAGTTCACAACAAGCCAAAAGAGGTTTGCAGTAACCAACGGAAAACGCTGGGAATGAAAACAAATTACTAACGCATGGGACGCCTTACTATCGTTGATTTACAGCTAACTAGCGCTTAAGTCGTATATATTTAGTGATATTATTAATATGACGTGCACAAAGTGGATGACGCATTCAAACAACGGGTATAGTAATTTATGAAACATTAGTTGGTGGAACATTTGACGATCTAACATACGATTAGTCACATGAGTGATCTTTACTGTCACCCTCGTTTGATGAGTCCACAGACTAGGAGATCATATGAAGATGATAGCTGGCTGTATTTGACAAGTAGGACGGTTTACCACAATCGATTAAACCGAAACCCAAATGTATGGTAAGTGGCATATATATATGTAATCCTTATAGGCGGAACTTTCATGCAATCTGTGTCCCTATCCCCTGCCAAAATTCCTCATCAGATTTACGGCAGCATTTTTACCGTATAATCTTTATATATTTAAAGTACCACGGAGTTCGCTCCTATATATGCTGGTAATTTCTGAAGGATTAAACGCAGACATATAGCTTACATTGTTACATTTATATATAGCTTGCTCAGTATGCATGAGCAACATTGGGGATGTAAATGTCACATTTTCCGGCTATCTTGTCTGTATATTATAGGATAACACACTGATGAGGCGCCTGAGTCAACATTATGACATGCTTTGCAGTCATAACTGCTTACGACTGACAGTGCAGTTGTGGTCACGATAATGCAAGTATTATTGGAATGAGAAGAACGTCTTATACCCCGATGCACTTTGCGTTAGATATTTCCCTCTGGCAAATACAAAATTAACAATTCGTAATGCGTCAAGCAATATCAACATTTATTTATCTTGTCGCAGGTAAATGCAGGAAATTTGCCACTATATGATAATGCATTGTTAATTCTTGCACATATCCCACCTTTTGTAACATTAAATGACGCATCATGGCATTTCGCACGGCATATTTTGGTGAAATCACATTGACTATTCAACCATTACACACTGGTAGCAGACTCCAGTCAAATCGTTCCAGTGACAGTTAATAGTTGGATAATATTGTCCACTATTTTATTTACGGTGGGGCTAATCAAATTGGCGTAACCTATCTTACCTTTAAATTATCAGTCATCGACTGCGGTGTGTCCTAGCTCATGAATAATAAAAGCAGTCGGTTAGAAAAGTTTGCCGAACTATTAGCTTAAATTAGTACGAAAGTGACAATGACGTTCTGCATGATCTCGGCCTGCATTCCCATTAATAATAATATACTAGCTCTAGTTGTGTCATACCACTTACGCATTATATAATGGTTGAGATATACTACACAAGCGTTCGACTGTGTGCTCCCGAGGATAAGTACTCGACAATACTTATCCTTGGGAGATATGCCATAATTTTTATAATAGGGACGAAGACCCAATGCTAGCGGCCTGGCAAAGGTAATAAACCGTTGGGATTCCTAGAAACCTCCTTGTCCGCATGTGATCCCAAGGCCACTCACAAAGAATAAAATCGTGACGATGCCTGTATCCGGTATAGTGATTTAGGACATTAAAGTCTTATTATAAGATGTCTGTTTCCTTGATTACGGTCACAGGATATTTCGGCGAAAGCAGGTACAAAAGATATCTGTCGCAAGGTAAATTATGTGCGGTTTTGTCTGAATACATTGTAATTAGACGGTAATAGGATATCGTTGTAAGCATTGGCAATAACAAAATGTATTAATTTAAGGAAGACATGTCATGGGCTGAAGATAATGATATGAATTAATCACCGCTGAATATGGAAAAAATCCACCTTGATCATCAACTATCATTAATGCCTCAAGCAGTACGAGTGCATATAGGTGATATGCACGAAAGACATGATGTATAAACAGGCTGTAACATAATGTGAGCGTAATACAACCGCGTGCGTGCTTGCTTTGCGGAGTAGATATAAAAATGAATACAATTGTCATATGGTGGCTACCTGTCCATGCTATCATTGCGCCTATGCCTCTCAACAAGTCAGCCATGTTATAGACTGATTTTATCATGACATCTCACATCTCAACGAATATTTCAGCCCCTAGTAAAACCATTCGATTAACGAATATCCAAATTCATCAAGGGCAACAAATAATATGCGGTAGATTTGAGCTGAAGCTGGATATTTGACAACACGCGAACAGACGCAATGTGTGCAGCAATGAATCGTATTGTTCTATTTACAGTTTACATTTGATTTGTACGTGTAACTGCCATTTTCCACTATGCAAAAATAGGCATTCGTACTCAGGCCAATGTAGCCAAATGCATCGGCCTGGGAAAATTGGTAATAGCAAAATGGTCTCTGCAATTGATTATATGGCAGGCATCGAAATTGCAAAATAACTGTTGCAGCATTAAAAATCAGACCAAAAGACAACTTGGTGTGCTTTTGGCCTCACATCTAACTGCAGCATTCTATTTCAATACATAATGTCAATACATCTGAGGCTAAATGAAATTAGCAGCTAGTCTGATGTGGCCGTTTACATCGATGTATTCATTTACGCACAACTCCATCGTTATTCTGTATCGTGCACTGTCATGACAGGTGCAATCAGAACAACATAGCTAGCCAAATTGGCATGGGACGTGTTACTCATCAATTCAACCTTCGTCAACTGCCAAATGACAGTCGCTGTGAATATGGTGGGACAATAAACAGGAAAAGGTTATACAAAAAGGTACGTTTACGGCATCTCCCCGTTGATTTATTATGTATGCATGAATAACTTGTACAGGAAAACAAAATTTGATTGGGGTTTAAAACCAGCTACCAGAACTCTCCGTATGAATAGTCATGATCTATTGCCAAATTGTTGCCCACTTTTTTATAATATGTCTAACCTTGCGAGTCACTAAGGATCAATGACCCAGTGATGCTGTTAGATGGCCCTCATTCAGTCATTTTTATATTTTATGACTTACATTCGGTGTGTAAGAATACAAGATTGAATTTCAATTATCTCTATCACTATATTCCAAAATCATGTGATTTACATCAAAAAACCTAGTTTTATATTCTGAGTTATACGACTTTTTATGGCAATGTACCTTACAATTATCAAAGTCATAATCACCACAGGCTCCCTTAGATCCAATTTATCCTTATATTTCCAGGTCATTATTTTCTTGTGGTTAGATAATCCAATTGTCATGCCTTCTTTTTCTATTTTAGACTCTCTTCCATCTTGTTATTTCACCGCTTTTAGTGCCTCTCCTGAGCAGTCGCTTCGCAATTCTTTTAAAAGCAATTTTGCATTGTGTCTTAAATTTACACTAACTACATACTACAAAATAAGTTCCAGATTTTGCCATGAAGACATTCGCTATCACTAAGACGCTCCGTTTTCATACGAATATTTGAGATAACTGCATTATAATAGGGAAACAACAAATTATTCATTTAGCTGCATCACCAACATAATGTTATGTTACTTCAAACTTCAAATATACCATGTCTATTCATGTGTATCCGTTTGACGCACCCAAGTGTTCAGAGTTTTAATATCCATTTTAAATCTGGTCTTGCTGTTTTAGTTACTTCTTACAGGGCATGCCTTATTCGTATCTGATGACTCACCTGCATACACACGGTTTGGAGGGTACCGTTTTGACCCAAGCTATGCGCTAACATGTCATGCCATGCAGTAATGATGTTCAATGCAAGCAGCAACACCAGATTTATCGTGTCATACGGGAATTTTATAGTTGATTGCGGATGTCTATGCGTTACTAGGAAATATTATCTCGCAATCGTCAAAGCCAATGTATGTTGGCTAAGTGGTAGGCCATGTAATATGTCTGAGTATTAAGTCATGCTAAACGTAGGGGAGATCACATGATCACATATGCAATGTTTTAATACATTATGATGGCGTGGAAATAATGATGCATTGTTACCTATGCTATGATAAGTGTTCAACAGGCCTAACTTCATGAAATTATTTCCTGCCAGTGTCTTAGCGATTGTTCCTCTCTTGGTTTGGTTCGCATTGCAAGTTGGAGAGTCCACGGGTAGACGTATACGTCCTTTGGTAGCTGAGAATTGACAGTTTCTGGTCGACAAGCAAACGATTTTCTACAACAAGTCACGGTCTTGCGCCAGCAACTTGAGTTCAAAATATTTGTAGAAAATTTACCAAAATCCCTTGTTTCGTGCGTTTTAATGCATCAACCGGGCGACTACCCCGATACACGGACTACTCACACACACAAATACCCAATAGAGTGAGTAAGTACACCCGCCTTTATGTCCTTATTTTCAAGAAACAATCTGGCCGTCGTGAAGGGTGTACTCCAATATATCTGGTATTGTTAGTGGCTAAACACTAATATGATTTATTCGCGCTCAATGGTATGGTGTTGGCCTAATTAACTAAGGCAAGTCAAGCATTGCAGACGAGAAAATGATAACGCAAGGTGATATTCACTAAGACGACAATTATCAGCAAAATCTATACTGGGGAAATAAACATACCAAAGGTTTTCAAACAATGCATCACCAGTCATTAGCCGAAATAAAACTCATTATTCTCACTGGACACTATTTTCAACAATAAGCACACGGAAGTTCCATATTCAACCGCTTTTGAATGATTTCAATCGACATACTAGCGCCGTCGTATGTTTTAATGTCCCGATTTAGTGCATTATGCCATTCGAATCTACCAATCATAAACCAATAAAGCCAGCTGATGTGCGACTAACACAATAGATTAATCGGGCTTGGCTGTAAAGCTGTGTTCCTTGTATGCAGCATTGATATATAGTAGAATAAATATTTTTGAACGTCTGGATATGCATATTTGAACTGGAATATTACATCACCTTAAATTCTGCACTTACATATGTGAAACTTTTTATGCTCTTCGATGTATACGACACCAAGCAACAATTTGATATCTTGTTACGCATCGATCAAATGACCTGCGCAAAATTGACAATCTCGAGGAAACACAATATGTATGTGTGCCATGAATAAAACTAATTTTACCACTAAAAGTGAAGTCGATTGCTATTTGAGGCCCGTGTGCAAAATATAACCTTCTGGCTAATGGCTTTCAGTCTAAAAGCAAGTTCATTGTTCATTTCTATGACTGTGACAAATAATGCTAAACGCGATGAGAGATGCTGGACATTGTTGAACCAATCCAGTTATATAATCGGCGATCTACCACATGGAATCTTATGGTGATCCATATTGACTGGGTTACTTATTTTTACTGAAAAATAAATCAGCTAATGTGGTTATATAAAGGCAGCTAGCCATAAACACAATGTGATTTCTTTTATTCAGACGTCCATCGCAAAATATTATTTTAAAAACATTGAAAGCATTTTTCAGCCTAGTATTTTGTTTATCTTATAATACAAACCAGTAAATAACAAATAAATAGCTTACCAAGTACTTCCAAATGTGTATGTGTGTCAACAGCTTATCTTATCTGGATTGTACGGCTAGTATTTTGAAGGCTTTGATAATTTCAGTATCAGTAGCAGTTCCCCTTTATGCATTTACAAATTGCAATAGCCTAGCAAACAAAGTTATGCCCATCAAGTTATTCCTCTCTGCATAAATCGTTTGGCGCCATGAGTGCTGACCAGGAAGTTTAGGTTATGTATCTGCTGAAAAAAATACCAAAGGAATTGAAACTATAGCAAATATCCATGTCGCAAAACATCCGGAACACGCCTAAACACTTAGTAATATCTACATTATTTTCAACAAACTAACCAATTTCTAAATAGATCTCTTTAAGTCCAGCAAGCGACTGAATAAGAAATAGAGCCGTCTATATGGCCGGCACAAAATGGAAAGTCAAGTTGTATAAACGAGCAAATGACGTTTAGGTCAAATATAAATACGGTAAATTGTATAACCAATCATTGCTTCAACGCACATGGTCTCAACTGTTATCACTGACTCTAATTAATTGTGCGTATCTTAAATCATACGGTATGTCACATGATTTACTGGTCACATTACTTAATGTCATATATAACCAAATAGCCCCGCCTGCAATACGCATTGACGTAGTTGGTCATTTCGTCGGGTCATTAAATATGTGGACCATAATTTTTATTGCTGGTCATGTATCATAACCAGAACATTCATTTAACTTAACCCGTTAATACATAGGAGCCAAAGAGAGTTATATTATGCAAGATTATGATCTATGAGGTAAAAGAGTATGTTTGAAGGACCTAACATCGGCTTGCAAATGATGAGCGCAAGTGTGTTCATGCCTTTAAATGTAAGGGTAAACACTGATTCATTCCCTTGATGTTTAATGGTTAACCTATGCAATCCTTATACTGGAAACGGATCTATATTTGTCAGAACTAAAATTCACCCTCTCTAACGTGTTGGAAGGATTTTATTCGCCATTTGACTGCATGTTATTGCGGAAAACAGTGGACATAAATCTAAAATGATGTTGCAATTACAGAAGTTGAAATGAGTAAATAAAACCAGTTTTAAATATGAACCAAATGCAGAGTTCGTTATTCACTTTACGTTGTGCTCCTTACTTCAAATTGTCTTTAAATAACAGAGTGGCATTTGAATATGTGTTTGCAACTAAATTGTTCACCTTAAGCGGATGAGAATATCTAATGTTGTTGCAGATGACGTCCTTGTCTGCATTACAGTTGCAATATTGCAGATTCTGTTATTGCTAGTAAACAGTGTAGGTCAATTTAATCACAAGCTTATCGCGTGGTTATTGCCGTGTTTTTGATCGTAATGTATTCAGCACATGTTATAAAAGTATTATAAAACATATTTTCGCACTAGAGATAGCGTGGCATGAAAGAGTAAGGCCAAGCAAAGACTGGTACTGCTGGCGGTTTTCCACATTATTCCATACTTAACTTGCTTTATTCGCCTAAGCGGCATAATGATGTTCGGTTTTATGTCCTTACGTCAGCCATAAATTGCAATGATTTGTCCATGAAGATATTATTTTACGAAACGGATGGGCGCATAAATATTTGTAACTGCTGCAGCGATAGCGTTAATGAGTTAATGATGCCGAGCTCTTTATGCCAATAGGTATCGGGTAGAAAAAAACACGCATGAGAGTTTAAGGAATAAAAAAAGTGGACACGGCTACGTATCAAGCGTAGACACGTTATCAGACACTAAATCGTCTTTCCTATCATTTGGTGTATTAATAGTTATGTTTGGTTACTAACACTTAAAATACAGCTGTTCATAGAAAAATAAACATTCTCATGTAGAATTAACATATTTAGAGTTATCACCCACCAATAATATAGAAATGAGTATGTTCACATACATTAACAACCAAGTTATTGGTTATCGTGCATGTAACACAAGCATCATGTGTCGCTCCTGTTAGCAAATAGGTCAAGGCTTCGTACAAGGGCGGCATTATTTCAAATCGAATGCACCGTACATGTTTTCCTTTTGACAGGTGCCGCTGCACATATGCATAGCAGTAGAATTTTCCGTTTATTCAAGTCGTTTGGTTAACTAATGAGAAGATGATGTGGAATAGGAACCGATGCCCTGCTTCCGTGAGTTGTCTATCGTTTAAGCACAACTACTATCTTTGGCCGCAGAGACAGTGCATTGGCTTCAGTCATGTCATTTACCATAGAAAACACCCTAATGAACTGACGCTACCTGGCAGTGATAGAAACATCTCAGTTGAATCCTTCAATGTCAAATTCGTTAGTCAAACCGAATAACAAAATGATAAAAACTTCGTATGTTCAAATTTATGTTTAGCGCTATTTCGGCTATTCGTAATTTCATAAGCTCTATTCACTGTAGCATCACATCACGCCAATATCATAAATTATACTTATCCAAAAACATAAACTACAGCAAACAATGGTTGTTTTCATGGGTTGAACTATGCATTGATTAATATTTCTGGCATTCTTAATCATTTGTAGTGGCATTATCTCGAGGATAGCATTCCTATTCAAGATAAGCTTGACAGACATATGCTTTTATATTTTGATAAGACATCGAAGCTTAATTTTGTAATGTTGATTGACTCTGATCCAGACGAGTCATGACCCTGGAACAGTCAAGCGCTGTATAGTTGCGCAGAGTTGATACAATTTGCATGCGCACTGCTATGTCATAATTAGAAGACAGGTGAAGATGGGTTCTACTTTACAGATCAATAATGTAATAATTTCTGTGACATTAACTCTTCAATAAACAGAATTATCGGGACAGCATGCCACCCCTTTTATCCAACCCTGTCAATACAGACCGCTTGAATAAAGAATAACAGTATTAACCAATTTGCTGAGGCAGATGACTCAGTATTTGCAAAGTATAATGAATGGTCAAACGAGTTTATCCAATAACAATACACCAGTTAACCATACAAGTGCTATCTTGGTTAAGCATTCAATGCTAATTAATGTGTGGTGCTTACATTTTAGAACGTTACGCAAGTCGCCTGAGATGCCTAAAGTGAGACCACAACATACCTGCGATTGTGCAGTGTTGCACAGCTAGAAAACTGCCACTTACACTAGTTCATGGCCATGAACAGTACCTAAAGCCTGTCATCATTACAAACAGTTTGATGTGTTGTATAGAACGGCATGATGAAGGAGGCTTACATGCTTACATATACTGTATCGCCTGTAATGTTAGGTCTGCATTTCTCAAAAGTGTTGCGTGGGATTCAAAATGAAAGCACTGTCAGGACAATTGCTCAATATTTTGCATGTATTTGGATACAATGAATGAGCAATATGCAAAACGTAACATAAGGGTAACACCCACTTTACTGTCAAGAGAAATAAACGCGTCGATATAATGAACGACTTATTATACAAAGGAAATATCAATTTATGTTCGAGAAGAGGGGAGTTTAGCGGATAAACACATATATCGATTTTTTTTCAGATAGCCGAGCTTCATTTATATGGCAAATTATGGGTGTTTTAGCTTGAGACATATAATAGGTAAACACCACTAGCGCCATACTACCGTGTTTATTGACATTAACGATTGTTGCAATATAATAAAACGGTTTATGATACGGCAAGATCGATACCTAATTCACTACATTTCTGCATTAATTAACAAGGCTAGAAACGTGTTATCGCGTGTTAAGCAATCTAGTTATCAAAACATTAACCCCTACTATGACCCGTTTCAATGACGCCTCATTTCGGGACGGAATAGAGTTTACAACTAGAGTTGACAGCATTTGAATAGGTTATGCAGGTTATCGTTGATGGATTACGCGAAGGAATATAGTGTCTCTGCTGGGTTTCGCCTGGATATTCAAGCCCCTGCTAATTTTTTCATCATTCAATCTACATAAATTGATGCGTGGTTTGTGTTAAAACATTCAATTAATCGATCTGTGTGGCCTATGACTTTATATTAGCCTTGTAATAATGGCCTAGAAAAAATGAACCCTTAACGCATAAAAAGCATCATATCATGTCAAATAGGTTTGGTTTACCACAATATTCATCTAACTAAATAATTATTGACACTATCATAAATTGATACACCTTGTGTTTAATTGGCAAAAAGGTTTATAGGATGTGCGTTGTCCTACTCGATGTAATGAAATTGAATATTTTGTTTTATGGGTCAGTGATTTACAACATCAATATACATTTGATTTATCAAACGAAGCTTATTGTGTTATTAGTAATTGTGTGGTTGTCTTGTTAACGATACAGCGTTTGTTTTTCTGCTATTTAATACAAACTTGGCGTCATATATCCGTCGGCAATTTCCCAACAGTCATAATGAATGGTTAGCAAATGTAATGAATAAAGTGCATAGCCACTATTAGTCGTTTACACTGTTTGATTGGAGCACGAAAGTGTACCCGTGGCAATGTTGCTGCCACAATCGCGGGGTAGCAGCAGCATTCACTCTTGACCCACCGTCTCGCAACCTTACCCTCCGCCGCCACAAAGCATGTGCACCTTAAGAACTGTTAATATCTTGTATTCTATGTCGTGTGTATTTATGTTGCGATAAATTGTCAGTTCTACAATTGTTTAACTGTACCATTCCATATAATGTTTGGCGGTAAGCAGGTTGTAGGTTCCATGATGTTTGATGCTATTGACATTTTCTATTGTATACATACAGAAACACCCTGAACTGTCATTGTCATCATAATCAAATCCAGCGATTACACACTTTGGCCTCCTCGTGATGTTGTCTTCTCTCATTAGGAGAGCTAACGCGCCAAACATCCATGATCCTGGCTCTCATTTGTCAGCTGATCCAGTAGGTAAACGATTATGGTACCCAGGGGTTGTCATTACATGCTGCTTTGATATTTTGTGGATGAATGTATTAGATTAGTGATCAGCATATGCCGTATGCTTCGATGCGACCTATGTAATTCGGTTTATGCTTTTTATACCACCACCGCACCGTTTATGGATATGATTTGTTACATAAAAAGTCATTGTTTTGTAAAAAATACGCAACGAAGTTTGATGTCTTGCCATGCGGGTTGGGTTTGGCAAATAGGTGTTACGCGATTCACAGATTTGCATTCGTTAACATGATCGTTAACATAATATTTAGTGCACGATGGTTTGTTTTGCAAATCATGGAAGGTTTGCTACCGTACTTGATTTGTTGGCATTACCTGAGAAGCAGAAACAATTCTTGCAGTATGCTAAGAATACAATTTCAGCACGAGTCAAAAGCGGTTTGCTACTGCAAACATAAATAGAAAAACACCGGGTGACATAAAAGCTTGAAAAACCACTTATATAACCAAATTTGCTGATTAAATATATCTGGCTTATTACAGCATTATATAATATATTAGGAACATGAATATTATAAATGTGCACTTCCAATCATTTTATTTAGCAGAATCGATACACCACCTTTAACTTTTGTTGCTTTGCAAATGACACATTAGTTTACAATTACCAGTTTGCTGATTTATTAAGAGGCTTTTACAAGTAACATTGCACTCATAAACATATAATGAGTCAAATGCGTTAGAATATTATCATAGCTCATTTCTGTCATCTTACGTTGTTGTTGCCTCTTATCGGGGTTGCAAATTGGTGTTAGGACGATTAATGCATAGATGGATGGCCTCAAATCGAGAGTGTAATTGTAGCTTACAGACGCCACGGTCTCAACATGTAGTCTCATGGATGGTTATTGATTTTCTATTATTTTCCGTATACAATACTATTGATAAGTTGGCTGGGTTTTGTCCTTACCATGCTGCGAAACAAGATGATGGTACAATATGCTCGACTGATAAATCCCATACGTTGGCAGCGGTATTTCATTGCTAATGGAACAAACTAGCCGGTTTACGGTATGCTCTCTTTCCATTGTTATGTTACTTTTGTATTGATAAGCAAGTCTGCTGTGTGATATACTGCTTCAATCATCGTTGATTTTTATTTGTTCGTTAATGATGATAACAACGTTGCCGCTCTGAGACACCGACGAGCACAAATTAGAGTCATATCTAACGAGCAACGCTACTTACGTCTATGTAAAGGCACTCTTTTTAGCAAGAATTTATTAATTACTTATGTTATATCAGGCTCGAAAAAACTTTACCGCTGGTAACAGACCTTTGCAATTATAACATGCATGCTACGACGTACGTAGTAGCTAATATTAAATCTACCATACTTCCGTGCGTACTTCAACTAAAACCCATTTTGTAATCAAATACTGTTTATCAGAAGTTTGTAGATGCCGCTTATCCTCTGACCGAATTGTTAAAGAAGAATAAGACGTATGAGTGCCAAATTGCCTAAAATAAGTTAATCAACCCGATTCTTTGCTCTACGTACATTTACGGAATACACAAGGTTGCACCATGTACCAAATAGTGGCCAAACATTATCATATTGATCACATCCATTCGATATTGGGCGAGTAATAACTTCGATGTGCATTTGCAATGCAGCATAAATTGGCTGGTTGAATTTTATTTCAATGCGAAAAACACAAAAGTCAATATTATTAGCTAAACTTTATTGAAAATGTAACTGTTAAAGTCGCACATGGATTCTGCCTATAGTGTTCAAGCGCGTTTATTGCAAAACAATACATTAATGATTAGTTGAACAGCCCAGCTTAATGCCCGCCAATTTGTTGTGACTGCACCGCATGCTATAGTTCTTATAAAGGCAATGTAAGATATGCTATAAACATGATATTGCAAGTTTGCCATATAAATACGGACGATCATGTTGGGGTGCAGTTGTCGGTAGATGATGTTAGAAGATGTTCTCTTATGAGCGTAACTGTACTGAGCGCTTTTTTTACAATATCAGTTGATGATTTATTGTCTTCAGTGACGTATCAACATGCTGAAAGCGTTGTAAGGGTTCGTACAATATCAATATTTTAAAATGAATGTTGGTGAATTTTTCACCGTGCATGAGTAAAAACAAAGTCTTGTTATCTCACATATCTTGTTTTGTCCTTTCTCATTGGAGGATCAATTTTAGGCATGCATGAACGCAATCCTACGATTCCTCGCAGTGGCCCTCATTATCAAGTCATCCCTAGAATTTAATTCCGTAGTATGCATGGTGATGCAACTTTCCTCGCGTGATACATGGCGTCATTCAGCGCCTGATACGGCTTGCACTGACGTCTTCAGGAGCCTAACTACTCGGAATGAGAGACATTCATCTCATCAAAGAAATAAATAACGCACCCCGGCGGCGATTCCTCTTTCACTGTCTTTGATGGGTACTATTTATTTCCCTTGTAGTCATTTCTTCATTGATAACACGCACGTGCAAGAATGCTTTATTTCCCTTTAACCTTTCATCCGGAATGTGCTTTTACAGTTGAACTGCTGGCATCAATTAAAGATAGTAGCCTTGTACTAGTCCAAGCTTTGGTGTTTGCCTCGTTGTTCGGATGCCAATATCGCAGCTAGCCCAGGAAAGGTTTAGAGGCAGTTACTCAGACGCCTGAGTGAACATTATGACCTTCTTTGCAGTCATTACTGTGTACGACTGATAGGAGCAGTTGTGGTCACGACTATGCAGGTATTATTGGAATGAGAAGAACGTCTAATACACCAATGCACATGGCGTCAGATATTTCACTCAGGCAAATATAGATTCAACAATTAGTGATGCGTCTAGCGATATGAACACTTATTTATCTTGTCGCAGGTAAATGCTTGAAATACGCCACTATATGATAATGCAATGTTATTTTTTGCATATATCGCACCCAGTAATCGGCAATACATATCCTTTGGAAATTTGCCATAATTATTATGATAGTGACGAAAGTCTCAATAAACCCTCAGAATGCCAAGAAACCTCTTTGTCTGCGTGTAATCCCGAGGCCGCTCACAAAGAATAAAATCTATGCCTGTATCCGGTATTGTGATTTAGCACATCAAAGTCCCATTGTAAGATTAGTCAGTATTCTTGATGAAGGTAACAGTATGTTTCGGCGAAAGCAGTTAGCAACATATATCTGTCGCACGGTAAATTATGTGCAGTTTTCTCTGAAGACATTATAATTAGGCGGCATTAAGATCTCGCTGCAAGGATTGGCAATAACAAAATGTATTAATTCAGATAATGATATGATTTAATCACCGCTGAATATGGAACAAATCCACCTTGATCATCAACTATCATTTATGCCTCAAGCAGTACGAGTACATGCACGTGATATTTGTGAAAGAAATGTTGCATAAACAGGCTCCAAGACAATGTGAGCGTAATACGACCAAGTGTTTGCTTGCTTGGTAGAGTTGATATCAAAATGAACACAATTGTCATATTGTAGCTACCTGTCCATGCTATCTTTGCGCCTATGCATCTCAATAAGTTAGCCATGTTATATACTACATTTATCCTGATGTATGCTCAATGATCCCTGAGACAGTTAACGCTGCTGAGTTTGATGTAAAACGGTTTACATGCAAACGGATATTTGTGGGATATTTCAGCCCCTAGTAATACCAATTGATTAACACATGTTTATCTAAATTACGCACAACTCTACCGTTATTCTGTGTAGTGCACTGCCTAAACAGGCGCAATCACGGCAACATCGTTAGCCAAATTGGCAAGCGACATGTCCCATTTCCAATGAACAATTCAACCTTCGTCAACAGCCGAATGCTGGTCGTTGTGAATATAGAGGGACAATAAACAGGAATAAGTAATATCTACCCGTTGATTTATTATGTATGTATAAATGACATATACAGGATTGATTGCGGTTTAAAACTACCTTCTAGGACTCCTCGTATCAATATTGATGATCTATTGCCAGATAAAAGCCCACATTTTCATAATATGCCTAACCTTGCGAGTCACAAAGGAGCAATAACCTAGTGATGCAGCTAGATGACCCTCATTAAGGCTTTTGTGTATGTTATGGCTTACTTTCATTGTGTAAGAATAAAACATTGGATTTCTCTGCTCAATGTGCAATTTATAACTATTATCCTTAGACCCTTACTAATTTTTTTATGGCAATATAACGTAAAATATTAAAAGTCATAATCACCCCACAGGCCGTCCAAAGTTATATTACATTTATGCAAGTGGCACTTACTGATTTAACGGGACAATGTTTTGCAATAGCTGAGGTTTACCTTTAATGTCTTGGTTGTGTGATGCTATCGGTAAAACATTAGCTTGCTATCATTTAGACACACCGACCATCATAGTCCGCAGGGATATGGAATTAAATGATATTAACCTTGGTTACGAAGAGTCATCCATTGCCGCAGTCGTTCATTGAGCTTCAAAGCCGCCCGAAATGGACAAAAACATCACCGTTGATGTCCAACAGTAAGCATTGAAGACAACACCAACATGATGTATTTGTGTTATGGACTTAAGTTTTAAGAAGATTAGTCGGAATGTAATATGAAAAAAGGGCATACAACAGGTTTAGTAGTTTACAAATACTATTAGTAGCGTGTAGGTACGTCAAGTAAACCCTTTTGTAGATTATATACATATGAAAGTTATGAGCATCGTAAATTGCCCTCCGAATTATAACAGATGTCGTTTTTCATTTGTTCAGGACATATATAAGTCTTTTTCGCATTTCTCCAGACGTCTATTGGTCATGAATTTGTCTTTTTCTTGTTGCAGCCGAGAATGCTTTGATACTAAACAACATGATAGGTTGTTAGTGTTAATGTGTTAAATGCAAGCAGCACAACCGTATTAATCGTGTTGTAACGCATTTTATAGTCTTTTAAAGATGCATTCCTAGGAAACCCTATCGCGCAATTGTCAAAGCCAATGTAAATTAGCTAAGAGGTAGGCAATGTAATATGCAATATAAGTTTATAGTCGTGCTAAACGTAGGGGAGCTCACACGATCACTTTCGCTATGTTTTAAAAATAATGATGCGTTGTTTGATCGTTCGTTCGTGCCCTTGACTGATCAGTCGTTTGGGGATCTTGGATCTAAAGTAAAATTCACAGACACTCTCCCTAAGGGCGCTCTAACAGCGGTGGGTGTTACAAGTTGACTAGTTGAAATGTCCGTCCAGGTCATACCGGGACATTTGTTGCTCTTCCCGCTTTCGTCCTTAAACTGTGCCCTGCATTATGGTCTTACCCTAGCTGCTGTTGCGTATTAATGGGGATTCTGCCGTTTAACCGTAGAAAGCAGAGATTCCTTTCACCTCATGAGCCTTT
This sequence comes from Urechis unicinctus, assembly GCA_034190875.2. Lineage (NCBI taxonomy): Eukaryota > Metazoa > Annelida > Polychaeta > Xenopneusta > Urechidae > Urechis > Urechis unicinctus. Next base: position 57,880,402 of record CM067351.1, on the reverse strand, counting down.
TGATTTCGCTCCGAACGAATTAGTTGATCTTGTGCTACTAGTACAAGATACGAAAAAGTCTCCTCATGATCTCAAACGCCTAAATTGTTCGTTTCCGGTGGAATGCTCCATATGATATGCGTTCAACAAGCCTTACTTCATGAAATTATTTCCTGCCAGTGTCTTAGCGATTTTTCTTCTCGTTGTGCAGGTGGCATTTCAATTTGAAGATTCCACAGGGTGAGGTATACATCTTTTGGCATCTGAGAATTGACAGTTTCTGGCCGACACGCAAAAGCTACTCCATAACACAAGTTCCTTAGAGTGGGTGTCACATTTCAAAGTTGATGTAGCAGAGGCTTCAATATACAGTCACGGTGACGCGCAAGCAACATGAAGTGATTAAGGATTTACTTCCTTCAGTTCAAACTACTGGTAGAAAATTTACCAAAATCCTTTGTTTCGTGCGTTTTAACACCTTCACCGGGCATTTGCCCCGTTACACGAACTACTAACACACAAAAAATACCCATAAATGGGAAGAAGTACACCCGTTTTTATGTCCTTATTTCCAAGAAGCAATCCTTCCGTCGTAAAGCATGTGCTCCAACATATCTGGTATTGTTAGTGGGTAAACACAAATATCAATTAATTGCGCTCAATGGTATGGTGTTGGACTATGTTACTAAGGCAAGTCAAGTAATGCAGATGAGAAAATGATAACGCAAGGTTTTATTATGGGTTGGGAAGCGAAAATACTTTCCAAGACGAAAAGTACCAGCAAAATCTATACTTGGGATTTTACATGGCAAAGATTTTCTATATTCAAAATACAAACGATGCATCACCCGTCATTTGCCAAATAACATTCTACATACTCAAATGACACTATGTTCAACAATAAGCACACGGAAGTTCAATATTCTACTTGCTTTGAACGGATTGAGGAAGCAAAATTTGTAGGTGTGCCATGAGTGAAGCCGATTGGTTATTGAGGCCCGTGTGCAAAATATAACTTTTTGGTCCACCTCTTGCAAACAGCTCGGCCGCTTGGTTGTTAATTGCTTTCAGAAAAAACGCAAGTTCATTCTTCATTTTTAACTCTGTGCGAACAATGCTAAACGTAATGGGAGATGTTAGACATGGTTGAAATAATCCAGTTTGATATTCGGCGATCTATGAATACCACATAAAACTTAAGCGACTTACACCGGTGATCCTGGGTTTCTGATATTTACTGAAAAATAAATCAGCTAATGTGGTTATATAGGGCGTCTAGCCATAAACACATTTTTCTTTCCTTAATTCATACGTCTAGTGCAAAATATTTCTATAAAAACATTGAAAGCATTATTCAGCCTGTATTTCGTTTAATTTATAATACGTAAATAATGGTGATAATGATTCATTTCCTATATTCGTTAGAGAACTAGCACATAAAAAAACACCTTAACGTTAGTCGCCTTCTAGGATGGTCGAGCAGTTATATTATTCTATGTGCCCAGGCGACATCTATGTATTGGGTCGTATATATGAGGACAAGGTTTCTGGGCGACAGGTAATCTCAGCTGAAGTACATTTGCGGCCCAATATCCCCCTGCCCCTTAGGCCTGAACTAAGTCCGGGTCATATATAATCCCTTTTCCATCCCACTTTCGACCACTTTCAGCAATCCAAAGGAAACGTGAGAGGTAAAAATATTGACATGAGCTGTTTGCCTTGTAGTAAAAAATGGCAACAGCATTACTGGATGGCTAAGAGGAACTTAGTGGGATATATATGTAGCCCTAGTCATGTATATCTTATTTATGAGGCATTAAAAAGTATTCCCATGGGTTTGTGTGTGTCTATAGCTGAACTCATTTTGTTTGTATGGCCAGTAGTTTGAATGCTTTGGGAATTTCGGTAGCAGTAGCATTTTCACCATATACAAATCGTCAGGGTCTAGCAAACCATGTTATACTCATTAAATTGTACCTTTCTGAATAAATCGGTCGGCACCATGGATGTTGACCAGGAAGTTAAAGTAGTTTATTGCTTAAAAAATTATCAAAGGTATTGAAACTAGGAACAGGCAGACGAATGCGTAGTTGTTTTTGAGGTTATTACCTATGCCATTGTGTATTAAATCGCTCCACAATTGTAGTTACCGTAGAATTGTTGCTTGACGAACACCGGTCGACGCTCTTTGGTGTGGTCAACTAATCCCTGCGATTAATCTGCCACTGTTGTGACATCAAATACCAATGTCGCATTTAAGCACACCTTTTTTTTTACTTAGGGACGGAACACACTTAAAAATCTTTGTAATATCTACGTTATTTAGACGAACTACCAAATTTTTATACAGATCTTCTCAAGTCAAGCCAGCGACTGAATGAAAAATTGTGCCATCTATATGACAAGCACAGTCAAGTTGTAAAGAGGAGCAAGTGACGTTTAGGTTAGTAATAAATACGGTGAATTTGATAAAATGCCTTGATTCAATGCATACGGTCTCAACTTTCATCACCGACTCTATTTGTGCACTTTTTAAATTATAGGGTATGCAACACGATTCCCTGGTCAGAGTGAAGTAATCAAAGAATTACTACAAGTCATATATAACCAAATAGATCCGTTTGCAATACGAATTGGCGTAGTTGGTCATTTCTTCGGATCATTAAATATGAGGAGCACCATTTTTATTGCTGGTCATGTGTGATAACAAGAACATTCATTCATCATAACACGTTAATACATACAAGCCAACGAACGTAATAGCATGCAATATTATGATCTATGAGGTAAAAGCTTATGTTTTAAGGACTTAACATCGGCTTGCAAGTGATGAGGGCATATGTGTTAACGCCTTAAAATGTATGGGTAAACACGGATTCATTCCCTCGATGTTTTATGGTTTACTTATGCAGCCCCTATACTGGAAACGGATCGATATTTGTAATAACTAACATTCATCCTCTCTCATGTGTTGGATTGCATGTCCTTGCGGAAAACACTAGAGATAGATCTAAAATGATGTTGCAGTTACAGCAGTTGAAATGAGTCAATTAAATGAGTTTTAAATATAAACCAAAAGCAAAATACGTTATTCACTTTATGTTGTGCTCCTTATTACAAGCAGTCTTTGAATAACATATTAACATTTCAATATGTATTTGCAACTAAATTGCTCACTTCAAGCGCATGCGAATGGCTAATTTAGTTACAGATGACGTGCTTGTCTGCATTTTTAATTATCGTTCATTTTACATTTGACAATTATCGACGGAGAGAATCTGAGACCAATGCATCGCCCCTTTATAGAACGAGCACCTGTTTAATGATCGCTTTGAAAAGAGCTAAAACTCATTTGCATAAACGTGGGCTTTATCATATTGCTGTGATACATACCACAAGTGGGTGATATATTTCATCGGTTTGAATAGTACCGAAAGCCAAGCGGACTAATTCACTTGTCTCTAACCAACTCATACCATATAGCTGCGTAAAACCCGCCGTTGTCTTACACAGGATTATGTTGCTTACTTACCCGTGATTATGCGGACTTTTTGTAACATTGTGCTGTTACTCTTTTAGAATCCCACAGTAAGTTTAATGTTTAATCGGCAAAACAATTGAAGGTTCAGGTTACATTCTAGAATTAATGATAAACTGGGGTGTATGCGTCAAAGAAACATGTCCTCGATAGATTTGGGCGTATAGATGACCATGTCATACAAATATATAGTTATCACCAAAACTGCATAGTCCTTTCTTATCATATGCCAAATGTCGATTAGGATCCAATGTCGACCATTATGTTTGGCCATGCATGGACTATTTGGTTAACCTTGTGCCATGTATGAAGGTTACGCTACATAAGTTTCCCCAGGTTGCACAACAAGTGTGTGTCGTCTCTTTATCAACTCAAGTACTGGGACGAACTCTCGTTTCCTCTACAGCAAGGTGCAATTCAGTTGCAATATTGCAGATTTTCGTATTGCTTGTAAACAGTGTAGGTCAATTTAATCACAAGCTTATAGCGTGTTTATGGCCGTGTTTACGATCGTAATGTATTCAGCACATGGTATAAGCATATTATAAAACATATTTTCGCACTAGAGATAGCGTTGCATGGAAAAGTAAAGCCAAGCAAAGATGGGTACTGCCAGCGGTATTTCACATTATGCCATACTTAAATTGATTTACTCGATTATGCGGCATGAAGATTGTGTTCATTTTCATGTTCTTACGTCAACCATATATTGCAACGATTTGTCCATGAGGATGTTATTTCACGAAATGGACAGGAGCAAAAATATTTGTAACTGCTGCAGCGATAGAGTTAATGACTTAATGATGCCGAAGTCTTTATGCCAATAGGTATCGGGTAGAAACAAACCACGCGTGAGAGTTTAGGGAATTTAAAAAGGGGGCACTGCTATGTATCATGCGTAGATACGTTATCAGACACTAAGGTGGCCTTCTTATTATGTAGTACATTGATAGCGATGTTTGGATACTAACGCTTAAAATACAGCTGTCCGTCGAAAAACATTCTTGTTTATAGTGTTGCAAGGAGGCATAGTCATCAATCTAGCATAGGCAGCGCAATTGTTTATAAGGGAATGGCAGGTGAGAAATCGATAACACCATAGCTTGTTATCTATTCATTCGGTCATGGAATAAGCATTCACATGTAGAATCAACATATCTACGGTCATCATCTACCAATAATATAGAAATGCGGATGTTCACAGACATTTACAACCAAGTTATTGTTCACCGTGCTTGTTTCACAAGCGTCATATGACGTTCATGTTAGCAAATACGTCAAGGCTTTGTACCAGGACAGCATCACTTCGATTCGAATACACAGCCCACGTTTTCTTTTTACTACTTGACTGTGTGTCGCTGCACACATGCATAGCAGAGGTATTTTCCGTTTATTCAAGTCGTTTGGTTAACTAATGAAAAGTTATTGTGGAATAGCATATTGATGACATGCTTGCGTGAATTGTCAATCGTGTACGCACAACTACTATATTTGGCCGCAGAGATTGTGCATTCGCTTAAGCCATGCCATTTACCACAGAAGACACCATGAAGAACTGGCGCCACCTGAGAGTGATCGAGAAATCTCCGTTAAATCATTCATGCCCAATTCGTGCGTGAAAACAAACAATAAGTATCAACCTTCGCGTATAGAAACTTATGTTCAGCGCTCTTTCGGCAATTCGTAATTTCATACGCTCTATCCATTGTAGCATCACAACCCACAAATTTAAAATTATGATACTTATTCAAACCATCATATAAAGGCCGTTGGAGGATCAGACCAAGTGGAACACATTGAAAATATCGTAGGATTAGTGAATACATTGCAGCGATTGGATTCGGCAAGAGGCTGTTTTAGTTATTATGAGCGGTTCTAGCATTTATGATGATGATGTTGATATCCTCGCGAAGCTAAAACATGCGTAAAGAGCATTCGCAACTTGAATGCTGGGTTACGGGTTTCCAGTTCACACTTATGCTTAACCTAAGCGATCTATCAGGAATAAGCACCATTATGTGTCCCCACAATGCTGGCCCAATGTTACGTTGTTTGTTGGGGATTTTTTTCATCTTTTGTATTACAGTTCAGCAGTTGCTGCCTCTGTTAGAATTAGCTTGTGTGAAAAAAGTTTGCTTGAACACGAATATAAAGACAGTTATCTTATTCATTTGTTCTTACTGTCATATGTTGTTGATGTGGCGTTGTGTTAGTAAGGCATGAATATTTTTGAGTTGACTTGATATTGTTCGGTAGGCCTAATGGAAGGAGGGCAGGGTGTGGTTTGGAAGGTTGTTGATATGTGTCATCCGAATCGATGTAATTTTCTAGAAACATCATACACAATGTGCTTTGTTGCTAGCCATTACGCTCCAATAATTGCTGCAACACGTTTTATTTAAGGAAGCTTCCCATGAACTGGCGTACCATCCCCCCCCCTCTCAAATACTCTCTCGGCCGATTATCAATACAAATTTCTGACAGCGATTCTTGCCACCGAATAACAGCAGCCGGCAGAGAGAGTTGTACTCAGCCAAGCCAGTCAGACTTACATTTGAGGAACAGAAACCACTTGCAAGCTTTTTTCACGAGAGTACTATTATCCCACAGTGCGTTTATGACTACGCAAGCCTACTGGCAAATGATTGACTTAAAATAATCACCCGTTTGTTTGCCGCTTACTTGTTGTATTGCACCTCAGTGAAATGAAGCATGAGTAAATATTGCAGTGGTTTAATCCAGATGCACAGCATAATGACTGGTGTTTGGATCTAATACATGTCAGAAGGGTTGCAGACTGAAGTCAGATATTGATATAACATACCTCATGGCATCTATTAAAATATTTATTGCTCGGGTTGAAACATATTTTGCAATCGTTACAGTTTTCTCGACAGAATTATGATTTGGCCAGATTAAAGTAAATGTGCTCTTTGTTCAACTTCAATTATAAAGAATAATCGAAAACAACTTATTTTGCTCATACCCCTTCTTTTAGAATTACATGCTCTCGTTAATGCGTCGTAAAAGTTAATTATCAGTCTCTTACTTTACCTTCTACTACTGTATATACAGGTGAAATCACACATATGTCGCTGCAAGGCTTTTTCTCGTCTTTAATAGGGTTTCTATCTATTGCAGTCAGACAACGCTAATAAACTTATAATTAATTTCAGAGTAATGGTGAGCGTGGAATTGTTTGTGCCCATAATGCAACAATTTAGCATAATTACCGCACTCTTGTATCTACTTACCTACATGTTGTAATGAGTTCAGTAAATGGCGATGACTAACCCGCACATAACCGAATGACCTTTTGCTATATGCGCTGAACTTAACGTTGTAAAATTGGCTTCTTTGGAATCAAAGATGTCAGGTATTGTATCATTTTACTTTTCGTACAGCATAACCGTGCTTAACGGAGTATATCATAAAGGTGGGCTTGATTGCCTTGCCTATTGGCTATAGGCTACATTGACATGTCCTTACAAATAGACCGTGTTTTACGAAAAAGCGGTAGTCCAATACTGGCAGATATTGCTCACAATGGATCTGAAAAAAATCGAATCGTTGATATGGTCGAGTTGACAATCATATGGCACTGCAGCAAGACATTGCAAGAGCAGTTGAGTATTTATCTTAGTTACTAATGCGCAGTTGTAACGGATTTGCTCATGTTATGTTCGCGATTGCCGGATGCCATTTAAGTACTTTACTTGATATGGTCATCATTGCCCTGACTACCTCCTCTTAAAGATCTTTGCAAATATTGGTTTGATTAATTGCTCCTGAAACAGCCTCAGAAATGTTAGAACTAAATAAAGTGCAACAATGAAATGGTAAACATTGACATGTGACTTCCTCGACTCTCCAATGCTGTTAGTGCTTCAATGCTTCATTCATTTGATTTCATTTCGTCACAACTTATTGGTGCGAGGATGCAGCCATGGTCGGAATAGTGCTGCATTTATTGAGTCGACAGCAGTGAATTACCTTTTACCCGTACATGGGCACGCCGTTGAATGGAACGCCCGTCCAATTATTACTGACCTCGTATCACTTGCAGCTGCAATTTTACCTTAACTCACACTTGAACGATATTGCGGTTTGAATTCCACGGCTTTATGTTCATAATGCTAACGTGTTCATTCCTTTCCTTCGTTATCCTTCAATTTCTGCCATGTACTAGCACCAGCACGTTTTTAAAGTCCTCAACGCGTTTTGTATGTTAAGATAATTACCTTCGTCATGGTTCATGGCCATGAACACAGCCTGTCATTCATGAACAAATGTGTGGCATTGACAAAATATTGAATGACGCATGAATTTAGATTGTGCGTCTTTTATTTTGGCAAAATAAAAGCAATTGCATTTGAACATCATTTCCGACTTATTCTCAATGAACATGTTGCATACTCCAGACTTCGATTATCTAACTATTTCAGCATCTAGTTTCTTCGTTGTGACGCATGAATCTCTGCTTACGGTTTACCTGAGCTTGCATCTCCATGACATTTTGGCGCCCTTTTATAATTTCGCTTTGCTTAACTCTTGATGTCTTTAAGAAAGCCAGTGGCGGGACGCACATTTTCTATCAAAATATTGATTTTGCTTTCAGCTGATAGACTTGTTCTTCCCTGTTATCCCGGTATGTACGCTTCCTATTCCCAGTAATACACTGTACAGCTTCTCTAACACACGCATGCACGATTATATTGATACTTCTCTCCAGAAATCTATCTATCTATCTATCTATATATATATATATGACGCCCTTTTATATATATATATATATATATTATATATATATATATATATACATATATATATGCACGATATATATATATATATATATATATATATATATATATATATATATATATATATATATATATATATATATATATATATATATATATATATATATATATATATATATATATATATATATATATATGCATATATATATATATATATATATGCTGTCAATTGTCAGTTCGACATAGGGTTAGTTCATTGCGTTTTCGAGGGCCGACGCCGCCGCTAATTGCCAGGTTAAAATGCTACTTTATGCTCAGTGTTTGGTGTTGAACCTGGCAATTATGTGTAGATTAAAATAACTTTTATAACATCAACAAGAGGATGGCAACCTAAGCTACAGACTCATTGAACGACGCATGGAATGTTATTAGATGGTCGTTCTATTAACATACAGAGTGACTTTTTTTTCGTAAAAACTTAAAGAATGGCTGTTACGTCATAATACAGCATTACGTAAAAATTTTATGACACATTAAAAAAGGCAACGTTACATGACAAGTTATTTTGTGTAACATTTTAATGTGTCAACACTATATAATGATACTAAAGATGTAAATGTTATATTACCTAACATTGATGTAACATTACATAACAAAGACACAATATAACCTTGCAAAATGTATATAATAAAAAGCTAATTCTATTGAAGGTAGCAAAGTGGGGAACCAGAAGCCCACAGATGAAGAGAAGGACATTTCAGTTGAGCGACCAGAAATCCCCCACTCCAAGTAGCTGACCTTCTTAAGATACATATGCAAAGCGAACTAATCCATCCAAATGTCAATGACAGATTTGCCATCCAAATGTGCCATACTAGAAACTACTAGCATGAGCTATAACAGTAGAATAGATGGCAGCCCTATGCCAAGAGCTACAAAAGGGAGAGTGGAGACAACAGCCTGTACCAACTTTCGAGGTTTACGAATAGATGAACATAATGAGCTAGAAAATTAAATATTGATGGATGTAACCTGTCCTCTGACTTAGCCAACTTGTTATGATTGAAAATGGAGAATTGTTTGACGATTTTGATGATGATTTAAGGAAAATTGTTCAGGAAGAGTAGGAGATCGAAATATAGGGAACCTGATGTATCTTTTATATGCATCCGATTTCCATCTTCCTAACGTTTGAATTTGTTCATCTGGTAAACCCATCGCACATGCAGACGTAGCTGCGCCGGTATGGAAGGAATGTGGTTATATACTGGTACTGTTCAAACCTAAACTTGCTGGAGAGAAGTTAAAATATTGAGTAAACAAACTGCGTGAGTCAGGTTTTGAATTTTGAGACAAATACAAGGGGCCTGCCTCGATACCCAGTAATTTCAGATATTCGACCATAGTGGCTACGGGATGGTACGGAGTGGTTGGAGATTGAGGAATAAGGATTACAAATGGTTTTGCAACGGTATTGCCTTTAAAATATTTAAAGAGAGCTCTATTGCTTTTTCTCCGAATTGAAGACGAGGATTCGCTTCTTTGACGGCGCAATCCGAAAGTTGAACCACCGAGTGGGTTTGAGACATGTTTCGAACTGCTATCGCTCTGATACGCAGAAAAACATGGAAAAGTAGCAGCAACATAGACCGAATTAGAAAGACATGGAGGATTTGACGTGGTTCAGCAGAGCGAAAATTATCTTTTTGAGCAATCCGAGATGGATAGGGGTCCTTGTGGATGCCACAGGACACTCTCTCTGTATTTCTGGCATAAGCGTTTTATAATGAAAAGAGTACACCTGATTCTTGAAGGTAAGGTAAGTATAGGGTATAACGGCACACCAACACTCATGTGTTATATGGTGCTAAGAAAGGTAAATAGATAAGAATGACCTGATTAAGCAACAGCCTTCAAAGATCAATAGAGATGGAAAAGGTAAAAATGGAAACGATAATCCTAGGGCAAGTCACCACCAGCCTCTCGTCTAGGCAAAATCGGGCCAGAGTAGTGTGTTGCAGATATGGCCCTCAAAAGGACCACTTCGCTCAACTATCAGGAACCCATTGTCCCCCGGCACAAGTTGCAACCCGCAGCCAACAGGTTGCCCCCTATTAGTAGCCTCTTACGACATGCCGGATAATACAGCGGACCTATTGGTCCCCCGGACTCACTGGGGGAACCTGATTACTGAAGCCAAATAAATTGTTTAAGTTACAAGTAGCCGCAGCATAGGTTTGGATGTATGATGATGGCGCAAGGCCCATAAACACAGTGTGCGTGATGAACGTTTGTCACTGTCTGCAGTAAAGAATTCGGCTGTGTCGCCAACAGAGTGACAAAAAGAAACATATTTCGACAGGGCTCGACGGTAAACAGCTTGAGAGGAAAATGCAAGGCCCTTAGCAATAAACTGGCCGGTCTGCCATTTCAGCGAAGAGACATTTAAGGCTGGATAAATTGTTGAAAGATTGCGATCGATCCATGTCGCCAGCAGTCTGTGCTCCCAGCACTTAAAGCGAATAGTTTGTCAAAGATAACGTTGGTATAACCTGGAACATGTTGTGCTTCAAAAAGGATGTTAAATTTTAGAGCCAAAACAACAAAACGACGAACTAAAAACATGATCACAGTATCTTTTGAGCTCTGCTTATTGACAATGTCAGCAACGGAAGTAGTGTCCGTTTTAAATAGGACTTTCTTATTTTGTAGTGAGTTACCCCATAGCTGTAAACTAAGGACAATAGCAAAAAGCTCCTTAAACGCAAATGACTGATGTGGAAAATGGATAGGCCATGGGTTAGCAAACTATCGCAAACCAAAAGCAGCAGCAAAACTAATGGCACCTGATGCGTCTGAGAAACATTTTCCAGAGTCACTGTACGATCAAGTGTTGTGAAGGAAAATTGGAGTATCATTGAAATTCTCAAGAAAAGCTAACCACGCTTGCATGTCCAAGCGGGCCTCTTTATTGATGGAAATGTGGTGGTGCTTATGTATTACTTTAGTGGTGAGGTGGATAATTCTCCTAAAAAATATCCTGCCTTTTTTTTTTTTTTTTTTTTTTTTACAGTGCTTTTTCGGAAATTTCCCAATCACAGCAGAAATCAAGAAAATTTGACAGATCATTTGAAATTTTGACAGGTTTTGTTGTCACACCTGGTGGACCTTTGGGAGTTCCCACAGGTGTTAATGTGAGTCCCGATGGATGCAGGTCGAAATTGGTACTCGACTGGGTACTTCCCTACTCTCACCTTGTGTATCAACAATCCTTGTTAAAGCCGCATTGATGAATGTGGCCAATGGGAATGCTGTACTGTCAGATTCGGCCAGTTGAGTAGCTGTGACCATGGCAGTTGCCGGAGCAGAAATGGGCGCCGCGTGGACCTTAATGGCTGTTTAGCAGCCCTTGAACTTCACTTTGATGGGAGGCATCCTGAACAATGTACTATGATGGGGTAGTAAAATTGGTACAGCGTAAATTGAAAGAACACATGGCGACTTTTTTGAAGAAATGTTAAGTAAAGTTATTGAAATCACTAACTATGCAGGGACAAACAAGTACAACACCACTTTATCTAATTACGAATGCACGGCAACCCCATGGCTAAAACAGTGCGATATGATCAACACTGGAAATAATACTGCTCAAGGCATTGTTTTGAAACACAACCCCCAACAGGCCGAACAAATTGGGCATGGTAAAGCCCAAGTGAATTACTGAAGGTGAAATGTAAACTTGAGATTTTCTGGTATGTAAAAACCAGACCTCATGGTATTGGGGCAATCACATAACCATATATGACAAGTGATTTTGAATATGTGACAAGTTGGGGCTTGAAACAATAGAGGCAGTGCCTGGAAAATTAGCAGTAGGAAGTGGTCACAGTCAACTGACTGGGAATAGTATGGCAAATGCAAGCAAAAAAACAACAGGCAACTGCGTTGTCAATGAGGATCAGAGGGACAATGGTGATAAATTTCAACATATTGGTGCACGACCGATTGCATCTGAGAAAAAAATAGGGAAAATCGGAACAAAGGGCTTGAATGACCGCGCCACGATTGCTAGCAAAGTATTTCTCACGGCCGGCTTTGTAGAGATGGATGCCATCGACACGAAAATAATTTTAAGAGGGATTGGCCAAGCCCCGCTGTGTCCACAACTTTATGCGTGTGATTCGTTCGGTTTTGTTGATGAGGGCTGTGTTGGCCACCAGGACGCGGTCGTTGTGAGCATCATCGGGGAACTGAATACATTTTTTATAATTTGACTGATCACAACAAAGTTTACATCTTAGCCGGTGAGGATAAAAGAGGCAACTGACAGCAATTGATCAGCAAGAAGGTCGGGCGTAATACTAGGATTACACAAGTCGTTGCTTCCCATTCATGAAAATGAGAAATGATTGATTTGTTACCCCGAACTGTAGCTCCCTCAAAGCCGTGAAATGTTACTTTCTGACTAGGTAAACGGAGATCAGAATATTTTTCCCATTCTCCACGCTAACTTTTTTTTGCTGTACGAACTCGCCCAAACGACATACAATGGAATGACCGATTACGGCCACGATTGGTTTAACATTTCTTTATAAATGAGTGATAATAAAACAAACCTGAAAGCGCATGAACCTGAATTTTGTCCTGATGTCGAAGACAGGTTAAATTGACTGCGAGTAGACGAGGAATAGAGTTGGTGGCGAGTGAAGAAACGTAAGATGTAGTGGATCAAAAACCGTGAAAAATTCTTCGTATGAGAGAGGTTTTTCAAACCGGAAGAGGAAGGATTAGGCAAATTCGCGCCGTTCAAAAACGCTCGAATTTTATTGACTGTTAACAGCTGATCAGTCTTGTAGATATGTAGGCATACAACCAACAAATGTTAATATGATATTTTAATGTCCATGACAACACGAGTACAGACTAAGCCAGATCAACATAGGAAGCGCGACTGCGCATGATCAAGAAACAAGTTTGTTTCGTGCAAAAGTATTATGCATAGTTACATCTCAAGTAATCTACAAGTCTAATGGACAAAAGGCCTTTGAACAGTTGTTAAACGTATGCGGATAAATTTTTTACCTTCATTTCGCATAAATATTATAATGGTCATTGGATTGCCGTAAAATGTTATTATGATATCCCTAGCGATACTTGACGCGAGTCCCTTTTGCTTGAGTCAGTTGGATGTGCTCCATTGGCAATCGTCAAACCTATCTCCTTCTCATATCATATATCAACGTATAAATATGATCGCCACGGCATGTGTGAGTTTGTCCAATTTCTGTAATTCTGTGATTTTGGCTTTGGGCAGTGGCCGTATTCATAATGATTCTTAACTTGAGTCGTCTCAACCTAAGATTGCGTTTTCAGCTCCGGGATCTCAGGCCTTATTCATAAAACAATAACTTGGCGAACTCGGGCAAACTCGATCCGCTTAATGCATGTAACCAGTCAAAAAAGATCTACCGCTATCATTTTACACATATACCATCGTGATCACAGTTTGTTTCTTACAGGAAAAAAGAAAAATATGTTAGTAAGTGTTCATTAGAGAGAAAGTCAAATCGAATGACGAAGAATAATCGATTTAGATGAAAGAATCGAACTAACTGACTAATCAACGACTTTTTGTTGTAATAGTCTATAGTCGATTTTCCAAATTATAAGGAATAGCCTTGCTCCCAGTTGTTTATGAATATATCATTCACCGTTGGTCATTCAAACTGCCTCTTCATTGTTTTTACAGAGAATAGTCATAAAAATGTTCCATATTGCCGCAGGACTTCACGATAAGCCCCAACGTAGCGATTTTGTGTTCATATGAAGTCTGTTACGGGCACATTTCATTTAATGGTTAGGTTACATCGATGTCTTTAAGTTTTTCTCCTGTGTCGATACAACGCTATTAACTCAAGTTCATTCCATAATATTGCTGAAATGACATGTAAGTTCTATAAATATTAATTTGAAAGTACGTAACTAGGGCAATATACTGTGTATCCATGCAGAGCACGTGGCGTGTGTTCACCTACTCCAAGCGGAATGTCACACCTCATTTATCTGCAACCAACAAACTTTGCAAATGGGAATGTTCAAGATAGGCAAGTGCTGCGTATTTATTATCCGTACAAGATGGACAAATCAATGGTGGAAAATACGATGGTGAATGATGTTAATGCTACTACGCCCTTTCTTGTCGACGTTTTTGTCTAATGTTGTTAAATTAACATCAAATGTCAAACAAAGTGAAAACCACCTGTCCTTAATCGTAAAGTATTTAGGAATGGTGTCCATACAACTGTAATCAGTTGTACAAAACTGTTCCTTCCTATCAGTTGATTGATGCCTAACAACATTGTTGATAATTGTAAAACAGATCTTATTATATACATGTTATAGAATATACACAATTTGTTGCTAGGCGTCCGAAAACATTGACAGATATATACTCTGAAAACATCAATTTACAAACATCACATTTATAGCCTATGTAATGCAAAATGGTTTAATTAGGCGCGAAATAGCTGCTAAAGGTGCTTGAAATACCAGGAGTAGTGATAAATGATATCGTTTGTTCAGGACTGTTGTCAGCGTGGATCATGTACGTGTAGTAAATTCAGATGGACTGTACACAATGTATTGCCTTCGAAGGCTGTGGCTGTCAGACATTCCTAATTACCGTTATTGTTGACTATGGAGGCGATTTATTTATTCGTAGTAGATTTATGTGTTCTCGTATGGTCGCAACACAATGCACAACTGTTGAAAGTTACAAGTATCTCATGTAAACCATTGACAGGTATATAGACTGATTTTTCGGGGTGTGTATATTAAGCATTACGTCCACAGTGGCAACCATATCTTCATGAAGTTTGCATGACCCGACGAAGAAGCTCTTCTTCACGGTTTATTTTATATAAAACAACTTCCATTTAATTGGCGTAATGTAGAACGGTTTTGTAACACATAAGAGGATGACACAGTGTGTTCAGCTCAGTGCCAAAGTTAAAGAAGCATATTGTCAACTGGCATGAGCAGCTGACTGTAGGAAGTTTGAACAAGTATTCAATAAGCCTTACATGCGCTGTGGCTTTGGCAAATTGCTTACATAATGCAGCAAGGCGATAGGAAAACTTGAAAAGAGCAATACTCAGCAGCTGACGTAAGCGTGCTTTATTGGATGTATTCATACAGGCCTATATAATAAGCGGAAACTTAATAATGACAGTGCTTTATTGTCAACGGGACTGCGACGTTTTATGCATGTCGTGTGTAACAATATACATTACACGAAATACCACTATATGAACTTGAGTATTAAACACGTGTCTCCTACGTAACCAAACAAATAGGCCATGCATACCAAATTTATGGACGTGTTAGCCTTACCAATGAATATTCTAGCATTAGCATACATTATCACGGTACACTAACGATTAATTAGGGGTGCCCACAAGTTTAATGTAGACAAGCGCCAAATTATCAATGGTTTTCTCTGAGGGCGTGAATATGATGCAGCATATCGCATCGTATCAAATGATGCCTCTATGACTACAGATGTGGCTTAATTATCGTTCCAAGT
Organism: Urechis unicinctus; assembly: GCA_034190875.2. NCBI lineage: Eukaryota > Metazoa > Annelida > Polychaeta > Xenopneusta > Urechidae > Urechis > Urechis unicinctus. The sequence goes on along the minus strand of CM067351.1, from coordinate 57,864,540 downwards.
AAGTATAAGCATTTGCTGCATTATGTTGTCTGCAAGCCTATCTTAGTACCGAGTTGGTATACCTCATGGCATATTCACCTACAAAATACATATTTTTGACATATGGCGCACAGGACGATCATCCTGTATTGCAATGTTATCAAAACGCATCCCTCCCATTTATTACTTAATACGAGGCGTCATATGCTTAACCAAACTCCAATTAATTTTCAAATATGGATGTCACACCATTATGCGAATTTGAAATGATAACACTTATTGTTGAAATTGGATGTGTGAACTATCACTTTATCGTATTCGTACATGTTAATATTAAAACCGGTTTTTTCATCACTAGTTGTGTATTCTACGTAAGATAGAATCCGATTAAAGCAGCGACAATGCCCTTGATTGGATTAATCATAGTAAGAACTTATTTTGTGTATTATGGCATTGTTGATGCTGCTTTTGCAGCTTAGAATACATTCATTGACTTGCTTTATGTCAATATCTTTAAAGACACTAAATGTCGCATTAAGACACGAAGCAATAAACCCAGTAATAATACCCCGCGGATCTGATCAAACATGACAAATTGAATTACCAGCCATTCCATGCAATTAGCCATATGCAATTGTTTGCTTTGCTCGGCCACTGATAGTGATATATACCTTTAACATTATGGAGAAGAGGAAATGGAGTATTCACTGTGTGAATGTGAAGACGAACCCAACAGAACGTACAAAAAAACGTAGACGAAATATGACCTCAAGTCGATGTAATAATTGCATTGCTATTCATTAGAGACAATGGTGAAGTTAATACAAAACAGAGGCACGATAAGTTTACCATGCAAAACGCGTCACCCTGGCCACAATGCTAATGGAGTTAATGGAATTGTTTCTGAAGGCAAGAAGCGAGAAAGAGGTAATATTTGAAGGTTGGGTACTGATTTGTATTACCAGGAATAAGAATCTCATAAATAGTAAAGCTTGATCTCATGGTATAAGTGTAAACCGTCAATGATTTATGAACTATGTCCAACATTTTATCCTCAGCTATCATGTCTACCGCATGCGACAATGAATGTACTATATTTCTGAAAGCATATAAGTAAGTTTTAAAAATCTGCAAATTCCAGGCGTTAGCAGATCCACTGTTACAAACTTAGAAATAATGATACAATTCCTTGTACAGAAACCTATCCCAACGGGGTTGAAGTCAATAGGATGACGATGTAAATAATGATACAATTCCTTGCGCATACCAAAAACCTATCCAAACGGAGTTAAGTCAATAGAATGAGGATGTAGTGCTCTCGTCTTAAGGTGAAAATCATGTCCGTCGATGAAGCTGTAGTAGCTACTCATACACAAGTTGATCAGCAGATCAAAAATTTCCACTTTCTTGGCTCACGGTCACCTGTGGATTCACTCCGTGGAATATTGCTCTTTAGGATGCCTAATTTCTATCACCAGTGAGGAAGTTTTTATTTAATAAAATAATGTAAATATTGCACAGTGTCGACTAAACGAGAAGGCTACCCGTTTGGGATTGTTTTGAAATTGCAGCGTAAACGGAGCTTTTATACACCCGGAGTCTGAAATACCACCATCTGAGTACCCCTGTAATAGACATTATTACAAGTATAGAAAGTTTAATCCACGTTGCAAATTTAAATGTTTCATAGGAGAACATATCGGAACATTAGCCGTATGCGCCGCTTGAATGAGGACAATGAACGATAATATGCGGTGAGATATTCTGCTGTGACGCGTTGCACACTCACCTTCTGCACAATAATTATCACTTAAAGAAGTTTACGTGCTCCCATAGATTGCCATAAAATGATTACAACGTAAGGCGCGGCATGCTTTAGTGTTGATACCTATCTTGCAGTACATTCTGTATCAATCAAAGAACTTATGCTTTACAAAATCATCTACTAAAATGGTTGGCGTAATGCTTTATTACGTAATTATTGCCCAACCTTCATATATCCATTTAATTATTCACCATATTGTTCCCTTGATTATTTTACAATTTGTTCATTATATTCGAAATCAGTAACAACTGAGTGAATGAGTTCATGTTTGTACTTGATTGGCATCCACAGTGAAAGGTCACGGAGTTGTCATTCATATCAGCAAAACCGCTATTTGCATAAACTATGAATTATGCTATGAATACAACAATTAAGGAATGCAGCGTTCTTGTTACCTGTTGACGACCCTGCTCGTCAATATAGCTCTAACAACCACTGATAATAAATCATCACATTATCGCTCTACGCTGATTACTACTTTGTCAGTACATAAAAAGATGCTCAATCATAATCTGCTCTAGGGCCAACCTTATTTTGAACACGTGCTGTCTATTTCAAGTTAAATGACACCACGTCTAGCTGCGATTGTGCGTTAGCAATGGCAAAATAGTAGTTATTTTGTCATAACAAGGCAAGTTGAGCCTTCAGACTATTCGTCGCACAGTTTTGCAAATTGCGTTGAGTGCTGATTGACAGGAAGGTACTATATTTAGCGTAAAACGATATCATCATTCGTGATTTCGATGAAAACAGTAACACCAACCGGTAAAGATACATGGTCTTCATAGTTTTATTCCTCCTTGTTCCAAGCGCCTCAAACACGTCCCTTACAAATGGGTGTTTTAATTAGCATACGTGCTGCGCATGCCAAACGGCTAACCAGATGTTGCAAGTTTTCAGTATAATAGAGAATAAATAATCAATGGAGTTGACCTCCAAAGCGACGCTAAATAACGATGATTTAAGTAGATGTGTGTGGCCAAACATTACCTTCTTCATTGACAATAGGCAAAAGAGATGATTTAGGCAATTAACAGTATATATATATATATATATATATATATATATATATATATATAGATATAGATATATATATATATATATATATATATATATATATATATATATATATATATATATATATATATATATATATATATATATATATATATATATATATATATATATATATATATATATATATATATATATATATATATATATATATATATATATATATATATATATATATATATATATGCAGAGTTCATTTCGGAGCGCATCCATGTGTCATTTGACCCATTTTATACCCCACATATGCAAAACAAACATTGTGGTAATCTGCATGCATATTCAGTTAACGCAGAAAGGAGTAACATCGTGTCTTTTTCAAGTAATCTACACCCTACACGTGAAGTGCCGAATATCAAATTATACGACTTCGTCGATTTCAGAAACAAGGCGTCTGGCAAGATTGTTCCCGGCAGTATCGTGTCGCTTTAACCAGCAGCTTCCACGCGTATTGAGCCATATCCCCGGATATCTGGCTGTTGTGCAATGTTTAGGCGACCGTCTGATGCCTGGGTGCAGCGGGAGTACGCGTGCAAAATATAGTGTCACAGGTGTCGTCATTTGTTACGACTTTCCGGGAAAGCATGTTTTCGAAACTTACTTGTTATGGATGCTACAGCAGTTACAAAACAGCGGACATTAACACATTATTGTAGGCGCCCGGCACCTGCAAATGATGCTGATTCTATCGTTAACTATGAAGCTGACAATGACAGCTCGTCCGACAGCTGTGGCAGTGAACCTTAAGCCGCCACTATGATGGTTATTGCCAAGCCCAAGCTGCGAAAACAAAACTTCTGCGACACGTGGCTGACAACCTACTCCTGGCTGCATTATGATATTGAAAAGAATGATATGTATTGCGATACGTTTCGAGCGACTGGTAAGACGAGCACAACGGCCAAGGGTACACGTAATTTCTGGGTCAGTACGCTACTGAGGCACATCGATATTTAGAGGAAGCGTGGGAAGAAGGATGAAAAGATAGTGTCAACCACTGAACACGTGGAGGCTACTAAACATAATATTATGTGTCAAACTCTTCAAAACTTGAACCAAACAATTATATCCGAGAAGGAAAAGGGCATACTGACAGCTTTGGCTTGCCAAAAACAACTGCCTGTGCATAAATATGACAGTCTAAATGTGCCTACTGGAAGAAGTGGATTGCCCAAATATTTGCCTTTGGATTATTGGGCATGAGACCAATCACTTTCTTGTCAAACACTGAACTGGATTAATGGGACAATGACAACATTGGCACTTCTTAGAACAGTATGTCGAACAGAAAACAGGAATAACATATCTAGGGAGGCTGTTGTAGATTCAAAGGCTACTAAAAATGAACGGAAGGAACTCAAAACACAGGTCAGAAGGCAGGGTTACCCCAGCGACAACAAATGGGGACCTATGGGGTTTAATCCACAGATGTCACAGGGAAGAGTTCCCTAATCTATACAAATTAGCAACTCTTGCATTGACAACCCCTTCCACACTGCAGAGTGTGAGAGGGGGTTTAGTGCATAAAGTCCTCCTCAGAAACAGACTCAGAGAACAAAAACTGCATGCAGACATGCAATGGATGTTTGGCAAATGAAGAAGGAAAGAACGCTGTTTGGTTTAATTGCTAAAAGTAACGTGTCACAGTTATGTCATGGTTTCCTGCAAGTACGGTATATAAATTATATAACTGGGTAACAGTGATTTTTGTTCCAGTATTAAAACATGCATCCCAATAATCTCGTTGTTAACATTATTATTACCAAACCATTTGTATAAGCAGGGTGTATTTGTTTAAAAAGGACAACAAGGGATGTCTTAATTCATAATTATAAGCACACTGAAACAAACGAAGACAAATCTAGTTGGGTAGTTTCTGACTGGACCCTCTTTGTAGTCAGATGTGGGATCACTAGTGGTCCGGCTGTGAGATGAAATTGACCCATATTGAAGGTATGAGTGGGACATCGGTCCCGCATACAGTAGAGCTGGAATAAACTCTGTATAGATAAATCTGTGTAATATGGGTCCTTAAATTGAATATAGTCGTGTTATTGCTTAGTAGCATTTCGTCATGGAGAAAATAGGATATTTATCTTTATAAGTTTGCAACTCCAAAACATTCCCATTCGCGAAGGCATTCGAATAATCCATTACAATTTTATTATAATGATTTGCAGTGCTCCAATCAAGTAACATGTTGAATGCTACTTATACACCTTTGCTGCTGACGCTCATGTTGTTCCGCAAAGAGCAACTGCATAGGAGCATATACGCCAATGCCAGATAAGTTTTAATACATCACCATCACATCTTAACATCGTGATTACTGATGGCAATCATTATTCAAGAACCCTATAGTTATTATCGCAAATTAAAGGTATTTGCAATGATTACTGATACCAGCACATTTTCTTCCCGGCTGAATGCCGTGTTGGTACAGACACAACAAGTTAATTGTCAACAAGGCGTAATCAATTGTCTGTTGTCTTCGAGCTTTCACTGACAGCACATACTTTGGTCAAGAGCACGGCATTTTATTGACAGGTCTGTGTCAATGACCCTAAGACATAACTTCACAAGAACCACTTTTATCATTTTGTTTTGCATTTTGTGCGTACGCAATGAATAGATAATGACTGAAAGATGCCAGCTTGCAATATTGTGTCTTTAACCTCTCCGCAACAGCCGTAAACACCATATAGTGCGAATGATATGCTCGCTACAGAAGATTGCCTTAGATATAGTGGCTCAGTGCACGATTACGTTATCCATGGCATGAAACTATTTAGCTCTGTCAAGGGGTGACTTTTTATCTTATGGAGATGTCCACAGTTGATTTGGCTTAAATGCAAGGGGTAGTACCAAGTCGAAAGAGCCTATGAAATGCTCCTATTCCACCAGATTCCACTCAGATGCCCGACGCTATGCATGATGCATCGCCATTTTCAACAGTCGCTGCATGTTCAGCAGCTGAGCCTCCGTTTGAACGGCTCCAAATCACAGCCGTAGTTAATATAAAGCGAGGGCCATAGTACAGCAAGTTAACGTAAATGCGTATTGTGCACCTAACATATCACCGCGTGCCGCCACTAGCCGTGACCTTCTGTTATGTTACCTGGTGTCGAATAACTATAACATGATTACTCTAGCAGTCTGGTAAAAACACATTATATCAAGGCATTAAATTAATATCATCTGCGACGGATGGTTGCATTAGCTGTAGCATCGGTTACTACGCTAATGGACCGGCTGATATATTGGGTGCTGAGTAGAAACTTCTACACCCGGCCGTCCGAGGTTTTATTACTTCGTCGCACTAGGTATTATCAATATTTGATGATCATAACAGCGTTTCCGGGCTAGTTAAAATAGTAACGATACCTACAAAATAGAACACATTAGGGGAAAACACTGCTTTGCACTGAAAGAAAAACCAGGTGACACAGATGGGTATATTTGACAATCGGAGGTGTAAAACGCGCTCAGCCCTATGGTTTGAATGTGCACAGGGAAGATTTATTCAAGTAGAGTAAGGAGGAGAGCGATTAAGTAATAATGGATGCTACTTCCTGTATCGATAGTTTGCAATATAATAAAATATATGAATATTCATACGGGTCATATATTTGGTGTCATAATGGATGGGCTTCTTTCTTTTCCCTTCCACATGTGATGCATTCGATTCGCGCGGTGTTGGCTCGATTATATGTATAAGATGCATTTTGGAGGCGCGAGTTGCTGCATAGTTAAAGTTATGTAGTGTTCATTTTGAACTGAATCCCTTACGCCAAACCGGTCGTTTAGTTGGACCGATAAACGGCTTAGAAACGGTACGTGTCATGACTAATCCATCAAGCATAATAACAAATGTTCAGAATAGCTTTCTTATTAAGAACTAAGGATTAAGATGATACGTGTTGCGGGCTCTGACTGGCCAAACGTTAATTATACAAAGTGAGCTGCAACTCTCTGCCAGTCATTAATCATGCACTGGGAAACCTCACAGTTTGCAGTTATTAATGACCCCTTTATTATCAATTAGCTGATGTTAACATATACATAAGCAGTATGATGAATAGGGAGGGTAGGCAGATAGTCTGGGTTCACATATATATATATATATATATATATATATATATATATATATATATATATATATATATATATATATATATATATATATATATATATATATATATATATATATATATATATATATATATATATATGTAGAGGTATGTGTATTGATATACGTATATCTATGTGTATATTTTTTATCAATGATTTCATTTGGTCTCCAAATAGTTTACTGATTCATTTCTAAACTTACTTGATGTTGTAATACTTTGCAAGTATATTTCGATATGGTTTGTATATTTACCCGATTCATCATTTGTCGTTCAGCAGCATGAAGCTGTTACCTCCCTCCTAGTTAGGACGATATGCAGCTTTATGAAGCTTTGTTAGCTGAGGCCGTGACTAGCCTATTCATTACATAGACGTTGCGCTAGCAATATTGTGGCATACGAGGCATTGTTCAATTACGCCTTTACTGAAACTCCAAGATCAGGAACCAATATCGTTCTTTAGCGTGCGTATTCCACTAAAATACAGATAACAGGCAATCAAACGGATACGGTAATGCTTCTAACTCAAACGCGTCATTCACAAGATATGTACTGTTATTTTTGCATTAGCATCAAAATGACATATTCGCAATAAAGAGAATGTGGTGAAGTCTTTCAACCGATATCCCGGAGACGTCTCTTATTGATTCAACATACCATCGTGGAAGTACGATAATGGCTTTTCCTGAAACACATTCAGCACCGCTGAAAGAGAGAGTTCGCAAAAACACTTGTCCTATATTTAGCATCAAATAGCAACGTCGTGCATGTATGTGTGTAATCGGGATTTTAATGCACTAACAAATCTTACATCAACTTGCAAATACAATCATAACGGTGTGTGTGTTTGTTATTGCATCAGCACAAGAACAGAATTATGGTAATTTTATTTACAATGATTGTCTTTATACCGTGTCAATGCAATTAATGATGCTTACCAGTAGGATTACAATATTGATCTTCGATGTTAAACATGGAGTAATCATGTGCGTTCCTGACAGTATAGGAGTTTAGCCAGATATGTCTAAAGACTGCGATTTCATGTTCGAGCAAGCGAGATTGCTTGCAATGTTAATTGTATTGCTGACGAAATGTCTGTTATTGGTTGTGCACATGTGGATACGATGCAAAGAACAGGCAATCAATCGATGATATTTGAGTGATGACACTTTTGGCGTCATGAAAGGTGTTTTGTTATCGTCGTCTACTGTCAATCGCTAGCAGGTGTGCTTGCGTGTTGATAACAAGTTCCGTATACTCCTGGAGGAATATCACTCTTAATGTACTTCTATTTAGAAAAGACACATTTATGATGCGCTAGATCAGCATCTGTATTACCGATGAAATAAGGAGTGATGAGCGATGGTAGATGCTTGTGCTGTTGCGTAAATTCTTACTTCTAATTTGTTTTCTAATATCGCACATTCAGCATCTAATACAGCACACAGAACCCTAAACACTACTGAATGCTCAGTTGTAAATATACACTTATAAGTTTATTTGCCGTCATCGTTTCTAAAACATCGTTATATACGTCGAATTGAATGTATCATACCCTATTAGGCGTTCCACAAGCACTGTGCTTGGTGTAAGCTGTTGGTATGATACATTTATATCATTGTCTGTGGTATGTATTTTGCTATGACGTCCGGCGATAGGATTGGTGCTGTCGTAAAAATTCAAACCAGCACGAAATTAACGTTTCATCTTATCAACGGAACCAACCGAGAGCAAAGAGAGACAAGAGGTGGCAAAAAAACTATTCTTAGGGGGTTTTCACATTTTGATTGCAGTGAATCTCTATAGTCCATTTTCTGCGGTGAGTCAAAAAACAGAATTCGATGTGGCAGTTATGGTCTCGGCCTCAGCTGTTGTTGACTTGCTGTATCCTCTACTAAAGGACGAGTTTTCGACAACTATGCAGAGCACATACCAGACAATGACTGGTTGGTTAAACCGCGTCTTTCAATCCCTAGACGCGTATATTTTTAATGAAATAGAAATAATTCGATAGCTAATACATGTCAAGAAGACGCACTCTGTCAGCGGCTGCAAATTACATATATGTGGTTCATTAGAGCATAAATTTATTGAAAACAATATGCCGGCATTCTGCCACTCTGGCCGAAATTGAGGGACACTTCATCAGCAGCAGGGACGAGCAGTGTATTCTGATGACTAGATCAAACAAGTTAGTCTCTGCATATATGTAAGGTAGAAAAATTGTAATGGATGTATAGCAATATCCACCATAATATGTGTTATGCTTCCCATCTATGTCGCAACATTATGTGGTCATTCCTGAGCAAATTGGTGCTTTCTAGATCATTAACAAACTGCCGAGTCACGGTTTTGTGAGGTCGTATCATTTGTTTTTAGCGTTGTGTTAATAGTATGTGTTGCCATGGGGTGATTCATCACGTGTATTGTGGAAGCTCAGCACGGCTAACAGTAAAAAACTCGATATTTTCAGTAAATGCACCCAGTTCTTATTAATTAAACCAGAAAGTTACAACCTATTAACGACTGCAGAATAATTAAGTAGCAGAACCAGCTCATCGGTAAGCAAAATTTTTGTCAAATACACTTTGTTATCGTACATTATGGCTATGAATGATATATTTGATTTTGGGGTGAGCAGTATTTTTCATTCCTTGTTAACCTCGCTGTTCAATGAGACCTGACACAAAAATCTCACACAGACGGTTAAGGATTTCGTTATTGATTAACGTTTCGCTAATGAATGAAGCTAACTCATTTTGTTTTTCTTTCTCGCTGCGTAAATACAGTGGGTCTTTCAGGCATAAACCTTAATGTGAATCTACTTGAATATTCGGGAAACTGACACGTACCTACTGCTTCATTAAATTAGCAATATAAGTTTGGTGATGTATGTTTATTGGTACATTGGTCGAAATTAAAGAATAACAGTTTTGGAATGAACATTACCCTTTTCGCTTTATAGATGCATGTTTATTGGGCAATGTCGGAGATAACGGTGAAGTATCTATCTATTACAGGTGGTGTTAAGTTATCGTGACTGAATGAGGGAATCTTGGGCTCTATGATTAGCGTCATGACATTAGCTATTGCCCAATCTACGAAAGATGCTGATAGGATATGTGCATAAACAGCGTACATGTGTTTCACACAATTGATATATAACCAGCCTTCTCCGCTTGCCGGAAAACGCTACAACATTTTACTAAGCGCCATTTATATATAACCAACGTTCAAATGCGTGACGCGTGTGTGACAAATTTTGGAACACAGATGAAGGGATTATTCTTAATTTGCGGATGCGTTGGAACATGCGACACATATTCCGAACCTTTTTTTCTCTCCTTGCTGATGGCGGCCATTCGTTAATATGTGGTACTTTACCATGAAAATTGCAGCACTACGCTGTCCTTCAATGCTAACACATCCACCAAGAGGCGACTTAATGTTTTGCCAACCAAACACAACATAATAATTATTCATAACGTTCGGTAAAGGCATAAAAGTGATGTCCAGCAAAAGCCTGTCGTCCAATAAAAGTACATAAAGATGGACTACTCCCCCGCGAACCATTGTACAAAATCAATATCATTTAACACTATGTTTTTGCATTAACGTATGAAACAGATATCGTCATTGATGGTCGTACTTCAACGGATAGAAAATCATACGGCCTTTTATTTGAAAACCTTTGATTATGCATATGATTACTGGTTGAGAATAATAACTAAAAGCAGCCTACTAGCAAGGCATTTAAACTGTCGTACTTAATGCCACTCATTTGTCGAGATCTTCAAGACAAGAACAACTTGGAAAAGCCTGTTTAAGTTAATCCTGGAGATTAGATACTTGATTGCACGGCGAGTTGCTGTCTTTACTGAAGCCCTCGATGACACATGCTGCGACAAAAACGGAGGGATCTATATTGAGATTCAAGGCATTTAGCCCATCAAGAATAACAATTAAAACAAAGGGTGAACCAATGATGACGGATGGTGCCTTTCATGATTCAATATCTTAACATGTTATGCTTCACTATCTGATCTGCTTGCGACAGGCGTTTGACCGGTGCTTCAATTGTCCATATCTACGCCGACGCCGCAATTCAAGCCATGCATGTATCAAAGAATGGAAGTCTCGGCGATTTCCGATATAGGACCACTATGGAATAACCCTAATGTGTGTATCAACCACGAAGCAACTCTGTGCCGTTGCATCAACGCAATATTTATAATTTCGAGTGAACGATGGGTAAGGGGTATTTAAGCATATCTGTTATATTTGTGCCACTTTAATTATAGCAGCTTGCAAGTTATCGAATTATGGTTAGCGTCGTATTAACAGCCACATACGAAGCAATGTTATCGAATCATGTGGCTCGGATGAAACAATTGCGCTGTGGGATCAGTTGGACTATCCAGGCAAGACTCTGGCTTTATTATACTCAACTGTCCGTTTTTGTTTGACACACCCAATATGTTTAACGAGCCTATGAGCAAGTTCCACAAATTCCATTATTGTACTTGTGACTATGACGAATAACATCCATTTGTTCTTCCTTGATTGCTAATTCTACATATACGACTAGGACTGCATGCCGCTCAAATACCAAGTATCAATGAACTGATGATTTAGCAACTCGGCCAAAATAGGCAACCTTATTGCTATTGTAGCAGCAACACTTTAGGAATTTACCATTTAATGAACATTCAATCATTTATTACAAAGGGATATAGTTACCTCAAAAGCAACAGGAACGCTTATTATTAGCTTTTATTGCTAGTTGCGATTACCTTCACATTTCCCAGAGCAATGAAATGACAATAATGGTCTGCATCTATATGGTATACCGTATGTGAATAGGGATATGCTGCTTGAGTAGTAGCACCATGCTTCCTAATGTGATGAGTGACTAGTCTGGTTCCCATTTTGCGCCCATCACTGTAATTGCATTATTTACTCATGAATCCACTCCACGTTGGTTGTGTCATGATTGAATATACCGAGCAACACACGATGCGAATGGTGACGCTACTCAATATAGGTTACTGCAAAATAAATTAGCTTCAGCTGACAAACCGACGCAACCATCAAATTGTTTGTCGTCACATTCGCATAAGGGTCCGGTCGGCAGTGGTTACTCCGGTCGTTTTCATTGGGCATATTAAGCATGCATATTTGATGTCAAACAGGAAATGTAAATAAGTGCCTTTTTTCGGGGCACACCGTAGCAATTGGCTGGTTGGTTGACTAACCCCAAAGCAGTCTTTGTCTGTTCGAATCAAAATTACTAGGTTGACTTGTAGCTGAGGTGTCCAATTGCATACAAGAGAAAACGAAGCGTTTCGAAGCAATTCCTATTGGATATTATTAATGGGGATTGCAAAAGCCAGTTTCCATAAACCTTTCAAGAATTTTTGCTTCATCATAGACGTTTTAATAATCGTTAACGTCTGCCTATTTTATATATTTGGTATAATTTGTGTTCACAAAAATGTAGGAGACGGTAGGAGATGATCAACCAAAAGCAATATGCGAACGACCACTTGGCTCTTTATTTAAATATCCTTGGCTTCAGGTATAGATTGGTCCGGTTTGTTGCTGAGCAAATTTCGGAGCGCTTTTCTCACGATTCCTGGTGTCGTCGAATGTAGAGTAGATTTAAGCGATCTATTTACATAATATTATGTATTGGATATCTACTGCAGTATGCACAGATGTTTGGGCAAAATATGGTCAGCAGTGAATCACAAGTGCCCAGAAGATGTGTCTCTGATAATGCAAGACATTAGGGTTTTATCTCAAGCTTTCTTAAGAAAAAAAGTTGACTGCTTTCTTAATTTCGCGACGATTCAACAACATAGTCGATACCTCTGGCTGAACCTTGCTTGCTCTCAAGCAACATCGAAAACCCATATATACTTCTGGCGATCAATAATAAAACGTCGATGCCATTCTATTAAATAAAACCTGCATGAAACCTATTTGGTGTGTACGTTGAATTCAACCTTTGCTAATAAGACGCAAATTTAGTCGGGTAAAATGAATTTGCCGTAATATAATTATAATCATCTATTGACGACTTGCGTGATATGTAAATAAAGGAAAGCGCAACTTTGTTAAGCAAACGTTATATGAAAAGGGCAACATTCCACGCTTGTGTGTCTGTATACGCCGCGCTAGCAGGTGTAATCTGCTCACACCCTGTGATGCTATTGATATACGAGCCTTTTCAATTGATAACATTACTAGCGTCGATGCTTTAATGCTGGTTTGTCTGATATGTTGCGCATCAGACCATTTGTGCTACAATTCACTCAGCTCAAATTCTATTTTTGAAACAACTTCCTTATACAGCGTAAGTGACAGGGGTTATAGAGTCTTTGTTGTCAAAAGCTGACTGGGGGGATTAAAGTGAGTTGATTGAACAGCACGCGCTTGGCCATAGGTTTGACATAGCTTGTCACCTTAGAGTAGTTGGCATTTATTCAATTCATTCCAGCTAATTTGCTTGCCATTTACGTGACAATAACAACCACACAGGGTAGATCAGAAGAAATTACAAGCGTTCACAGGGGGTTATACTGAGTCACACCGGGTCACCCTGGGTCACACCTTGCAATGGTTTGCAGCTCATAGATATTCCATTAACTGGTAGTAATGTACTCAAAATATAGTTTACATATTGTTAAGCTAATCCAATGCCTTCCACGATGATGTCCCTCAGCTGCCTGAATGACGTTTTATTAATTATGCTAGGTGGGGCGTTGCCTATAACCCTTCAAAATTAATTTGGGTTTAATGTAAAGAGGGATTAACCTTATGGTAGTTTCGTAAATTACTGGCTAGGAACATTATCTTATTGATTGTGCCATAAACTGTGGTGTTATAACGTTTTGCTCGGGGAAAGCTAAGGCTTATCTGCCCATAAACGACGGAGGCAAGCTCATGCTCAATCCCGCGCTTAACGCATGGTGTATCATTATGCTGCAATCAGTTGCTACGGACTGACCCACCTTAGACAATAGACTATTTCCAATTACGTTCAAAGATGTCACCTTGTTGTCATGCTTATAATTGGGGATCTATTAGAAATCAAACATTTACCATATGATCAATGTAGGGGTCGTAAATACCAGCTAGCTTTCTAACACAGCGTGGTTAATATGCAATCTACTTTTCATGGCAACTGTCTGCTGTCCTGAAAGCATATCAACAATATGCGTTTCAGATTTGAGGTGGGGTAAAATGGGCGCTTATAATAAGTGTGACAAGCTAGCACTTTAATATCATTTAACATTAGAGAAAAAAGCGAACAGGGCACGGTGGTATTTCTAGGTTTACACCAAATGAAATGCTAAATGTAAATGGGGTTTCCACTTGTGTCATACATCTGCAGGTTGTGTCGTTTGTAATTCGAAATGCACGAAGCACGCCCCTCCACGCTGAATACTAATGACCTTGCCCCAGTGACATTTCCATGGCTACTTGCATTGCTGTTAAAATCAACCACCTATGCTAATTAAATAGCGTTCCTTGTTCTGCTTCGGATTAATATAAATGTGTGAAATAGATTAGATTAATTTGCGTTACTCTCAACTACCGTAAAGAGGTGATTACATATTAATGGACTACTTATAATCACGTGTATCAACAAAAGATACACAAATTATACCTCTTCATTGTTCTCGGTTTTAAATATCGCGCATATGCTATCAAACGGATATAACTGGAAACGATCCTCTAGCGGGTATGTGGTTAAAACATACAGCGCTTTTGACTGAACTCACCATGCCCAGTATAGCAATGTAGGGGATGTTGCTTCGGACTGGGTTGCAGGTTATTGCCGTCTTTTGTTGTTGTGGCCTATTGAAAAAATGTTGTCACGTTTGGGCTAATTAACATCCTTTACACAAATGCGGCGGGGCTATGGCATTCCCCGACTTGTGGTAATAAACAGACGCAAGCTTTATCTCCAGTGTTTCAACTATTTATAATTGGCTTCGCTGACAACGCCCACGTTCGCTGATCGGCTTTGTAGAGTCGCAGCAGTTTTGTTCGGTAGTACAATGGGCTGGTGTGTGTGTTGAGGTTGAGAAGGCGCTTCGTTTATACAACATCTCTACGCGTGTAATATGCCATTGCAGGACCAATTTCTGATTGCAAACCGTGCTGTGCATACTGTTTTCTACAGAAAAAAGCCATGCAAACATTAAACATAGTGTATGCACATCCACACCAGCAAGCTCGACCTTGTCAATGAGCGATAACGCCTTTAAGCATCGGCTCTCTTGAGAGAAGAACCTTTGGGATGCAATAGATTGGAGGAAGAGTCGAAAGAGTTTCCTTTTTTTAAAAGAAATAAAGGCACATTCACATTAATGACGAACCTTTACCATGCATAAATATGCCGCAATACATTCGCAGACAAATCAGAATTTGCCATTATATTCTCTAGATAGACAACTATTGCAGACTATATTGTCTGAGTAGTCGTTGGGCACAATCTCGTTCCACAAAGCTGCATTTGTTATTCTCAATCGACTACCTGTCGTAATGTTTTGGTATCTCTGCATATACGGCACGTGCTTATGTAAACATTTCCATTTCATCTATAACCTAATTACTTTGGAACTGCATTGCGCAGCTCGGCAATCCATTCATCAATGCACTGAGACGCATTACCAGCGTATTCAGGGATAATAACAAGCATTGTAACAAGTGTACTATTTAATAAATGTCAACTTGATAAATTGCCCAGTCTGGGGAATATCTATCGTAAACAGTTTGCCACCCACAGCGTCCGCACAGCGGACGATTCTCGATCTTTCTTGCCCGCGACGTAGATGGTGGTTTTAGATTGTCAATCATTGTCTGGAGCGTGGGAACGGGCCTAGGGTAGACATTGGCTTTTGTTGGCTTGTCAGGGACATGTGAATGTCTCGAACAAAGAGTTAACGCTAAGCTATGTTGTGATTATGACATGACACGAAATAAACCCCAGTCATCAGGCGACGATACCATGACATCAACAAAAGCACAGTGGACTGTTGATCATAGTCTCGGGGCTCGACGGCTGTTAAAGATATGGAGTCATCTCATTGGTCGAGTTGACCACGGCTCCAAATCAAACAGACCAATCAACGTGGTTTAAAGAAACGCTATGACAAGGCGCTCTGTGAAAACGGTTAATTGACATGTGGCGTCTTCGCGTGTTTCCTTGGAAGGAACGCTTGAGTGAGTGCTCTTAGCTTAGCTATTAACTCTTTGAAGTATAGCTACAAGGTTGCTGACCGGATGAATAGTTCAGGAAATTTGGCATGGGATGTAATCGTTAGGCTCATCAATTCATATATTATTCCAATCCCGACACGACAAATTGGTATAATATTTTTAATTGCATGCTATATGGCCATAAGTTAACAGAATAATTTCTCTATACTAACGTTAGTTATGTAAACTTTAACATTGCAAGTCCCTGGGGGCTCCCTCAACTGCTCATCGAAAACGGGAAAATGATCTTGCCTTATTCGTAAGGGATAGGCTTTGATAAGTATGTGCTGTGTAGAGTATTGTCGATTTTGTTCATAGAAAAGCCTCAATGTAATGGCTAACAAGACGCAAATCATCCAAGGTCCGAATAATGCCGCAATATAAACTCAACACCCCGAATATCAACCTGTCCTTTAGAGCAGTGACTGACACATATTGCAACCATCTATCTCAAACAGCAAAAGCATCTTACCAAACAACTCACAGTTATTAAATATGACACAACCCTTTAACGCACATGAATACATCAGGTTGTCGAAACTTATGCTGGTTAAATAATATCGAAACTTACTAGTTAATTGACGCAATCAACGATAGCGAAATATTATCAATGCAACGAGAGCATTGTTTTGCTGTATGTGTGGGCGACACCTGCGCACGTGCCGAGTTGAAGAATATAAACTTTTTCTGGCTAGTATTTATGACGCGATCTAAAGTAGTCGGTAAGAACCTTTGTCGGATATTTCTCTACTAGTCGAATGATTCATTTATATCACCATGGGAGTTAATTTATTATAAATTAATGTATAAGTGAACCATGTGTTTTCATTGTGCAACAACCTTTCAAAACTACGTTTGCTATAAAGAAACCTTTATGGCTGTACTTAAGATGTCAAAATGGCTTCGATTGAAAGATCAGAACTGTGGGCAAATTTACAGAATATACCGTCAGACAAAGCAATGTTGAGTGTGCTAGCAAAGACATTAATGCTTACGGCTTAATAAAAAGAAAGATTTGTTGCGATACGGAATGTTAATACACTCGTTAGTCACCGTATGACCGAGTCTTTCCATCTATCTTCGTAGATGAAAGCGTAATATTTCTTTTTCATGGCAGTAGAAGACCAACTGCGTCGATAAATTTATGTAAACAGTCCTTTTGAGCGCAGTTTCCGTGCATCGATAGTTTGAACGAGAAGGACAATGCCAAGTTACAACGCATTTATTGCCGCTACTCTTCCACAATTGGGCCACTGTATTCGTTAGAATCTCCTTGACATTTTCATCCAAGATATTTTGGTAAGACAATAACCTTTAATTAACCATATACGGTGTTCTGTGTCAGAGAGTGCCTAATATACAACCTGGAACAAGGCACTTCTGTTCTGTTATTTTCTATCGTTTCTATGTAACCCTCAAATGTTTTGTTGAGTAGCAACACTTCCAATTACCGCTTTTTCTATCAAACACAAGCCACGTTTACAACACGTGAGAATTTGGGTTTACATATATTATTAACACACCCGGAGCACATTTTTGTGAGTACGCAATAGAATGGCCTTTCAATACAATGTTTATTGAACGTCGATCTTTGATGTTGCGGAATATTATAAATATGCACCATCTCATCTGTTCCTAATTCCATGAATGAATTTGACTTTATAACTTAACAATGGTCTACTTCTAATATCCTCGAACGCTAGTGCGAAGTATGGAAACAATTAGGTGCCAAAAAGCACAAGTTATGTTACATTTAAAATATTTGGAATTAGTTTCCGCATACATGTTGGGCAATGCCAGATACAAAAGCACGTAGCGTCTTCAGTGTCTGGAGGCACCACCAGTATAACGTTCATCAGCATAATGGACCTATTGACGGAAACTCATGAACACATGATATTTTTATATACCGAATGGCCGAAACAAATTACCACAAACGCTTGACCATGGCGATTTATATGGAACCAAAGCGAGATTAAGCAGCTTTCTCTAGTAGCAAAATATGCGAAATGGCGTTGCGCTTCTACACGGTAGATGTCACAACCAGAAAACAATGCATGCGTGCTATTTTCGGCAGGTCCACCCCGCGAGTCAAAGAAGGGGTGTTACAATTGCGACGACGCCGTTGTGAATAATAAATGAGTGTTAAGTGTGCTACAAGAGCTAGTCATTGGGTTCGCTCGGTCTAAAACGTACAGGAACTTTGTCGCAGTAAAGCCCCCTTAATCGTAGGCCTACTTAAAGGAATGCATATTTTAAGAATCTTTAGTATGTTTGAACATTTAGCATGAAATGATATGAAAATGTCAGTGTTAATTTCACCGGGTGGACAAATTAACGCTTAACATTTCGTCACAACTTGTGGTTTCACACTGCTTTAAGCAACCTCAGCGGGCTTTGTACAGATAATTAGTCACGTAGTCATCGTATTGCAATGAGCGAAATACAGTCCTATACCTCGATTTAGAACAACACTATGACGTTTTTTATTGGCTTTTGTGTTTGGTGGTGTAAGGATGTTTCGCGTATAACCTTTCTTGTCTGTTGATTTTAGCAATGGAGTTACGCATACGATATAAATATTTTCAAAATGGTGACATATTTCATGTGGTGAAACTTTCTTCGTTGCGTTGGAGCCATGCTGAACGTTCCGCTTACTGTACAAATAATAGTTAATTTGAAACAACAACACCAAGCTGCATGGGAGGGACACATAGGTTAACAAAATGTAGATAAACACGATGCTTGTGCTCGTGGTCTGCACCTCACCACTGATAAGCTCTTCAGGGTATTTGACTCGTTGCACAAGGTTCTCAAAATCACAGACAGAATCTTTTAGCCAGATCTCCAAATCTACTATTTCTTCTCTCAGTTAATCTATATATAAGTTCAACTCTTTTACAAAACCTTAAAGCTCAGCAATATGCAACTTCTCGGATGTGTTTATTTGTAACCCTCGTTTATTCAATAGATTAGGTACATTTACAGTGCATAACAGTCCATAAAATAAAATCACTCTGCGTATTAAAGTGGGTCAATATCATTCACTGGTAGGTGTTGCAGTAGGTGCGTCCAATATTTTTCTAATGCCTGCTAATACGTGGGATCAGCGCTTTTGTTTCGTGGATTGAAACAGACTGTTATGCTTCGACATTTCTATCCATAATTTCTTCCTTCATTTGGGTATATTTTATGACCACAGCTAAGACAAGTTTAAACTCATTATCTAAAATACTACCATCTTCAAGTGCTGTCGCACATGATGCGCTTGGTTGCGGGAATGTCCAGGACATCCGTTATGACACTACACAGATAGTCTTTGGGGCGGTACAGGCTAAAGAGCCAGGGTGTCCCATGTGAGCAAACTACAATCCATTCATGAAGAATTTGGCGCTGTTCTACGCCTTGCACAGGGCTCTCAAGCAGAAGAGGCGTGGGGTACCTTCATGCTGGACAGCCCGGCGTTGAGCGCATTAATGACAGCATCAGGACCTATATCTGGGCACTTCTGTGGACACAGGCACAGACTCGTAGCTGCATCCTGGGTACCGCCACTTCTTTTGACGCCATGAATCAGTTCTTGCCCAACGTTGAAGATGCGATTACAAGGGTTGACTTACTAGCTGCAATAAAGCCGTACCAATACGGATTGAAGTTTGCAGGGTCCTGGTTGGACTTTATTATTGGCATTTGGCTATGCAAGGCACCAAGCAACGTGCTACTCCGGGTAGGTCAGGTAGTTGGGTACAGCAACCTGATTATCATCTTTGACCCGAAAGCCCCTCTCCACAAGTCGTTCCTGATAGAATCCCGTTTGAAAAGACAAACAAACGTAATGTATCAGCGACCATTTAGTTGGAAATAACAAGTGTAGCTTTGTGGCTGTCACAGTAATCGACGTAGTGTGCCCTTAATGACAAAAAGGCACACAACGTGCGCGGCCATTGCATAAATCAATTACATACTTGTTACCAACTACGGTAGTGGGACCCTACACACTAACCCAGTCAGACATGAGTGGAATAGGCCAAAATGGAAAACATTTTTATATTGGCACCTGCACCCCCACACATCACTGGAAAAACATACCTCCATACACAAACTCTTATATGTAATCAACCTGCATACGCTTGACATGTAAATAATAATAGCATTTATTTCGCACTCATGGTACAGATATTTGATGAAGATCATGTTCATTTAACAAAGCGTTTGGTGTGCCATCATAATGTGCAAATAAAATAAAGTAGAACATTGATATCGTCGTGAGAAAAATCGGGAATATATTCACATTCACGGGCCCTACAAAGTTCTTGTATTGAGTTAACAAAGTTCAATCTTTCTTGATCAGTGTTCGGTAGACAAATCTTGCTTGAAATATCATTAAAAGTAATGGTCTGGTCGTAAATCGTAGCAGTATTAAGATTAACGATACTCATAATATATCTTATATTATTTGCGACATTCGAATTACTAAAGGCACATAATCGGCTAACCGACGATACAAGATCATTCGTGCTATTAAGACTATTTAAGAAAAATTTCATACATCGCAACATTAATTGTTCTCTTAGAGGTAATCTACCAGCTAAAAAAGAAATATACATTGATCTTGTTCTGTGGTGTAATTACCATATATAGCGGATGCATTTGCGCCAAGTGACACATAAGCTTTTAAATGAATTACTCGAGAGCGTCCATAATGGGGATCCATACAAACTTGTGCAATATTTGTCAAATAGTGTGTTACGAACATTTACTGTACAGTGACCGAATCTTGACATCAGCATATTAGTTTTCGACACAACATCACCACATGCAGCATGAATATTCAATTGTTCGGAATTTCTTCCTATATAGGATCCAAGATGGATAGCATGTTCACTTACATTTAATCTAACACTGTTCAGTTGTAGATTCACATCGCGCTTTTGACAATTAAAAAGCAACAAATTGCTTTTTGATGTGTTAAATATAACATTTTATTCCTTGGAAAACTCTTCCCAAGTTTTAAGCATAGATTTGGCCGCATTTCAAGAAGGAGCAATGAGAGCGACGTCGTCAGCATAACTCAGTGCGCCTGCATAACGGTGACCAACATGGCACCCGATTCCTCTGTTTGAGAGTCGTGACAATAATTCATCGATATACACACCAAACAAAATAGGTGACAAAACCGCGCCTTGTTTGACTCTATTAGTACAATTAAACTTGTCAGAGAAGCTATTGCTCCACTTGACTCTTAACGTTTGATGCGTATACATGTTAAGAAGGAGTTTAGCAGTCATAGCACATATACCACGCTCTCGTAACAAGCCAAACAATTTCATAAAATTAACTCGATCAAACGCTTTGGAAGCATCCAATAATATGACATAACATGGTGAGTCTTCGCGGACTTAATTATCTATGATTTCCTTTAATACAAAAGTGCACTGTGTTGTTGAGTGTGACGGTTTAAATCCAAATTGTAGACTACCCGATTTCAATACATCACTTTGATAGTCAATAATCACATTATCTAACAGTTTCCCTATGATACTACTAAGAGCTACTGATCGATAATTATCACTACTATTCAATGATTTTTTTTTCTGTTCTTAGGAATAGGAACAAGCGTAGATGTTAGCATACCACGTGGCGTATG
>CM067351.1:57682615-57837615 GCA_034190875.2 Urechis unicinctus | reverse complement strand
AGACAATGAGAGCTAAACACAATCTTGTTTTCTATGACGTGTGCTTCTACATACTAATTAACAAAGCGATTATCGCTTGAGTATGTCTTGCTTATTACACATGTGTAATCTGTTAAGTATGTGAACATAATAAATGTTTCATTTCAAAAATCCTATAATGTTGCGTCATCAATAGTCTATTTGGTTCAATATATAGTGCTACAACACTGCATTGAGCATTGTTTGTGCAGCACTGACAAGTTGTTTCATAAGCAGTTTCAAGATTTGCACGATGTTTTCTTTTACAAATCGCGGAAGGTGTGCTACCATACTTGATTCGATGGCATTTCCGGGGAAGCAGAATCAATTGTTGCAGTATGCTAAGATTACAAGTTCAGGACGAGTCAAAAGCGGTTTACTATTGAACACATAAAACGTGGGTAAACGAGTCACATAAAAGCTTGAAAAGCCACTAATATATCCTAATTTGCTGATTGAATATATCTAGCTTATTACTGCATTATATAATATATAAGGAACATAAATATTCTAAATGTGCACTTTCCATCGTTTAGTTCGGCTGAATTGATACACCACCCATGACTTTTGTTGCCTTGTAAATGACACATTAGTTTACAATGACCAGTATGCGGATTTATTAACAGGCTTATTCATGTTGACATTTGACTCATAAACATATAATAAGTCAAATCCTTTAGAATGTTAACGTTTATCATGTATCGTTTCTCTCATCTTACTTTGCTGATGCCTCGTATCGGGGTTGCAGATTGGTGTTAGGAAGAATAATGCTTGGGTGGATGGCGTCAAATTGTAGCTCACTGATGCCACGATCTGACATCTAGTCTCATGGATGGTTATTGTTTTATAATATCTTAAGCATACAGTGCTATTAATAAGTTGGCTGGGTTTTGTCTTTACTATGCAGCCAAACAAATGTTACAATATGCTCGATTGATAAATTCCATAGGTTGGCGGCGATATTTCATTGCTCATGGAACAAAATAGTTGGTTAACGGTATGCTTGATGTGACAGGCTCTCTTCCCATAGTTATGTTACTGATATATTGATGAATAAGTCTTCTGTGTGATATACTGCTTCAATCATTGTGGATTTTTATTTGTCAATCAAGGATGATGCACCGACAAACACAAATTAGAGTCGCATCTAACGACCAACACAACTTACGTCTATGTATAGGGACTTATTTTAGAAGAATTGATTTATTACATTTGTTATATTGGGTCGAGGAAACTTTAACCACTGGTAACACCACTTTGCAAATATGATATGCGTAGATATCCACCAGGGACAAGACATAATGTGCAATTATGTTGTAGATTTGAGTGTATATTGGACAACACACTTGCTTGCTAGGAGTGTGCCAAGAGGAATCGTTATATATTACCAAAACGGATAGCTAATGTAATACCGTATATATGATTCGCACCTCTACCTCTACTTACTTTTACATCAACGCCAGAATGCTCGGGCCACACTGACACAATCCCTCGGGCTGAGGGTTCAATATCATTCATACTATTTGCACCACAATCAAGTCTATAAAAAGAGACATAATAATAGACAGGGCTGTCAGAAAATCGTTTACATTGCAAGATATGGCCACTGAATGAATACCGATATTAAAATGGCTGTTGACAGCGACTTCAAAAACGTTTCAAGTTCCAAACTGATTTGACTGTTTATTTCTTTAAGACTGGTTTATCGTGGTCACGGAAACGTTGATTCGATGAATACAAAGACGCAAAACATAGAGTTCTTCCTGCGCCTCTTAACAGAAAAGATCTGATGAAGATTCTTGGTACGGCCGGATATCGTCGATCATTTTATCAAAAGTTTGTAGATGCCGCTTATCCTCGGACAGATTTGTTAAAGAAGAATAAGACGTAAGAGTGCCAAATTGCCTAAAATAAGTTAATCAACCCGATTCTTTGTTGTACGGACACTCATGGAATACACAAGGTGGCACCATGTACCGAATAGTAGCCATACATTAACATATTGATCACATCCATTCGACAATGGGCGAGTTATAACTTTGAACAAATGCATGACGATGTGCATTTGCCATGCAGCATAAATTGGCTGGTTGAATCTCATTTTACTTCGAAAAACACATCAGTTAATATTATAAACTAAACTTCAATGAACATGTGGCTGTTATGTGTCGGTTATAGCATGGTCACGTAGGTGATAAGGGGAAAGAACACGAGGACGCGGAGTGTCCGAGTGTCTTTCCCCATATCACCCACGTGACCATGCGATACTATACTTATCGCGATGGCACCTACACGCGATAATCAAGCGCACGACGATGATTAGCGTGAACCTATGTTATGTAAGGTATCTGTCTGAGACCTGAAATATGAGAGGTATTACCTTAATCCCCCACGCGGCTTCAGCTGCAAGCGATGATGGTTTCAACTATAGAAATTCTCGGAGAGTTTTCGTTTTTCGACGTCAGTGTTTTTTATACAGATTTTAGTGTTCCTGGTGGTGCGTTTGTTGCTCCCTTGGATCCGACTATAGATACCAAATGGGGCGTAAGAGGTGCTTCTTAAGCTGGTCGGTTCAGCACGAACACTGTAGCGCAGGAGACACTGCTCGACAGGTGTTAGAATTTCGCGCCTCAGCATGATTCCGGGCAGATCGGATAATACCGTGACTTCCCGATGAACGTATGCAAACGCGATTAGCGGCTAACAAGCAAATGACCCTTGCGAAAACCTTCGTTATAAGACTTGCAAAGTGTGCGTGATATTAAGAACCTCCGTAGTGTTGCCATGTTAGAGCAGTGGTGCTCAGTGAGGGACCTTCTCAAATCTGGTTGCTGCTTGGTGATATTTCGACACGGTCGCAGTTATCGCATGGCAAACTGAGCGTGTGAGGCGATATGGGAAAAAGACTTTTTCTAGAGCTCTGATTAGTTATAGTTCCGAGAAAGTCAACGTAAGAAATGCTATAAACATGACATTGCACGTAGATGAAGCAATCATCGTCTTGTTGCATTCAGGTAGGCGTCACTAAAGACAATTAGTTCGGATGCGTTGACGCAATGTAACCATCAGCATTTGTTTTATCAGATGTGCCTTGTTTACAATAGGTTTAAAGAGCAAGTAGCAATAAATAGGCATGGTCCCAAGTGTATGCCATATAACCAAGGCTGTTGTGTTCGGTATCATTGGCGAAAAAATTAAGGCACTGTCAATCATATACCTGGGCAGGAACTACAGGGGTCAGATATACATTTTAAAACACCCGGATTCATAGCCTGCGGCGATTCATCTTTCACTGTCTTTGATGGGTATTTTTTATTATCCTCATAGCTCTGGAGTCCTTCGTGTCTTTCTTTCAGTTCTGGTTTGTGATCCGTCGCTCATCGATAGCGCGAACGTACCAGAAGGCTTTATTTCCCTTGAACCTTTCCCTCGGACTGAGATTTTACCGTCAGTTGGACTAATGGCACCAATTTATAATATTAGCCTTATGCTAGTCCAAGTTTTGTTGTTTGCCCCTCTGCTCGGATACCAATATCGCAACAAGCAAAGGAAATGTTGAGAGGCAGTTAGTTATTCAGCCGGTTACACAACGCCAAACTTAGGCGTTGATTCATGGAGATACATCATGTTCACATCACGAATATCTGGGGATGTGTCATCTATATATACCGAATCGCTGAGGATGTTTACAGGCATTTTCGCCAAATAAATCTCTGCATCACCAAGCAGTAATGAAACTTTGACAGATTATGTTGTACATGTACATATTAAGTAATGTGGAAAGCTAAGGTCTAGTTGCTGTGGCCGGGCAAGTTAGGTATAATTCCTGTCACCAGGCAAGATGGATGACAGATTACTTCATTAACGGGTTGTCAAAACGTACGTTTGTTTGCTAATTCATGTTACATAAATCAAAACCCCTTTATGTGTTCCCAAGAAGCGTTTCACTTTCATGAGATCGACTGATATTTTTCAGTAGTTGACCAACATTCATAATGGCTCATGCCCTAACAGCGCGTTCATTTCTTGTTAATTTCACACAGAACGATGCTATTTCTAGGTTACCTAGTTTTTTAATGTAGCTCCATTGAAGATTGTCTGTTAATGGCGTAATTGTGAATGCATATATGGGCATGACAAGCCATTTGTTCTGATTCACAAGAGGCTGAGCTTACAACCGAACGTAATATCTCTGAATGCAATGTAAAAGAGCCATATGAGGTAACGCAAACATATTGCAAACCCCTGCATGCCCAATGTCTTAAGAAATCATTGACAGTTAGTGGTTTTTATTTCTTTAATGTTTTTATATATTTTAAGCTTATTTATACCAGATTATAGTTTATGTGTGCAACTTTAAAAATTTCGCTGCCTACGAGCAACAATTAGTTTTCATTTAGTATTTTTTGATGAACATTCCATCTGTGACTACGCGGAGAAAAATGATTTCATATTCATGTCAACTTACTATCTAAATAGCTAATCGGCATCATATATTATATACTGATGGATAAATTTCAAGCGTTTCCGGTAGAACGCATCGTGTAGGACGGTTGTCATCAGTGCTCTGTCGTTTCATCGTCCGATAGCGCTAAACGTGTAATGTCAGACATTAACGCTAACCACACTTTCTTGAAACAGTTAAATGATTGGTAACCGTTGTCCCGAATGCACATTCAATTACTTAAACGATGAGTAAAAACTGCAAAGTGGCTGCCATGCCTATAACTGAACACTAAGATGCGATTGCGGCAGCAACATGAATTAGATGGTGTGTTTTAATGGAACTAAGTCTCTCAAATTCCCTTCTCTTAAACAATGAATATTATGTCGGCTAGACATACGTTGACTGCCTAACACAATCTACCTGTATAATTGCCTTAGTTTTGACAGCAGCTCAGTGAACAAACACACTCATTGGTCGTTTACGCTTTTTGATTGGAGCACGAAAGTGTTTCCGTAGCAATATTGCTGTCGCAAACGTAGGGCTGCAGCCACATTCGCTTTTGACCCGCCCTCGCGCCTCCATACCATCCCCCCACCACGCAATATTGCATGAATCAAGCATGTGCACTTTAACTACAGTAAATATCTCGTTTTCTATGACGTGTGCATTTATGCAGTGATAAATTGTAAGTGCGATAATAATTCAACCATACCATTCCAGATAATGATTGGCCTAGAGCAGTTTGTAGGTTCCATAATTTTTTTTTTGTTATTGACATTTTTCGTTTATATGTAAAGTAACTACTGAACTGTCATTGTCATAAACATAATTACTACCCTCATCGCCAGCGATTACACACTTAGGGGAGCTAACGCGCAAGACATCCGCGATCTGGGCTCTTATTTATCATCTGATCCAGTAGGTAATATATAATGGTATTCATTGGTTGTCATTACATGCTGTTCTGATATTATATAGATGAATGTATAAGATAAGTGACCAGCATATGCCGTTTGCTTTGATGCGACCTGTGTAATGCGGATTCTGAGAAACTAACTATCTGTGATAAACTCCGATATAGAATAAATTGATGGCAGATTGTTGCACGTCTTGGGATACGCTGGATCTTAGCTAAGTAGGATTCGGATGAGATATGATTGACGCGACAAAGGCATATTATACCAAGGCACATGTGTTATAAGTTCCATGCCTATCAAAATGGCTATCAACATATTTATGCGTGCAAAGGATCAAAATAATGTACATTAGGCACTGCGCCATTGGCAAATAACAAAGACGAATTGAGGTATGTGTGCGTATTCACAATCAATCAATCAGCCAGTGCCATACAAATATTCAAATGAGCTTCTACATACCAATTAACAGCGCGATTGTCGCTTGAATATGTATGACTTATAAGACTTGTTAATTCATCATTTCTCAAGTACCATAATGTTTCGTCATCAATAGTCTATTTTGTTCAATATATAGTGCTACAAAACTACATTGAGCATTGTTTGTGCATCAATGACAAGTTGTATCATGAGTATTTAAACGATTTGAACGATGTTTTCTTTTGCACGATGTTAAATGTTTGCTACCATACTGATGGTATTTCCGGGGAAGCAGAAACAATTGTCGCGAAAGCAGTTTGCTATTGCACACATAAAAAGAAGGAACACGAGTCACATAGAAGCTCGAAAAGACACTTATTTTGCTGATTGAATATATCTGGCTTGTTGCAGTATTATATAATACATTAGGAACATGAATACTAATGCCATTCAAAATTTCTATCGTTAAATTTGGCAGTATCGATACACCACCTATGGCTTTTGTTGCTTTGGGAATGACACATCCATTTGCAATTACCGGTATGCTGATTAATTAAGAGGCTTATTCGTGTAACATGTGACTCATAAACTTATAACGAGTTAAATGCATTAGAATGTAAACGCATATCAAGTCGATAAAAAGAGACTCAATAATGGATATGGCTGTCAGTAAATCGTTTTTAGTGCAAGATATGGCCATTGAATGAATACCGATATTTAAAGATGGCGGCTTACAGCGACTTCAAGAACGTTTCCAGTTCCAAGCTAAGTTAGCGGTTTATATGTTTGAGAGTGGTTTATCGTGGTCACGGTAACGTTGTTTGATGAATACAACGACACAAAACATAGTCGAACATTCTATGATTACGAAGAATATGGCATATGAGTGTTAAATTGCCCAAAATGTGTTAATCAACCCAATTGTTTGCTGTACATACATTCATGGAATACACAAGATGGCTCTATGTACCGAATAGTGGTCATACCCTAACATATTGATCACATTCATGCGATATTGGGCGAGTTATAACTTTGAACGAATGCATTCGATTGACATTTGCCATGCTGATTAATTTGTCTGGTTAAGTTTTATTTTACTGTAATAAAACATATAAGCCAATATCATTAACTAAACTTAAATGAAAATGTAACTGCAAAAGTCGCACATCGATTCTGCCTGTTGTGTTCAAGCGCGTTTATTGCAAAACAATACAATATTAATCAGTTGAACAACCTAGCTAAATGCCCACAAATTGTTCGTGACTGCACCGCATGCTATAATTCCGATGAAGGCAACGTAAGATATGCTATAAACATGGCATGGCAAGTTTGCCATAAAAGTACGGACTTTCATGTTGGGGTGCCGTTGTCGGTAGATGGCATTAGAAAATATTCACTAATGAGCGTAACTGTACTTCGCGGGTTTTTCGACGCATTATCAGATGATGATTGATTGTATTCAGAGACGTATTAACATGCTGAAAACTTAGACAATGCGTCACTAACGACAATGCGGTTGGATGCGATAACGCAATGTAACTATGACCATCTATTTTATCAGACGGGCCTTGATTAGCACAGGTGTCAAGAGCAAGTAGCAATCCATAGGCATGGTCCTCAGTGTACACTCTGTAACTAAGGCGGTAGCGTTGTGTATCATTGGCGAAGAAATTAAGGCACTGTCAATCGCCTACTTTGGCAGGAACTACAGGGATATGATATACATTTTGTACATTTTGCATAATTTTTATGCCTCCCCGTAGCATGATTGTTTCGGAAGATAATGATTGTTTTGTCCCTTCTCTTTGGAGAATAAACTTTAGACATGCATGAACGTAACCCTACGATTCCTAGCCATGGCCCTCATTATCAAGTCTAAAAGTCCTGAAATTTCATTCCGTTGTATGCATGGCAATGCAACATTCCTCGCGTGATCCATGGTGTCATTCAGTGCCCGATACGGATGGCACCGGCGTCTTCAGGAGCCTAACTGCTCGGAATGAGAGACATTCATCTTATCAAAGAAATTAATTAAGCACCCCAACGGCGATTCATCTTTCACTGTTTTTGAAGGGTATTATTTATTTTCCTCGTAGTCATGTATTTCTTTCTTTCTGTTCTGCTTTGTGATCCGTCGCTCATTGATACACCGTACGTGCAAGAAGGTTATTTCTCTTGAACCTTTCCCTCGGACTGAGATTTTACCGTCAGTTGGACTAATGGCACCAATTTATAATATTAGCCTTATGCTAGTCCAAGTTTTGTTGTTTGCCCCTCTGCTCGGATACCAATATCGCAACAAGCAAAGGAAATGTTGAGAGGCAGTTAGTTATTCAGCCGGTTACAACAACGCCAAACTTAGGCGTTGATTCATGGAGATACATCATGTTCACATCACGAATATCTGGGGATGTGTCATCTATATATACCGAATCGCTGAGGATGTTTACAGGCATTTTCGCCAATAAATCTCTGCATCACCAAGCAGTTAATGAAACTTTGACAGATTATGTTGTACATGTACATATTAAGTAATGTGGAAAGCTAAGGTCTAGTTGCTGTGGCCGGGCAAGTTAGGTATAATTCCTGTCACCAGGCAAGATGGATGACAGATGTACTTCATTAACGGGTTGTCAAAAAACGTACGTTTGTTTGCTAATTCATTGTTACATAAATCAAAACCCCTTTATGTGTTCCCAAGAAGCGTTTCACTTTCATGAGATCGACTGATATTTTTCAGTAGTTGACCAACATTCATAATGGCTCATGCCCTAACAGCGCGTTCATTTCTTGTTAATTACACACAGAACGATGCTATTTTCTAGGTTACCTAGTTTTTTAATGTAGCTCCATTGAAGATTGTCTGTCTGTTAATGGCGTAATTGTGAATGCATATATGGGCATGACAAGCCATTTGTTCTGATTCACAAGAGGCTGAGCTTACAACCGAACGTAATATCTCTGAAATGCAATGTAAAAGAGCCATATGAGGTAACGCAAACATATTGCAACCCCTGCATGCCCAATGTCTTAAGAAATCATTGACAGTTAGTGGTTTTTATTTCTTTAATGTTTTTATATATTTTAAGCTTATTTATACCAGATTATAGTTTTATGTGTGCAACTTAAAAAATTTCGCTGCCTACGAGCAACAATTAGTTTTTCATTTAGTATTTTTGATGAACATTCCATCTGTGACTACGCGGAGAAAAATGATTTCATATTCATGTCAACTTACTATCTAAATAGCTAATCGGCATCATATATTATATACTGATGGATAAATTTCAAGCGTTTCCGGTAGAACGCATCGTGTAGGACGGTTGTCATCAGTGCTCTGTCGTTTCATCGTCCGATAGCGCTAAACGTGTAATGTCAGACATTAACGCTAACCACACTTTTCTTGAAACAGTTTAAATGATTGGTAACCGTTGTCCCGAATGCACATTCAATTACTTAAACGATGAGTAAAAACTGCAAAGTGGCTGCCATGCCTATAACTGAACACTAAGATGCGATTGCGGCAGCAACATGAATTAGATGGTGTTTTAATGGAACTAAGTCTCTCAAATTCCCTTCTCTTAAACAATGAATATTATGTCGGCTAGACATACGTTGACTGCCTAACACAATCTACCTGTATAATTGCCTTAGTTTGACAGCAGCTCAGTGAACAAACACACTCATTGGTCGTTTACGCTTTTTGATTGGAGCACGAAAGTGTTTCCGTAGCAATATTGCTGTCGCAAACGTAGGGCTGCAGCCACATTCGCTTTTGACCCGCCCTCGCGCCTCCATACCATCCCCCCACCACGCAATATTGCATGAATCAAGCATGTGCACTTTAACTACAGTAAATATCTCGTTTTCTATGACGTGTGCATTTATGCAGTGATAAATTGTAAGTGCGATAATAATTCAACCATACCATTCCAGATAATGATTGGCCTAGAGCAGTTTGTAGGTTCCATAATTTTTTTTTTTTGTTATTGACATTTTTCGTTTATATGTAAAGTAACTACTGAACTGTCATTGTCATAAACATAATTACTACCCTCATCGCCAGCGATTACACACTTAGGGGAGCTAACGCGCAAGACATCCGCGATCTGGGCTCTTATTTATCATCTGATCCAGTAGGTAATATATAATGGTATTCATTGGTTGTCATTACATGCTGTTCTGATATTATATAGATGAATGTATAAGATAAGTGACCAGCATATGCCGTTTGCTTTGATGCGACCTGTGTAATGCGGATTCTGAGAAACTAACTATCTGTGATAAACTCCGATATAGAATAAATTGATGGCAGATTGTTGCACGTCTTGGATACGCTGGATCTTAGCTAAGTAGGATTCGGATGAGATATGATTGACGCGACAAAGGCATATTATACCAAGGCACATGTGTTATAAGTTCCATGCCTATCAAAATGGCTATCAACATATTTATGCGTGCAAAGGATCAAAATAATGTACATTAGGCACTGCGCCATTGGCAAATAACAAAGACGAATTGAGGTATGTGTGCGTATTCACAATCAATCAATCAGCCAGTGCCATACAAATATTCAAATGAGCTTCTACATACCAATTAACAGCGCGATTGTCGCTTGAATATGTATGACTTATAAGACTTGTTAATTCATCATTTCTCAAGTACCATAATGTTTCGTCATCAATAGTCTATTTTGTTCAATATATAGTGCTACAAAACTACATTGAGCATTGTTTGTGCATCAATGACAAGTTGTATCATGAGTATTTAAACGATTTGAACGATGTTTTCTTTTGCACGATGTTAAATGTTTGCTACCATACTGATGGTATTTCCGGGGAAGCAGAAACAATTGTCGCGAAAGCAGTTTGCTATTGCACACATAAAAAGAAGGAACACGAGTCACATAAAAGCTCGAAAAGACACTTATTTTGCTGATTGAATATATCTGGCTTGTTGCAGTATTATATAATACATTAGGAACATGAATACTAATGCCATTCAAAATGTGCAATACCTAGCGTTAAATTTGGCAGTATCGATACACCACCTATGGCTTTTGTTGCTTTGGGAATGACACATCCATTTGCAATTACCGGTATGCTGATTAATTATGAGGCGTATTCGTGTAACATGTGACTCATAAACTTATAACGAGTCAAATGCATTAGAATGTAAACGCATATCAAGTCGATAAAAGGAGACTCAATAATGGATATGGCTGTCAGTAAGTCGTTTTTAGTGCAAGATATGGCCATTGAATGAATACCGATATTTAAAGATGGCGGCTGACAGCGACTTCAAGAACGTTTCCAGTTCCAAGCTAAGTTAGCGGTTTATTTTTTTGAGAGTGGTTTATCGTGGTCACGGTAACGTTGCTTGATGAATACAACGACACAAAACATAGTCGAACATTCTATGATTACGAAGAATATGGCATATGAGTGTTAAATTGCCCAAAATGTGTTAATCAACCCAATTGTTTGCTGTAGATACATTTATGGAATACACAAGGTGGCTCTATGTACCGAATAGTGGTCATACCCTAACATATTGATCACATTCATGCGATATTGGGCGAGTTATAACTTTGAACGAATGCATTCGATTGACATTTGCCATGCTGATTAATTTGTCTGGTTAAGTTTTATTTTACTGTAATAAAACATATAAGCCAATATTATTAACTAAACCTAAATGAAAATGTAACTGCAAAAGTCGCACATCGATTCTGCCTGATGTGTTCAAGCGCGTTTATTGCAAAACAATACATTATTAATCAGTTGAACAACCTAGCTAAATGCCCACAAATTTTTCGTGACTGCACCGCATGCTATAATTCCGATGAAGGCAACGTAAGATATGCTATAAACATGGCGTGGCAAGTTTGCCATAAAAATACGGACTTTCATGTTGGGGTGCCGTTGTCGGTAGATGGCGTTAGAAAATATTCACTAATGAGCGTAACTGTACTTTGCGGGTTTTTCGACGCATTATCAGATGATGATTGATTGCCTTCAGAGACGTATTAACATGCTGAAAACTTAGACAATCATAGTCTTGCTGCTTGCAAGTACGCGTCACTAACGACAATGCGGTTGGATGCGATAACGCAATGTTACTATGACCATCTATTTTATCAGACGGGCCTTGATTAGCACAGGTGTCAAGAGTGAGTAGCAATCCATAGGCACGGTCCTCAGTGTACACTCTGTAACCAAGGCGGTAGCGTTGTGTATCATTGGCGAAGAAATTAAGGCACTGTCAATCACCTACTTTGGCAGGAACTACAGGGATATGATATACATTTTGTACATTTTGCATAATGTTTATGCATCCCCGTAGCATGATTGTTTCGGAAGATAATGATTGTTTTGTCCTTTCATATTTGAGGATCAACTATAGACATGCATGAACGCAATCCTACGATTCCTAGCCATGGCCCTCATTATCAAGTCTAAAAGTCCTGAAATTTCATTCCGTTGTATGCATGGCAATGCAACTTTCCTCGCGTGATCCATGGCGTCATTCGGTGCCCGATACGGCTTGCACCGGCGTCTTCAGGAGCCTAACTACTCGGAATGAGAGACATTCATCTTATCAAAGAAATTAATTAAGCACCCAAACGGCGATTCATCTTTCACTGTCTTTGATGGGTATTATTTATTTTCCTCGTAGTCATGTATTTCTTTCTTTCTGTTCTGCTTTGTGATCCGTCGCTCATTGATAACAACGTACGTGCAAGAAAGGTTATTTCTCTTGAACCTCTCCCTCGGACTGTGATTTAACTGTCAGTTGGACTGTTGGCATTAGTTAATATTAGCCTACTTATACTAGTCCAAGCTTTGGTGTTTGCCCCGTTGTTCGGATGCCAATATCATAGCACGCAAAGGAAAGGCTGAGAGGTATGATTAAGCCGGCTGCGCAATGCCAAACTTAGACTTGATTCATGAAGATGCACCGTGTTCACAGCGCCAATATAACGGGATGTGTCATCTATATCAACCAAACCACCAAGGATGTTTATAGGTATTTCCCTAAAATCAATAGCTGCATCACTGATGCAGTAATTAAACGTACGGATTATGTTGTACGCCATTGCTGTTAATAAAGGAGTTTTCTATGCAATCGTGAAGTATGAATATTATCTGGTCAATAGAATCGGTATCGACATTGTACATAAAATATGTATATATTAAGTAATGTGGAAAGCTAAGGTCTAATCGCTGTCGCCGGGCAAGTTAGGTCTAATTCCTGTAACCCTGCAATGTAGGTAGAATGCTGTAGCTAATAATGGTATGCCAGGTAGTAAACGCAAATTGAATGGTTTATACAATGTTTCTTCTGGTTGACATATTACTTCATTAACGTGATGTAAAAACGTACGTTTGCTTGCTAATTCATTTTGCACAAATCAAACATAGGGAATAAACCCCTAATTTGATCCCAAAAAGCTTTTCATTTTATGTGATCCACTGATACTTTTCAGTATTTTACCGTCATTCATAATGTCTCATGCCCTAACAATGCATTCATTTCTTGTTAATTACACCCAGAACGGAGCTATTTCTAGGTCACCTAGTTTTTATGTCACTCCATTGAAGAGTGTCTGTATATGGCGTCATTGTAAATGCATATATATACGTGACCAGCCATTTGTTCTGATTCACAAGAGGCAACAACCGAACGTAATATCTCTGGATGCAATGTGAGAGGGCACATATGAGGTAACGCAAACATATTGCAACCCTTGCATGCCCTATATTCCAAGAAAGCATTTACATTCAATAGTTTTTATATCTTTAATCATTTCATATAATTGAAGCTTATCTAGACCAGCTTATGCGACCCACGCGGAAAGAAGGATTTAATATCAATTTCAATTTTATATTAGCATAGCTAATCGGCCTCATAGGTAATATGCTGATAGATTAATTTCTAGCATTTCCGGTAGAACGCATCGGTTGGGACGGTTGTCATCAGTGCTCTGTCGTTTCATCGTCTGATAACGCTTAATGAGGCAAGCGTGCAAAACGTGGACAAATACATAGTCATGTCACTCTCTAACCCAAAATACTGCTGCTTGTAACCGTTTAATGCTTACTAAACGATGTTCCGAATACACATTCAATTATCTGAACGATGAGTAAAAACTGCGAAGATTATGTCAAATAAATGCATCCAAATGCTGCCCATGATGCAAAGTTCCTGACGTTTGGAAACTTACATCGCACTATGTTGCTGCCATGGGATGCTGAAAATTCATGTAATACAAACACATGAAAGCGGCCGAGCCAAAATGATGATTTATCTTTTAAGTGAAAATGTCATCATCCATTTAACACTCCCAACGAATACTTAAATATGAGGGCACAACTGTTTCTGCGTATGTGCTGGCTATGTCAACAAGAGTTAAGAATTATAGCTATACACGTTGTATTGCTTGTGTTATATTCAGGCATAGCAGCCATAATGCATTTGATAATATATTTCGAGGAGAAAAACAAGTGCAGCAATCTAGTACGAATACGAGTATGAAAATAGTCAAAAGACGTTTGCAGTAGCCAACGCAAAACGCTGGAAATGTAAATGAATCACTAACGCATGTGACGCCTTAGTATCGTAATCTGTTTGTCTACCTTGTCCTAAAGTTTCATAAATCTAGTGATATTATTGATATGACGTGCTCAAAGTGGATGACGCATTAAAACAACCACTATGTCAATTTGGGAATCATAAGTTGGTGGAACATTTGACGATCAAACATATGATTAGTCACCTGAGTATTAACGCTTTACTTTCACCCTACCTTGATGAGGTCACCGACTAGGAAAACATATGACGGACACAATTGATTTAACTTAAACACAAATGTATGGTAAGTGACATGTGTATACATGATCCTTAAAGGTGGTACTTCCAAGCAATGTGTCCCTATTCTCCGCATAAATTCCTCAGAGATTGACGGCAGCATTTTACCATACAGTGACGGTTTAATGGTTAGACAATATTGTCTACCTTTTTATTAACGGTGGGGCTAACAAGATTGGCGTAACCTGACTTACCTTAGAAAACAATCAGTCATCAATAACGGTGTGTCCTAGCTCATGAAAAATAAAAACAGTCGGTTTGCAAAGTATACTGAGCTATTAACTTAATTTGGTGAGAATGTAATAATGACGTTCTATATGATGGCGGACTGCATTCTCAGTAAAAAATTATACTAGTTTATTGTTGTATCATAACACTTTCACATTATATAATTGTTGAGATATGCTCCACCAGCGTTCGACTTTGCGGTTCGAATGATATGTACTCGGCAATACCTATCCTTATTGTTATAATAGTGACGATAGCCTAATGCTAGCGGCCAGGCATAGTTAATTAAATAAACCCTCAGGATTCCTAGAAACTTCGTTGTTTGCGTGCAATCCCAAGGCCACTCACAAAGAATGAAATCCTGACGATGCCTGTATACGGTATAGTGATTTAGCACATCAAAGTCGCATTGTAAGATAAGTCGGCCTCCTTGATTACGGTAACAGGATGTTTTGGCGAAAGCAGGTATCAACAGATATCTTTCGCAAGGTAAATTATGTGCGGTTTTCTCTGAAGACATTATAATTAGACATTAAGGCACTTAGATCTCGTTGTAAGCATTGGCAATAACAAAATGTATTCATTTAAGAAAGACATGTCATGGGCTGCAGATAATGATATGAATTATCACTGCTAAATATAGAAAATAATCAATATTGATCATCAACTATCATTAATGTCTCAAGCAGTACGAGTAAATGCAGGTGATATTTTTGAAAGAAATGTTGTATTAACAGGCTCTAACATAATGTGAGCGTAATAAGACCAAGTGCATGCTTTGTAGAGATGATATCAAAATGAATACAATTGTCATATTTTAGATACCTTCCCATACTATCATTACGGCTATGCCTTCCGACAAGTCAGCAATGTTATGTGTTGCTTTTATGGCATATGTTCAATGTTCCCTAAGACAACGAAAGTCACATCTCACGGTTAATGAATATTTCAGCCCCAAGTAATACCATTTGATAAATGTCCAAAATTCATCAAGATCCAAAACATATGTGCCATCATGTGGTAGATGTGAGTTCAATGTGGTGATTTGGCAACACGCGAGCTGGCGCAAAATGTGCAGCAATGAACCGTCTTGTTATATTTACAGCTTTAATTTCACAACTTTCTGAAAAAAAAACATAGAAAATCAATTACGCATTGATGATATGAACCTCTTACTGCCATTTACCAATACGCGAGGGATGCTCAGGTTAAGGTAGCGAAGTGCATTGGCCTGGGGAAAATGGCGATAGAGAAATTCGCTTCTTCGCCGTTGCAATGTATTAAACATTTTTGTACTTCATGTTGACAATATTTATTAAGTTGACAAATCTCAACAATATTGCAACTGCAATCTTCACCTGCGACAAAGCACCTATTGGACTTATTAATGCAATATTGAAATGCACGATATATAAAAGGGAAATTGGGTACGGATGAATTTTAAAGCGATGCCAATATCCTGCGACCTATAAGTAACACACTAATACTACGTCAGTTGGGCTGCAGATTTGGCATTCCGTG
Organism: Urechis unicinctus; assembly: GCA_034190875.2. NCBI lineage: Eukaryota > Metazoa > Annelida > Polychaeta > Xenopneusta > Urechidae > Urechis > Urechis unicinctus. The sequence continues at coordinate 57,821,196 of CM067351.1, read as the reverse complement.
AACTGAGGTAAAAATAATTACACCTCGCCTTTGTGTGTCAAAAACTCCTGTTACGTCACTTTTAAGATTATAATTCATCATACTATGCACGTTATCACTTCTATTAGCAGGCTTACAACCGAGTGGGCTAATGAACATAAAAAAGCTATGATTCACTTTCGATATATATGGGAATCCCTATCTTTATCGTAAGCGCCAGAAAAGAACAGTGACCAACACAGCTGACTGTTCCGGGAAATGTGTGGATGCTTAACTTGCCAGGTTGCAAATGTTGAGGAAATACTCTATGAACACAATGACTACTCTTAGTTCGTTGGGCATACGCCCTTATCATGCTACTATGGGAGGTACTGTAATGACCCTGTTACCCGAGCAATGGCAACATGGCTGACCGATCAGCAATTCTTTTTAAATGTATGGCTCATACAGTTGCTCATGCAGTTTCGCGAGATTTGCGGGCTATCGGTTATGAAATTGCGCGCTAACGCATCGCACCGTATGCCATGACGAGTCACAAATGCTATATATGTGTTTCCCTTTTACGTACGCTAGTTTTAATATCCATGTTACATCTTGTCTTGCTGTTTTCCTTACTTCAGAGAGGGCATGCATTATTCGTATATGATAACTCATCTGCATATACATTATTTGGAGGGTATCGTTCCGCCTCAAGCCATGCCATTACATTTCTTGGCATGCAATAATGCCGTTGTTCGAAGGTAATGCACTGGTAAATTCACAAATTGTAACATAAACAATGCATGATGAATTTACCCGCTTGGTAACTAAATGTGTCATGTCTTGGCAGTCTGTGTATAGGCACTTTATTTTGATATAGTCGGGTATGTAACTATGTGTTATTTGATTCACACAGTTGAATTATATAAAATCGATGCCAAACAATTTTTTCCATCAATTATCATCGATGATGACGCCCAACAATTGTTTCCATCAGTCATCATCGATGATGATGCCCGATAAATTTATGACTTTGAAATAAAAATTTAAACACAAGCCGTTAAAAATTGTATTACATACATGCAAGTGTCATTAAGTGATTTAACGGGACAATGTATTTCAATGGCTAAGGATTCCTCCGATGTCTTGGTTGTGCGATGCTATTGTTAAAACATCAGCTTGCTTTGGACACACCAACCATCATAGTCCGCAGTGTCAAGGAATTAGATGACATTACCATTTGGAAGGACCTTGGGTCGCATTGCAATTAGGATATTCCACAGGGTGACGTATACATCTTTTGGCAGCTGAGAATTGACAGTTTCTGGCCGACAAGCAAAATCTCCTCTGTAACAAAAGCTCCTTAGAGTGGGTGTCGCATTCCAAAGTTTATGTAGCAGAGGCTTCGATTGACAGTCACAGTCTCGCGCAAACAACGTGATGTGGTTAAGGAATAATTTCCTTCAGCTCAAAATATTTGTAGAACATTTACCCAGATCTCTTGTTTTATGCGTTCTAACGCATCAACCGGGTGCTTGCCCCGATCCACAAATTGGGAAGAAGTATACACCTATTTATTAACCTATTTCCGAGAAACAATACTGTCGTCATGAAGCATGTGCTCTAATATATCTGGTATTGATAGTTGCTAAACACAAATATCACTAAATCACGCACAATGGTATGGTGTTAGCCTAATTTACTAAGGCAATTCAAGCAATGCATATGAAAATATTAACGCGAGGTGAAATTTTGGGTTTGGAAGCGAAAATTCTTACCAACACGAAAAGTATCAGCAAAATCTATACTTGGGAAATTTACATGGCAAAGGTTTTCTTTATTCAAAATACAAACGATGCATCACCCGTCATTTGCCAACTAAAACTCTACATACACAAATGATACTATTTTCAACAATAAGCATACGGAAGTTCAATAATCACCATCCTTGGAATGAATTCAATCGACATACTGGCGACATTGTATGTTTTATTATCCCGATTGCGTACATTTTGCTTTTAGATTATACAAATCATAAACCACTTAAGCCAACAGAAGTATGTTTGCTTTACACAACTGATACATCGGGCTGTGTTCCCTTATATGCAGCTTTGATATATTGTACAAAACTTACTATTGAACGTCTGGATATGCATAATTGAACTGGCATATTACATCACCTGAGGCCCTGCATTTACATATGTGAAGCTATTCATGCTTTTTGATAGATACACGACCAAGCAACAATTTGATATCTTGTTTGGCATCGATCAAATGACCTGCGTAAAATCGACAGTCTCGAGGAAACAAAATATGTTGACAGTGCCATGAATAAAACTAATTTGGCCACTATGAGTGAAGCCGATTGCCTCGTGCAAATTATAACTTTTCGTTCCACCTCTTGCAAAACAGTTTCGGCAACCTAGTGGTTAATTGCTTTCAGTAAAATCGCAAGTTTAATCTTCATTTTAGCGAAATTGACAAATAATGCTAAACGCGATGAGAGATGTTGTACATGGATGAGCTAATCCAGTTTGATATTCGGCGATCTTTGAATACTTCCTGGAAGCTCAACCATTCAAATTGGTAATTCATTCTGACTGGGTTACTGATTTTTACTGAAAAATAAATCTTTTATATGTACGTCCAGAGCAAAATATTTCCTTAAAAACATCGAAAGCATTATTCAGCCTTGTATTTCGTATATTTTATAATACGACATTAATGTTGATAATGATTCATTTCCCATAATCTTCAGATATTCAGCACATAAAGATAACCTACTAAACGTTTGTCGCCTTCTAGGATGGTCGAGCAGATTTATTATTGTACATGCCCAGGCGTCTAGCCTGACATATTTGTGCTTGTGACATCTATTTCAGGGTCGTATATACTAGGACAAGGTATCTTGTCGACAGGTAATCTCAGTTGAAGAACCTTTGCTGCCCAATATCCCTCTGCTCCTTAGGCCCGAGCTAAGTCCAGGTCATATATAACCCCAAACCCCATCCCACCTTCGACCACTTTCAGCAATCCAAAGGAAACGCGAGTAGTAAACAATTGACACGACCTGTTTGCTTTATAGCAAATACTGGCAACAGAGTTACTGGAAGGCTTAGATCAATTTGGCGGGATATATATGTAGCCCTGGTCATGTATATCTTATTTATGAAGCAGTAAATGCTACAATCAAATAACAGATATATAGCTTACCAAGAATTCCCAAAGGTTTACATATGTCAACAGTTAAACTCATCTGGTTCGTACGGCTAGTAGCCTGAAGGTTTTAGGTATTTCGGTATCAGCAGCATTTTCACCTTTATGCATTTACAAATAGTCAGAGCCTAGCAAACCATGTTATGCTCATCAAATTGCATCTTTCTGCATAAATCGTTCGGCGCAATGGGTGTTGACCAAGAAGTTTCAGTAATTTATTTGCTTACAAAATTACCAAAGAAATTTTTGAAACTGGGGACAGGTAGACGAATATAATGTTGTTTTCGTGGCTATTAACTATGTGATTGCGTATTAAATCGCTCAACAATTGTAGTTACTGTAGATTTGTTGCTTGACGAACATCGGTCGAGTCTCTTTGCTGTAGTCTACTAATCCCTGTGATTAATGGGTCACTGCTGGTCAAATCAATTGTTTATCTGTAGCCTATTCCTGCGCGAATTTCGGGTTTTTGGTAGTTAGAAGGGATTTTATCGCCACACATTACTAGCCCAACAGTATACTAAATCACTACAAATGCACTGGGATTTGTCCTAAATGTTAATACTTGCATTTAAATGTGAACCAGCAAATACCCATGTCGCATTTAAGCAAACCTTTTTTCTTCTTTACGATCGTTATGCATTCAGCACATGGTATAAACATGTTATAAAACATATTTTCGCAATAGAGATAGCGTGGCATGGAAAAGTAAAGCCAAGCAAAGATGGGTACTGCTAGCGGTATTCCACATTATGCCATACTTAACTTTTTTTACTCGCTTATGCGGGATAAAGATGATGTTCATTTTTACGTCCTTACGCTAGCCATAAATTGCAATGATTTTACCATGAAGATATAGTTTCATGTAACGGATAGGTGTATAAATATTTATAAATTTGTGCTGTGATAACGTTAATGACTTAATGATTCCGAGCTTTTTATGCCGATAGGTATCGCGTAGAAACAAACCACGCATGAGTGTTTCAGGAATGTATGGTACACTGTTTTGTATCAAGCGTAAATACGTTATCAGACACTAAGGCTTCTTTCTATTTCTGTGGTGCATTGATAGTGATGTTTGGATACTTACACTTAAAATACAGCATTCCATGGAAAACAATCTTGCATAGTTGATAGTGTTGCAACGAGGCATAGTCATCCATCTAGCAAAGGAAGCGCAATTGTTTATAGCGGAAAGGCAGGTGGGAAAGGGGTAACACCATAGCTCGTTATCTATTCATTCGTCTATAGAATAAATATTCTCATGTAGAATTAACATATTTACAGTCACCATTCACCAATAACATAGAAATGCGTATGCAAACATACATTAACAACAGAGTTTTTGATTACAGTACTTGTTTCACTAGCGTCAAATGCCGTTCCTGTTAGCAAATAGATCATTTCGATTCGCAGACACCGTACAGGTTTTCCGTTTGACACTTGGTTGTGTGTCGCTGCAATTATGCATAGCAGAAGTATTTTTTCGTATGTTCAATTCGTTCTGATACCTAATGAAAAGATGTTGTGGAATAGCATATCGATTTACGCACAACTACTATCTTTGGCAGCAGCGATAGGGCATTTGCTTCAGTCATGTCATTTACCACAGAAACACACCCAGAAAAACTGACGCAACCTGACAGTTATAGAAACATCTCAGTTTAATACTTCAATGCCAAATTCGTCCGTCAAAGCGAACAACATAATAATCCAACCTTCGCATATTGAAATTTATGTTGAGAGCTGTTTCGTCAATTCGTAATTTCATAGACTCTATGCACTGTAGAATCACAGCACGCAAATATGTAAAATGATACTTATCCATGCCACAGCAGGGTCGAACTATGCATCGATTCCCATTCCTGGCATTCTTAATCATTTGTATTGGCATCACCTCAACGATAGCAATCCTAGTCAAGATAAGCTTGAAAAACAGTTCTACCATTATATCATGATAAGACCTCGAAGCTTAATTTATAATATATATTAACGCTGACACAGACGAAGTATGACCCTGGAACAGTAAAGCGCTGTATTGTTGCGCACAGTTGATACAGTTTGCATGCGCACTGTTATGTCATAATTTGATTACTGCTTTGATTATCAAAAGCAAGGGGCTGCATTTCTCGATTACACCATATGCTCTCAAGTCAACCGTGTTTGATAATGAAAGTGCTTTTACACCAATCAATACTAATCAACTACATATATTATGTACAGCAATGATGCGATTCGTCTTTGTTATACATTAATGCCATTGGATGTTCAAACCGAGCGGAGCACATTGCATATAACGACGGCTTAGTGAAAACATTGCAGTGATTGGATTCGGCAAGAGGCTGTAAAAGTTATTATGAGCGGTTCAGGCATTCATGATGATGATGTTGATATCCTCGCGAAGCTCAAATCAGCTTACAGAGCTACGGTTTTCAATTCGCACTTATGCTTGACCCGTGCGATCCATCAGGTATAAGCACCATTATGTGTCCCCACAATGCAGGCACAATTTTACGTTGCTTTAGGGGGTTTTATTTAATTTTTGTCATTTCAGTCTAGCAGTTGCTGCCTCTGTTAGAATTAGCTTGTGTGAAATAGGTTTCCTTGAATATAAAGACTGTTATCTTATTCATTCTTTCTTACTGTCATATTTTGTTAACGGGGCGTCATGTCGGTAAGGCATGAATATGTTTGAGTTGAATTAATATTTTTCGGTAAGCCTAATTGAGTGTAGGGTGGGGGTTGTTACGAAGGCTGTTGGTATGTATAATCGGTATCGATTTAATTTTCTAGAAACATCGTACACGATGTGCTTTGTTGCTTGCAATTACGCACCGGATTTACCTTGATATTTAATGCACTTCAACAATCGGTATTCAGTGGCTTGAATAATGGCTTGAACATGTTCGTCGTGCGTATGTGCATTTTACTCTTTTTCCAATATTATAAATAGGCTTGTTTTTGCCTTTATTCACCATTTCTATCAGCGTCGACCAGCAACAAGGCATTATGTGATGTCATGAATTCTTTTAGTAAACAATAGCCATAGCTCGCTGCATTAAGTTCTGGAGACGCAAAACCTTTTGGTAAATGGCTCATACATCAATGTTACTTCCGGCACCGGCGGTAAACCGTATTGCATAGAGTAGAACACGAACGTAAATTATATTATATCTGAAAGTATAGTGTATAGAGTATAGAACATTCGATGAGCGCACTAAGGTGAAGATGGGTTCTGTTTTACAGAGCAATAATGCAATCATTTCTGTGACATAAAATCATTTCTGTGACAGTACGGCTCCCCTTTATCCAACCCTGCCAATACAGACCGCTTATGTAAAGAATAACAGTATTACCCAATTTGCCGAGGCAGATGACTCAGTATTTGCAAAGTATAATGAATGGTCAAACGCGTTTCTTTAATAAAAATATACCAGTTTGCCGCGTGTTTAATAATAAGCTTTAGTGAGAATGGTGAACAAACTTGCGTCATACCGAGTGAGGCGTCACGTGTTTGCTGTGTATACGGTAGGCAAACCCTTATTTAGATTCGAACGTGGTATGTTAAAGCAATTACAGACTAATGTGACTTCAGAACATAGATGATACGCTGCATATTACAGATACGTTTTCGTGGGTGTTGTCTTCGCACCCCCAACCACCTCATTTACTCTCGCAGCTGTTTATCGATCAAAATTTCTCACAGCACTTTGTTTACACGTTTAATTATTTTTAGAGCAATGGTGAGCGTGGAATGCTTTGTGCCCATCATGCGACATTTTAGCACGATTACCGCACTTGTTTATTTACTTACCTACATGTTGTAACAAGTTCAATAAATGGCAATGACCAACCGGAACATAACCCAATGACCTTTGCTATATGCGTTAACCTTAATTTTGTAAAATTGGCTTCATTAGAATCACAAAACGTTCGTACTGTATCATTTTCCATTCTTACAGCATAACCACGCCTAACGGTGTATATCATATTTACAAAAAAAACAGTAATTAAATACTGGCAGCTATTGTTCACAATAAATCGTAAAACATCGAATCGTTGTTATTGTTGTGCTGACAAACATAAAGCACTGCAGCAAGACATTGCAAGAGTAGTTGCATGAGATGACACATCTGCAGATTGGAGTATTTATCTTAGTTACTATTGCAAAATAGTAACGGATTTTGCTCATGTTATGTTCGCGATTGCCGGTTGCTTTAGTCAACATTGCTATGAATTTCTCCTGTTAAAGACCTTTGCAAACATCATTCTGATTAATTGCGAGTTCCGTCGTACTCCTGAAACAGTCTCATAGATGGTAGCACTAACAAAAGCGCAATAATAAGATGGAAAACATTGACGTATGACATCCTCGACACTCCAAAGCTGTTGGTTCCTCTCTGCTTGTAATTTTAATCATCGTGATACTCGCGTTAAATATATTCCTGACCATTATGATTTCATTTCGTCACAACTTATTGGTGCGAGGATGCAGCCATGATTGGACTGGCGTTGCATTTATTGAGTCGACTGCAGTGCATTACCTTTTACCAGTACATAGGCACGCCGTTGAATGGAACACCCGTTGAGTCCAATCAATACAGACCTCATATCACTCGCAGCTGCAATTTCACCTTAACTCACACTTGAACGGTATTGTGGTTGGATTCTCAGGGCTTTATGTTCATAATGCTAACGTGTTCATTCCTTTCTTTCGTTACCCTTCGATTTTTGCCATGTTCTAGCACCAGCACGTTTTGGATGTCAAGGTAATTACTTCCGTCATATACTACATTCACTCAACAGATTTACACAATATTGACTGACGCATGTATATAGATTGTATGTCTTGTATTTTGGCAAAATAAACGCCATTGCATTTGACAAACCTTTCCGATTTTTGTATACCCATATTACCTTACTTCGATTACCTTACTATGTCATGCATGTGATGCATGAAGCTCTGGGTACGATTTGCTTGGACTTGTATCTTCAATACATCTGCAATTGGCTCTTTTGATAGCATATATATATATATATATATATATATATATATGTATATATATATATATATATATATATATATATATATATATATATATATATATATATATATGTGAACTATAGAATGGCGCGATCTTGGTTAAGCATTCAAGGATAAATAATGTATGGGTTCTAACGTTGTAGAACGTTACGCAAATTGCCTGCGATGGCTAAAGTGAGACTATAGAATGGCGCCCATCCCTGCGTTTCTGCGATGGCTAAAGTGTGACCTCCCCATCCCTGCGTTTCTGCGGTTGTGCAAAGCTGGAAAACTGCCACTCACAATAGTTCATGGCCATAACCAGGACCTAAAGCCTGTCATCATTATGAACATTTTAATGTGTGGCAGTGAAAAGGATGAGGTGCGCCACAAAGCTTGGTAGAAGTTCCAGTTCCCACAACCGGACGGGTCTTGACGGGTTTACATTTGTTCCGTTTCTCTACAATCTCAAACCCTTCTTCCTTATGTCGAGATCTTGCTGTGGATCTGGGTCCAGGTACTGATGATGAAGAAGAGCCTTTTAAGCTCTCGGCCACGCAACATTTCGTATCAAATATATCGTTAATATAGTCTGAAATAAAACAGAAAAACATTACTTACCAGACATAAAGTGTGACAGTAATTTGTATACAATATTACCTAACGAAGGCGTGCGTATCACAACATAAGGTTATATGTTGGCGTAGTTACAAGCAGATAAGGGAAGACATTATACATTCTTTAGGTTGCTAAATAAACATTGGTAAGTTGAACCTTTCGAAACGATCACGAGAAATATAATGATACCAAGCATCCCTTTTGCGCATTTATAACCGACGCCTATGTGACAATAAACATATTGCTTATTTATTTATGTCACAATATTTAGCACTTAAATAGTGCAAACATGCGGTTTTAATCAGATTTGCATAATGTAAGTATCAATTTGTAAATAGCAGGACGATCTCTATACAATTATCTCAACCAGTTCAATTATTGAACATAGGTTTCGCTTATTCACTTCATTGACTCGTGTTAATACGATCCCGGTGAAGCGTGAAGAGACTAAATTGTATACACAACCTGCACCGAGCCATCATGGTCTCATTAATCTATCGCCATCATAGAACATGGTTATACTTAGGGCGTCTAATTGCTATCTAATGTTGTATAAAAAGCGAACGAATGAATCGTCTTGATCTAAATAAGATAATCAGAAAAACAAGATAAAAATATATATATATAATATATATATATATATATATATATATATATATATATATATATATATATATATATATATATATATATATATATATATATATATATATATATATATATATATATATATATATGTTTGTAGATGTGCGTGTATTACCTTAACCAACGCGTCAGTAGATTGTGTACCCGGTTAATGCATATGCAAAACTGCTATTTAAATCTATTGTTCATGTTGTACAAGTTTCATTTAGTTAACCATACTACATAATTTCTTCAACATTTCTCCGGCCATTTCGAATTCGGATACTAATGATCTGTTGCCTCGACGGGTGATTGTCTTTAAGCTAAGCCAGAGTTAAAGTCTAAGTTATATTATGAGCTTCGCTTTGTTCAATTTCTATAAGTATATATATTAGCTGTTTGTATATTTATTATTTTATGATGCTTCATTTCGAAACGGTAATTGAACATGTCAAAACCTTTAAATTACAAGCCAAATTTACAGAAACTGGTTCCAATGCTTGCACGCGTGATTCCCCACCTTATATAGTAGAAAAAAATCTTTAAGATAAAACTTCCTCATATACGTACTGGACATAAATGTAGCCAGCCGTTACATTGCATGATGATTTTTAAGAATGGAACAGGGAGTGATATTCTTACCACATATGCCATAAGACACAAAGTTACCGGATATGAATGATGTGAACCTACTTGCTATTACAAAGATTTTACAGATGTTAATGTTAGGACATATATCATATGATTTATCGATGGTTCCCATGATAGAGAGTCGAAGGCCTTATTTTCAATAACTTTTGGTTTAACATCGTGATAAGTTAGTGTCAAAAGACTCTATATGATACGTCACATAGCAAATCTAGCATAACCTGCGTTGCTGCAACAAGTGATGTGCCAGGAACAAATTTGGAGACGAGCCAAAATACTCAGAAGGTGCTGAATAGACACGTTGATAATGACATTTTTGCTCTCGGGAGTTATTGCACTGATAGGCACTCTGCAATGTATAGCCTGAAAGCTATAATTCAACATTCGCTAGCTGTGTTGAAACGCCTGCAAGTGATATCATTGATAATGAAATTAGGCCAACTTCTTGTGAGATTGTTTACCAGATTAATTACCAATGAGTTTAATCGTATAATAAACAAATGACAATGAATCAATGGGCATTGCCTAAACAGATTATTAAGCCACAATGTCGAGCACTATTACCGACTATTCGGGGCGATTAAATTTCAGTTATAAAATTGCACGCGTTCATACAAGCAAAATGCTTTGAACCTTGACAGTCTTCGGAATGATGTATTTGCCAATGCTTTTGTGGAGTATAAATGATGACGTAGTTTTTTTTCATATATGTACATCAGCAATCGCATTGAACGGAGTTATTGTTTAATTATTTACAACTCGATATATTAGTTTTTCTGATTGGCACCAACAATGACAAACATCTGTTAGTTAAAACAATTTAAATTGCCTCAGCACATAGTAGGTCTCAAGCTTGAGTGGAGGAGTAGTTATCGACATAGAATTCCAATTGGTTCTAGAGTACTTACTAGTGATATAAGTCGTGGAGTTGGTATGCATGGAGCGGGTGCCCAAACCGAGCAGCTTATTTAAACAGTAATTATTTACCAGCTCATGAAATCGATATATCTAAGATTGAAGTAAATGACCGCGCGCTCCTGCCGTTTGCAACTATTTGACAGAACAAATTACAGCACGGCATCGAATAATGTATTGGATGGAAGTGTAGCTTGTGAAATCAATATATGGAGCCTATATCAATTAATGAGAACGACGTTATTCACGATTATTGTTATTGACCTTGCTTTTCGTTCTGCAAATTATGGAGCCTATAGGTCGATGAGGCAACTTAATATTCCCCATTAGAGTCGCATTGAATCCCTTGCAAAGCTTTGGACAATGGTTCTTACCACAAACATCTTCCGCAGAAAAGAACTACGCTCCTTGAGGCGGTGCAAGAAATAAGGCTAGTGCCATATTATGCTAACCAGTTCACACGTCAAACCTTATCGTCTGAAATACCCCGAATGACATAGAATGCACACGGATTGCATCGACATTCGCGATAACCATACACTGGAACGGTTATTTGTCGATAAGGCTCTAAACATTAAGTGGCAAATTCGAAATTGTTAATGGTCGTATCATATCATCATGGTGAAACAATATTAAATTTGTTTTCAGATTTATTTAAACAAATGATATATAAACGTAAAACACAATGCTGTGTGTTAAGCTAGGAAACGCTTACAGGCGTTATCTATGCGATGGTGGATGCTGATGACGACAGTTTTGATTGCTTATGCCTTTGATCTATTTTCGTAACTGTATGATACAGATGTTTGCCCTCATTGCTACAAATGCATATTGCAAAATGATGGATGCTATTTATAAAGTCACAGAATATGCAACATTACGTTTTACAACACGCCTTCTTTGCCGCAACACGAATGTTGTGCTGTGTGATGAGGACAGCTATTGTTTATCTTAACATTCGCTTGATTTTCAACATTGCCTTATTCTAAAATGTAAGCCCTTATATATATATATATATATATATATATATATATATATATATATATATATATATATATATATATATATATATATATATATATATATATATATATATATATATATATATATATATATATTTATATATATATATCTATATAGAGATATATATATATATCTATATATATATATATAGATATATATATATATATATATATCTAGATATATATATATAGATATATATATATATATATATATCTATATATCTCTATCTATATATATATATATATATATATATCTATATATATATATATATATATATATATATATATATATATATATGTACTATATATATATAGTGACGATTACAACCATTCGTGGACTCCAACCATTCGTGGACAAATTTTTATAATCATTTTTGCTATCATTAATTATCAATTATTTATTCGGCATATGTTAATTGATACAATGAAATATTTTTGTGCGAATAAAAACTTTTTGTCACTTTTTATTCCTGGTATATACTTTTGGTCCTCGAAAAGTCGTGCACGAAAGGTCAAGACACTAAATTATACGTATAAATCTAAACTTTCGTGCCTATATACATTTTATAACATTTGCCGAATACGGAAATTTTAAATCATTTTCGATCATCATGGATTACAAACATAATATTTGCTGTCGATGTGATCATTATGAACCATCGGTAGCATTTCACGATCTAATTCAATGTTGTAGATTGATGAATAAGGAGAAACAATAAAGATTTCGGAAATTAAATTGAAAAAAAAAATCAAATATTTTAATTTTTCAAGTTAACATATCTAACACACATGATTAAATATTATTTCGGCAATTTGGGTCGAAGTATGTATGGATGTATGGAGGATATTGAGGATTGCGGGTTATGTCAGCGAATGGTTCGTTGTTAAAATTTATTTCGCTATTATATTCAAGATCCAAACCAATTACCCGTTATATTGTTTGGGGTACATTTGGAATGGTCGAACCAAAATATTTTCAATATATGATATATATATATATATATATATATATATATATATATATATATATATATATATATATATATATATATATATATATATATATATATATATATATATATATATATATATATATCTATATATATATTTATATATTTATTTACCGCATGTTTACCGCGAACCTAACTGTGATATGTTTAACGAAAATTCCAAGAGTAAATAACAACACTTGGTTAATTTTCATAGTAAACAAGTGAAACGCATAATTATCTACACCACCGCACGGCAATTTGCTAATAGTCATCATTGAATGCCTTGATATAAAAAAACTGCCCGTGTCAACTTCAAAATCTAAAGATGAGGGATGTTATAGTACCTTTTTCCGGGGATGCTATAGTACGTTTCTATATCGTATATAAGGGCTTCGCTTGTCATTTTGCGCTATAACATGTGCGTTCGTGTATTTCTTTTTATTGATAAATACGGAATGTCACCAAAAAAGAATTGTTGCTCACACAGACCTTCTAACTTAAGAACCGATGTGATTCCCTACTCTGATACTGCTGGAGGCAGCCACCACTATGCACATTCTAGCTATAGCCCAAGAAGCTATATAAAGATTTCAGTGATGTGTTCTCTTTTATTTGAATCGTTTCGTACAAATTCCCGTATGAAGCAAGTTTTGAGAATTTAAATAATACATGATGCCTTTCTGCACGTAGCGCAGTGGCAAAGTATCTACTGAGCAATCCATCTATCAGCCAGTCCGATAGCTTAGTAACCGTTACGACCGTTAAGGCATCTATCCGTCACCAGCAGCAATAACATCAAGGCCCGGATGTCATCATATGTCATTTGCGGTTATTATTGCTGCACGGATTTGGAAAGAAGGTGCTATACCGAAGAAACCCGTTAATGTCGCAGACAGTAATGTATTAGCTTCGCGATACTGGATTTAAAATTTGTAAAGTTTACGAACCGTGCATTTGCCAAAATACATGCAAAAAATGATTAAACATACTCGCAAGATACGTTTTAATGATTTTGCTTACATTTGTTACGTTTAATTTGATATAACGCAAAGAAAACTTCTGCTTTGCACAAAAGGGTGAAGAACATCATTGATATGTGAACGGTATTAGCGACCAATGGTGGATGCAAGAGGTGTCAGTGAAATATTAAACATACATATTGCTTTGGTAACCTTTCGCTGAATTGTTTGCAATAGCGTATGTGTGACAGTTTTATAATGGTTGTCTTTTCATACAACTGCAGTGACATAAGAGAGGGACAAAAGTAATGTACACTGATTTAGGCCGGTCTTCACAGTCATATATACGCAATAAATCGCCGACCAAGTGATAAATGCAATGTGCTGATTTGCTAACTATGACCATCTTATGAATGTGTGGCAGCTCGATTTCCAAAATGAAGTTCCGGAGCATTTTAAGGCGAGCTTTATTCGTCGTATACAACTAACAAGTGCATCAAAGTGACAACGCCGGTTGCCAAATGTGACAACGCCGCTGATCCGATTGATGTTCGTCGCAGAGCTAAGCATTGCAAGGGCATTTTAAACAAGACAAGAGCCATCAAAGCAGAAAATATTGTGGATATGAACTGAGAAAGCACTCACGCTTCGAGGAACATTAGACCTGTGCGAATATATCTTTTGTGGATGTCACTTTCAATGCTGGACCTGCCAAATGATGGCCATTTATAAATTACTCACTACAGTCAACTGCATCAAGTACAACGTATCACAGCCATGACAAATATTTAGGTGTTGTTTCCGAACTTCTTATTACTGTTTAACATATTTGTTTACGTGTCCTGTTAAGCTTAACAAAGTTTTGGTTTCTTGTTTAAGTTCATCTGATGGAAATCCTGTCAATAATGCAAGTCCGTTGACCAATTTATGACCTATTTTGCTGATCATTAACAGCGTTGCATTTTCATACGATAAAACAACTAGATGCGATGCTTAGTTGGTTGGTCGTATAAAAGAAAAAATGAATGATACTAACTCCATGTTTACGCAAGATCCACATGATGATGATGTTGTAATTGATACGCATAATGGCGGGATGCGCTTTACCGGTGATTTTGGAATCTCACCTGGCAATGAGTAGCCGGGTAAATGCGCTTAAATCTCGAGAAACATACTTTTTCCTATTGATGCATTGAAACAACTGAAAATCAACGAGAAGTTCTTGCGTGGTCAAACCAAAATCGTTGCTGTTCGGTGGTTCGATGTTGAATCATATAAATGCCGTGTTTGGCTATTAAGACAATGCATGTCAAAATTAATTTACGGGGTGACTTACATAGCGTGCCTTTAGATATGTTTGATTATCAGTTGTATGATTAATAGCTGTTAAATATTTAGAAAGGTTCACGATTGTTGCATGAGTATATGCTGCGCACATTTGAGGGTCATGAACTCTAAGGCTGTTAAGTTTATTGCTTTCCATCAACACCGCGGAAAGGCCTGAATAATGTCAACTGAGTCAGTCAATGTAAGAGCTTTCGGCATGGCGGATTCTCTCAAGTAGAACTCATCTACAAGTACTTTACATACTTTATATTAAAGGCGTGCATATAAATAAAAAATGCCCGTGTGACAAAATTTACTTATTTCTCACCATTGATGCTGAGTATATCTCGCACATTTACATGAACTCTAAGGCTGTTAAGTTTATTGCTTTCCATCAACACACCGCGGAAAGGCCTGAATAATGTCAACTGAGTCAGTCAATGTAAGATCTTTCGGCATGGCGGATTCTCTCAAGTAGAACTCATCTACAAGTACTTTACATACTTTATATTAAAGGCGTGCATATAAATAAAAACAGCCCGTGTGACAAATTTTACTTACTTCTCATCCCACATATATCTTAACGTCACATATTACAGGCATTGCTTTTGGCATTACAGGTATTGCTTTTGCACGTACATCTTTGTAATTATCATGTGACGTTAAATAGGTTTGATTGGTGATAATTGTAAAGCATATATATCTATGTGTGTTGATAAGTTGCCTATTGGCTAACAAAAAACGACACAACATAAGTATACCCGTGCAATACGTAATATAATACAAATGTATAGCTTCCCAAATTGTGCTTCAAAATATGATATTCTCTAACGTGATTGAGCAATGCGGCACAATATCCGACAGACATGACTGGAGCCTTTCAAACTCTATGTATACAAGACACTATTGGTCTCGTTAGACTTATGTATCTATGACGCGTTATCGTGTGACTTGTTTACATTACCCGACTTCAGCCGCCTATTTACAACACGACGTGGAGGAATGAATCATTAGTAGGCTGGGCATGCCCCATGATTTCTGCCCTAATTATTATAAGGAGGAGGATCCATGAGAACCAACACATAGGCTAGCATTTACAATGTTACATAAATCAACTCACACGCTGTACACTTCAACCATCTGTTATCACCATGTCTTGCAAGAAGGCATCACCGTATATTTCAAATGTGCCAAAGCCAATGATAGCGTCATTTCATTTAACCAGTCACACGATTGCAATAGTTGACATGGAGTTTCAGGATGATAATACATTGCAAGCTAACATTTGTCACTTAATACTTTTATGTATGAAACTAATGCTGTAGGCTCCGTATCGATACCCAATATTCTACTCATGTCGGTGGTATGACTTTTCCGAGCTACTTCGGTTCGTCCGAAAGAGTAGCTGAGCTATGACAATTTCCCATTATAGTTACTTTGTATTCTGTATATCATTTCATTGTATGCCATAATATCTAATAACGTTGCAGCACAAATAGGCATCATAAAGCTATGCAATATTTCGTTTTAAGTGCGTTAGCACCCTTGAAATATCAGGGGCGTTAATACTTTGAAAGGCTGTTGAAACCAAAATTGATTCGACGACTACCATACTCAGCCTGAACCACCGGGTCAGACGCTAGTTTTGAGCTAGACGATTAATTCATATTTGTTCGGACATTATGTACTATTATGTTATTGCCCATAAACAGCAGAAAGTTTGTACATTTACGATTTTAGTATCCACGTGGTCGCTGATGTATGATACAATACAGTAAATTAAAATGGCTTGACAATCTGCGAACTTCAAGCTGTGGTAGTTTTGATTTTTTACTCTTAGTTTAGACATGCTCAGTATATCCTTCAAACAACAAGTGGTTTTGACACAATTATACTACTAGATTTAAAATGTTGCTTTAAGTCAATAGATCAATAAATGACTGCCAACTGCTAATGCTGTTTGATCGTCAAACAGGCATTATTCGGATTGACGGCGAATACTGACTTTTGATATATTTACGCGCCTAGCTAAGGCCTTACCAAGTGAGCAAAACCATCTTAATAACAGTCATAAAAGCATTTACTGGTAACGATTGGCATTACTTACAAATATATATTGGCATGTCAATATTATCATTTCTTCTGAACACCACGCTGAGCATCGCATATCTAACAGTAAAACCTAACTAACTAAATAATTTTCCAAGTTTGATATCGGTAAATTACAGCTTTGTCAGCAAACCAACACGTAAAGGGACGTTATTGTTTTGATAAAACTGTACTTCAGTGACACTCTTGCAAAATATGTGCGGTAGGCATTATCATCAAGTGTCATAATGTCTGATGTGCAATTAACTATAATAAGATCACGCAATCTTCGGCAAATGCTTAAGTATTTCCACGGTTTCTCAATCTGTTTTAAACAGTCAGCAATATTGCTGGGTTTTTTCACCACAATGAATGGTTTTTTTTGGGTTTGTTACTACCGACGAGAACATTTAGATGTTGTGTTCATGCAAAGGAATCATTTAAGAGGCTTTATTACATAAACACAATAGGTGGTTATAGAGATAATCCGGCAACGCATTGCACACAACCTACAATCATATAACTTGCCTTTTATATATGTCCAATTTTAGTAATTCAAGCCGAAACGCCAGACGTCTCAGATCCCAAAAATGCCGGTTTCTATATTAACGCTGAATGTGGGCCATAACAAATAGGTGCAATCAGTACTTTGGTGCTAAGAAAAGAGCCCCAATGGTACAGCACAAATTATCTACATGATATGTATCCCAGGTCTAGGGTATCGTTTGATTGCTTTGCATGGCAAGGGGAATGCCTTTCGCACCAAGGCCTCGTACTATTTCCCACATTCTTTTTTAACTACGAAAACTATATAATTGATACATGTTTGTATAACCGAGCATCATTGCTAATCTTTGGTGTTTGTGTCCCATGAAAATACCAAATGTGCATTGCCAAATAAACGAGTACGGTGAGGCTAAAATAGTCGTTTTATGGAGTAACCTAAATGCATGGGGCACAATAATATTGCGATGTTTGAAAACCATACGGGATGCTCTTGTAAACAGTCTATGCACATCCACTAAATTGCAGATATGCTGGCGTAATTATTTTTCATAAGGCAAATACATTTGATCTATTTATATACGAGGGGACCAGTCTAACTCTTCACAGGCCAGATATAAATATCGTGGGAAGCTCACTTTGGTCGACCACTGAAGTGCCCATAGTACTGTAAAGATTTTCTACGGAGAAACGTGATGGGCCTGACAATGTCCTTGCTTTGGAATCGGGCAACAAACTTGTCATAGTTTACAGCAGGGATGTCAATACATAATCAGCTGGGTATAGAGCTCAGCCATAGAAGATGCTTCTTCAATGCCTCATGTCAAGGCTGCAATGATCCAGCGAGTAGGTACTGGCATATAAAGTATATCAGATTATTTTCGTCTTTGACTTCTGGTTAGCCGTTCATGAATAATGTAATGAAGGACAACATCAACGATGTAAATACATGACATCAGTGAAACTCTCAAGAAACGACTTTCGTCACAAAGGTAAGCGATTAATTATGTCTTGACAGTGTTTTCCTTAGCTTATCCATATAAATATCGCCCATTGGCAAAAACGCTGGACTGTATAAATTGCGCAATCGTCTCGTGTAGACATGAGAAGAGTGTGGTGAAGGAGTCATTCGTAAAACCACAGCTGCAGCGCCCTGTGTTTTAGAACTTGAAATGGTCACCACCGCCTAAGGTGTTCTCTCGGAGATCAAAAAGTTTATCAGCTGAAGATAGAAGCAAGGAAGTGCAATGAAGTCAGGCTCCAGGCGAATAGCGAGGTTGAATTTGACAACAAGAAATAATGCTTCAGCGCTCACCGACGATAGGATCGCAGATGTAGAATTCCAGTTGATTCTTGATAAAGTGTCTAGGTGCGGACCAATGAAGGAGTAGATCCTGGCTGGTGGTCATCATTCACGAGCCACTTTGGCTCCTAAAGATGAGACAAAAAATGCATATATATATATATATATATATTAACGTATATATATTATTTATATATATCTATATATGTATATATGTACATCGATATATACATACATATATAATTAGGAAAATATATATGCATTTATATATATGTAAATTTGTATATATATATATATATATATATATATATATATATATATATATGTGTGTGTGTATATATATATATATATATATATATATATATATATATATATATATATAGATATATATATATATATATATATATATATATATATATATATATATATATATATATATATATATATATATATATATATATATATATAAACATACATGCATACATGTTGTTAATTGTCAGCTCGACGTGGGGATAGTTCATTGCATCTTCACAAGCCGCTACACAGTACTCTAATTAGGTGCCAGGTTAAGATGGTACTTTATGATAACCCTAGAGACACTTGGTGTGAGTCTTTTATGCTTAAGTCAGTTATTCGTGTTCCATTGACAATCGTCAAACGTACCTCTTTCGCATATCATAAATCAACATATAAAAATGATCGCCACGGCATGTGTGAGTTTGTCCAATTTTGGTAATTGAGCCATTATGGCTTAGGAACCTTGGGCAGTGGCCGTATTCATAAAGTGTCTTAACTTGCGTCGTCTCAACTAGAGACTGTGATTTCAGCTATGTCTGTGATCTCAGGCCTTTCACAAAACAATAACATGTCGATCTCGGGTAAAGACGATCCCTTCCATACCGGTAAGCATTCAAACAAGATTAACGGCTATAATTTCACGCGTATACCATCGCGATCAAAGTTTGTTTCTTGCAGGAAAAATGAAAAACATGTTTGCAAGTGTTCATTAGACAGAAAGTCGAATAGAATGGCGAAGAGTATTCAATTAAGACGAGAGTATCAAATTAACTGACTAATCAACGACTTTTATTGTGACAGTCTATCGTCGATTGTCCAAATAAGGAAAGGCCTTGAACCCAGTTGTTTATGAATATATATTTCACCTTAACTCAATCATACTTTACAATATTGTATATCATGTATGAAATGGTTCAGCCAACATATTCCGCAGCACCCCGAGAGGTGGCATTGTTATCCATGAAAATGACCACAACGGCTTAATGAACCTATTCATTCTGGCGACGACTTATCCACAAGTGAGAAATGATAATTCCATAAGTCTAATTACATTATAATTTCGCTGTGAATATAAACACTTTTGTCCATGCTTGGCTAATTTTTGGTCCGTTGTTATTCGCGCATTCTGGTTAACTGATCGTCATCATTCTATGACTTGTCTTTGTCGTTGACGCATAAAAACGGAATGTTTATCTCATGCAGTCCTTAAAAACAATAATATGAAATGCTGATCCTGGTAACGTTGATCTGCTTTATATAGATCAAGAACTGTAAGTGTAAAATGACCAATCGTGCATCATTATTTTATCTATTTGGAAACTCCCACCATCTCTGATCATCCTACAGACAACTCCCGATTCAGATATGGACCACTGTAAGCTGCTTCGCTTTCTTGGAAACAAAATCCCTTCCTAAGCGACCCTATTGGTGGTAAAGAATCGTCCTCTTCGTTTTTATAAAACTTTCTTGTGCAATAATTGATGATAATTTCACGATGAAAAAATACACGCGCCAAAGATTACGAACGACTTGTAACGTTTGGGCTCATGTTCATATACATAAGGACATTTTCCTGGCAATATTACCTCAGTACAGACATTTGTACATTTGAGCTTGCGAACTAACGAATGCTAACTAGCTGGGCATTATTGCCATCATCTGATTTAAAAAAAATATGGTTTCATATCGCTTCAATGCAAAGGCAATTATTGATTGTTAGTTGCATAGTAGTGGATGGTGAGGAATGTCTGTAATTGCAAGTGCTGTTACTGGCACATTTCATTTAATGGTTAGGTAACATCTATGTCTTTAATTTGTTTCTCTCGTGTTGATACAAAGCTATTAACTCACGTCCATTGCGGAAATGACATGTTTGTGCCATAAATGGTAATCTGAAAGTACTTGACAAGCGCAATATACTGTGTATCGCTGCAGAGCACGCTATCTTGCGCGTGTGTATTGACGCGATACTCCACCTCATTTATCTGCAACCGGCAAATTTTTCGCATGGGAACGTTCATGATAGGCGAGATCTGCGTATGTATTATCCGCACAAGATGGACAAATCAATGGCAAATACGCCGACGAATGATGTTAATGTAAATACGTCACGTCTTGTCGACATTTTTGTCTAATGTTGTTCAGCTAGCATCAAATGTCAGACGGTGAAATCCACCTGTCGTTAACAGCATAGTATCTAGGAATGGTGTCCGTACAACTGTTATCAGATGTACAAAACTGTTCGTCCCTATCCGTTGATTGGTGCCTTACAAAATTGTTTATAATTGTAAAACAGATCTAGTTATAGATAAGTTATAGAATATGCACAATTTGTTGCTAGGCGTCTGAAAAGCAACTAAACATTGACAGATATATACTGCACAATATCTACACACCAAATTAATACCCTATGTAAGGCAAAATGGTCTAGATAGTAGAGATAGAACTGCTAATGGTGCTTGCAATACCAAGAGTAGTGATAAATGACATCGTTCGTTATCGACAGTGGTCAGCGTGAGTTACGTACGTGTAGTAACTTCTGATTGACTGTCCACAATGTATAGCCTTTAAAGGCTGTGGCTGTCACACATGCCTACGTACCGTTATGATTAAATATGAAGTCCTAGTAGATCTCTTTGTGTGTTGAACGTTACAAATATCTCAGGAAAACCGTTGTCTGGTATATTGACTGATTTCTGTGGGTGTGTATATTAAGCTTTGCGACCACAGTGGCATCCATATCTTCATGCATTTTGCCTTACCCGACCAAGAAGCTCTTCTTCACTGTTTATTTTATAAAACAGCGCCAATTCAATTAGCGTTATTTAGAACGACTTTGTAACACATGCGAGGCTGACAAAGTGTGTTAAGCTTAGTGCCAGAGCTTGAGAACCATATTGTTTACCTGCACGTGCAGCTCACTGTAGGCAGTTTGAACAGTATTCAATAGGCCTCACATGCCCTATGACCTTGGAAAATAGCAACATGATGCAGCATGGTAATAGGAAACCTTGTAAAGAGCAATACTCAACAACTGTCGTAAGCATGCTTGGTTTGAAGTATCAAAACCATATGTGGAAACTTAAGCATGGTAATACTGACAGTGGTTTATTGTCCCCGGAATTGGACGTTTTATGCATGTCGTGTGTAACAGTAAACATTACTCGAAAGGCCACTGTATGAACTTGAGTATTAAACACGTGTTTCCCCCGTAACCAAAAAATAGGCCGTGCATACCAAATATATGGACGTTTTAACCTTACCTATGAAATTTCTAGCATTAACATACAAAATCACGGTAGACTAACGATGTGTTAAGGATGCTCACAAGTATCACGTCGTTATGCGCCAATATATCATTTGTTTTCTCAGAGGGCGTGAAAATGATGCAGGCTATCGAATTGTATCAAATGACGCCTCTACGACTACACATGAGGCATAATTATGGGTCCAAGTAAGTATAACCATTTGTCTGAATAGCTCAAATTCACAGCTGTAGTTAATATATAGCAAAAGCAATAGCATAGCAAATTAACGTAAATACGTATTGTGCACCTAAAATATCACCGCGTGCCGTCACTAGCCGGTACCTTCTGCTATGTTACCTGGTGTCGAATAACTATGCCATTATTACTCTCGCAGTCTGCTAATTACACATTATACAAAGACATTAATGTTAATATCGTCTGCGACGAATGGCTGCATTAGCTGTTGCAACGGTTTATAAGCTAATGGACCGGCTGATATATTGGATGCTGAGTAGATACTTCTACACCCGGCCGACCGAGGAATCATAATTTTGTCAGACTAGGTATTATCAATATTTGACGATCATAACTGCATTTCCGGGCTAGTTTTAATAGAAAAGATACCTACAAAATAGAACACATTAGGGGTAAAATCTGCTTTGCTCCGAAAGAAAAACCACGTGACACACAAGTATGTTTGACAATCGGAAGTCTAATACGCACCTGGTCCCATCAATTGCATGTGCACAGGGAATATTTATTCAAGCAGAGTAAGGAGGAGAGCGTATAAGCAACAATGGATGCTGCTTCCTCTTTCGATAGTTTGCAATCTAACAAAACATATCAATTTTTATACGGGTCATATATTTGCCGTCACAATCGGTGAGCTTTTTCCTTTCCCGTCCACAGGTGATGCATTCGATTCGAGCTGTATTGGCGTGATTATATGTATACGATGCATTTTGGAGGCGCGAGTTGCTGCATGCGTATGGTTATGTAGTGTACATTTCGAGCTTAATCCCTTGTGCCAAACCGGTCGTTTGCTTAACCAAATAAACGTCATGACTAAATGATTAATCATAATAGCAAATGTTCAGAATAGCTTTTTTATTTAAGAGATATGGTTTAAGAGGAGGGTTTTGATTGGCACAATTTATTGTCTAAGAAGATTATACAAAGTGAGCAGCAATACTCTGTCAGTAATTAATCATGCACTGGGAAACCTCGCAGTTTACAGTTAATAAGGGCCCAATATATATCAGTTAGCTAATGTTAACAAATACGTTAGCGTAATGATAAATAGGGAGGGTAGGCAGATAGTGAAGGTATACAACCGATTGATATCATCACCGACATAGTGTCTCTCAAAAGAAAATGCTTCTAACTCAAATGCTAAACCATATTAATTCGACCTATGCGTCATCCAGAAGGTATGTACTGTTATCTTTGCATTAGCATTAATATGACATATTCGCAATAAAGAGAAGGTGCAGAAGTCTTTTAACCGATATCACGGAGACGTCTCTTATTGATTCAACATACCATATTAAAAATATGATAATGGCTTTTCACCAAACACATTCAGCACCGCTGATGGAGAGAGTTCGCATAACATCCGTCCTATATTAAGCCACAAATAGCAACATCATGCATGTATGTGAGTAATCGGGATTTTAATGCACTAACAAATCTCACTTCAACATGTAAATATTGGTTTTGCACATGTTGATACGATGCAGCGAACAGGTAATCACTCGATGATATTTGAGTGATGACACTTTTGGCGTCATAAAAAGTATTTTGCTATCGTCGTCAACTGTCGATCGCAGCGTGCACTGCTTGCGTGTTGATAAGACATTCCGCATACCCCTGAAGGAATATCACGCTTATTGTACTCCTATTTAGATAGGAAACATTTATGATGAGCTAGATCTGAATCTGTATTACCCATGAAATATGGCGAAATGAGCGGTGGTAGAATGCGCCTCCCCATGATGCTTGTGCCATAACGTCAGTTCTTGCTTCCTTGTTGTTGTATCGTTGTTCTAATATTGCACTTTCAGCATCTGATACAACACACTGTACACTGAAGATATCTAAATGGGTAATCGCAGTTGTAACTATAAACAAATATGTTTATTTGCCGTCGCTGTTTCTGAAACATATTTATATATGTCAAATTGTATGTATCATACCGTATGAGACCTGTTACATACTCAATGCCTGGTTTAGGCTGTTGGTATATTACATATATATCATTGTATATGGATCATTGTATAAAATCCAGCGATAGGATTTGGTTTGCTAAGAACCACCAGCGTGTCGTGTCGTTGTGCAAGCCATTCATCTTATCAACGGAACCAGCCAAGAGCAAAGCGAGACACGAGGTGTCAAGCAAAAAGATTCTTAGGGGCTTTTTACATTTGGAATGCAGTGAATCTCCAATGTCCACTTACTGTGGTTAGTCAAAAGTCCGAATTCGATGTGGCAGTTTTGGTCTCGGCCTCAGCTGTTGTTGACTTACCGTATCCTCCTCTCGACAAGTATGCAGAGCACGTACCAGACAATGACTGATTGGTTTAACCGCGCATTCCAATCCCTAGACGAGTATATTTTTAATGAAATAGAAATAATTCGAGAGCCAATACATGCTAAGAAGACGCACTCTGTCAGCGGTTGAGAATTACGCCTTTTGGCTTTTTTAGAGCAACATACCATCGAAAACAATATTCCGGCATTCTGCCACTTAGGCCGAAATTGAGGGACACTTCATCAGCAGGGACGAGCAGTGTTTTCTGCTAGATTACAAGAATAATCAACCAATATATATTAGTCTCTGCATGGTTTGTAAGGTAGCCAAATTGTAATCGATGTATAGCAATATCCTCAATAATATGTATTATGCTTCCCTCTATGTCGCAGCATAATGTTGTCTTTGCTGAGCTAATTGGTTCTTTCTAAGTCATTAACAAACTGCAGAGTGACGGTTTTGTGCGGTCGTATAATTTGTTTTTAGCGTTGCGTTGATAGTTTGTGATGACATGAGGGGATTGACCACGTATATCGTGGAAGCTTAGCACGGCTAACAGTAACATACTCGCTATCTTCAGTAAATTCCTTAAGCTCTATTCCGGTAGAACAAATTAATCGCAATGTTACAACCTATTGACATCTGCAGTATGACGATTAAGTAGCGGAACCATCTCATCAGTAAGCAACATTTTAGTCAAATGAACTTTGTTATCGTATATTATGGCAATGAATGATATATTTGCATTTAGGGTGACCAATACTTTTAATGCTTTGTTAACCTTGCTGTTGAACGAGACCTGTTACCACAATCTCACGCAGAAGGTTAATGATTTCGCTATTGATAAACGTTGCGTGAATGAATTAATAAAGCTAATACATTTTGTCTTGCTTTCTCGGTGCGAAAATACAGTCGGTCTTTCCGGCATAAACCTTAATGTAAATCTATCTGAATATTTAGTGAAATATTGCATACCTATTGCCTCATTAGCTTAGCAATATAAAGCTTGGCGATGTACGTTTATTGGTACCATTGATATATATTTATATATATATATATATATATATATATATATATATATATATATATATATATATATATATATATATATATACATACATATATATATACATACATATATTTATATATACATATATATAGTAACGATTGCAGCCATTCGTAGACTCAAACCATTCGTGGACAAATTTATTTTGTGAATTTCTGCTATCACCAATTATCATTTATTTATTCTGCACTTATTTTTATTGATATAATTAAAAACTTTAATGCAAATAAAAGCTTTTTTGGCACTTTGATTTCCTGGTATATACTTTCGGTCGTCAAAAGGTCGTCAACGAAAGGTCTAGACACTAATTTACACGTATGAATCCAACCCCTCGTGCCAAAATATATTTCCGTATATTTGCGGAATACCGAAATTGTTAAATCATTTTCAATCATTATGGATTAGAAATATAATATTTGTTGTTGATGTTTTCCGAGATGGAATAAAAAATCAATCAAATATTTAAATTTTTCAAATAAACATATCTAGCACTCATGATTAAACATTATCTCGGCTATTTGGATCGAAGTATATGCGGTTGTATGAATTGATATTGAGGTTTGCGGGTTATGTCAACGAATGGTGAGTTGTTAAAATTTTATTTCGCTATAATTTTCAAAATCCAAAGAAATCACTCGTGAAAGATTATCTGTGTACGTAATTAAGACGAGACTATCATCTTCGTATGGTCAAACATAAACATTTGCATATAAATATATATATATATATATATATATATATATATATATATATATATATATATATATATATAGATATATATATAGAGAGATATATATATATATATATATATATATATATATATATATATATATATATATATATATATATATATAAATATATATATATATATATATATATATATATATCTATATATATATATATATATATATATATATATATATGTACTGCGATATTGAATTTAAAAATAACAAAAGTTCACGATTTACCTCTCTGCACATTATAGCATGTTCATGCAAAAAAAAATGCATCGGATATACATTTGATGTCACCGTTTTAGATGTTTTGCATAACTGACTGACGAACTTGATATTAATCAACATAGTTCTCTCTATTTTAATATACATCATCATTTTTAACTCTTGATACATTGTGCATATGTTGCAAATATATTCTTTTAATATGTGATTCGATTGTCAAAATTAACAAGTAGTAGTTTTGGATTACACATTACCCTTTGCGCCTCAAAATACATGTATATTTGGCAATGTCGGATATAAAGGTGATGTATCTAACTATTACAGGTGGTATCAAGTTTTCGTGAATGAATGAGGGAATCTTGGGCCATATGATTAGTGTTATGACATTAGTTATTGCTCAATCTGCGCAAGATGCTAAAAGGATATGTGCATGAACAGCGTACATATGTTTCACAAAAATGATATATAGCAAGCCTTTTCTACTTGCAAGAAAACGCCACATTACTTAACTAGGCGTCAATTACATACAACTTACGTTCAAATGAGTGACTCGCGTGTAGCAAATTTCGGAACACATTTGAAGGGATTATCTTTAGTTTGCGGTTGCGTTGGAAGGGTTGACACATGCGACCCTTATCCCGAACCTTTTTTTCTCTACTTGCTGAGGGCGGCCATTCGTAAATATTTGGTACTTAACCTTGATATTTGCAGCACTGCACTGTCTTGCAGTGATTATACAATCACCCAGAGGCGACGCAATGTTTTACCAACCAAACACATCCTACTAATTGTGTATAACGTTCGGTACAGACGGCGAAGTGATGTCGAGCAAACGCCCATCGTACAATAAAAGTACATAAAGGTAAAAAAGAAGAATCATCTTACAACATTACGTAGATATTTGATACATGCCGGAAGAAAATGATCTCATTGTAGTTCCTCTACAATGGTCGGTGCTGATTAGTTATGGAACGGTTGCCACAGTCAAATGTCAAGCTACTTTCAAAACAAAAGTTGATTTGATTCTTTATGTTGCACCAATACTTTGTAGTTTGATCAATATGCAAAGCGTTAATAATATTGCAAATATATGATAATTGTCGAGAGAAAGCATTGAAATATTCAAAACATATAGCGATGCGAGACTGAAAAAAACCCTTTAAGTAGCAAGGATATGACTAGACTATCAGGTTGTTCCATTCAAGGCATTTTAACATTGACATTGACATGCATGCAATTAGTCGTCATGCTTAATGTCATGGTGTAGTTTTCACGCTATAATTAACAGAAATAAGAATGAGCTGTGTAAAACATTCGCTTAGTAATAAACAGATCCCAGGCAGCCATCCATTTCAAGTGGATCTGTAGAGTGTTATATCTTCAGAAGCATCGAGCCATTGCCCTCGCAGCTTTCAGTGGCCTTAAACAATGGAATGTTATGGCAAGCTGTTCGACTTACAATCAATACAATGTGTTTAAAATCCTAAGAGCAACTGAGTACATATGTACACGTATTGCTAAAAAATTTTGCGCATTTAGCCAGCATTGTAAAAAAAGCCATATAATTTAAAACTATGTTTTTGCTTTAACGTATGACACACAGATCGTTAGTCATTGTCGTACTTCAACGGATAGAAAATGATATGGCTAGTTGTTTGAAAACCTTTGATTATGCATTTGATTAACAGTGGTGAATAAATAGGCAACATCTTGGCTTTCATATTATAAACTGTTAACAAATGAATAACTATTGTCCGTAAGAGTGGCCTACGTGCAGGGCATTTAAACTGCAGTACTTCATGACACTCATTTGTCGACATCTTCTAAACAAGAACCACCACGAAAAACCTGTTAAAGTACATCCTAGAGATTAGATACTTAATTACATGGCGAGTTGCTGTCTTTACTGAAGCCATCGATGGCACATACTGCGACAAAAACTGGTTTCGGTGGGTCCTATATTAAGATTCAGGGTTTTTAGCCCATCAAAGATAACAATTAAAACAAAGGGTGAACCATAGATGATGGATGGTACCTTTCATGATACAATGTCTTATATTATGCTTCACTATCTGATCTGCTTACGACAGTTGTTATGCCGGAGCTTTAATTCACCACATCCACGCAGACGCAGCAATTCAAGCCATGCATGTATCAAAAAATGGAAGTTTCCGGGCATGCCGATATAGCACCACTATGGTAGACCCTAATGTGTGTTTCAACCGCGAAGCACCTTCGTTGCGTTGCATCAACGAAATATATATAATTTCGAGCAAACGATGGGTAAGGGATATTTAAGCACATCGGTTATATCTGTGCCGCTCTAATCATAGTAGCTTGCAAGTTATTGCATTACGGTTAGCGTAGTATTAACAGCCACATACGAAGCTATATGATCGAATAATGTGGCTCGGATGAAACAAAATGCGTTGTGGGATCAGTCGAACTATCTAGTCAAGACTTTGGTTTTACTACGCTGAACTGTCCGTTTTCTTTTTAAATGGCGTATGCTAAGTAAGATATGCTTTGACACACCCAATATGTTTAAATAGCATATGAGCCAGTTCCACAGATTCCATTATTGTACTTGTGACTATGAAGAATAATTTGATTTCTAAATCTACATCAACGACTACGACTGCATGTCACTAAATGAGGAAGTATCTATGAACTGATTATTTAGCAATTCGGCCAAACAATGAAACCTTATTGCTTTTGTAGCAGCAACACTTTAGTAATTTACCAATTGATGAACATTCAATCATTTATTGCAAAGGGATATAGTTAACTCAATAGCAACAGGAACGCTTGTCAGTAGCTGTTATTGCTATTTGAAGCTTATCAGAATGTAAGCAGGTGAAGAATTAAATACCGCTGTAGCAGCAGCAAATTTTGCCATTACCTTCACCTTTGCCAGAACAATAAGATAACAAGAATGGTCTGCATCTATATGGTATACCATATGTGAATTGGGATATGCTGCCGTGAGTAGTAGCACTATGTGTCTTAATGTGATGAGTGGGTAGTCGAGTTCTCATTTTGCGACCATCGCATTATTTACTCATGAATCAACTCAACGTCGGTTGTGTCATGATTGAATATAGCGCACAACAGACGACGCGAATGTTGACGATACTCAATATAGGTTATAGCAAAATAAAAAAGCTTCCGCTGACAACCCGACGCAGCCATCAAATTGTTGGTGGTCCGGTCGGCAGTTGTTGCTCCGGTGGTTTTCATTGTGCATATTTGACACAGACAAAACAAATCACATAAATATTCAACATATTGAACTGGATGGTAACCATATCATTACAAGTAAATTTACCGGAACAATGATACAAATAATACATCATTTGTAGTTAGATACGCAGTCGGAAGTGGCATTATTTCGTTTGTGCTAATTCTAGATTCCATTTTACGGTATTGCATTATTTACCCAGTAATCGATCGTAACGTATAAATAAATCACAAGCCAGTGTAGGCAGTGGCCATTACAGTACAAGATATAATGTGGATGTGCAGAGGTATTACATCTTCGGGAATGAACGCAAAACCGCACGGCTCTGGTTTTCCACGTTTAATGTCACTGCAGCCGCAAATGAATAAAGCAACTAATGCATGATTGCCGTGAGTGTTGTGTAGCCATCTTTTTTTTATTCCTGATTATTGCAGAACAACGTTGGTAGTGTCACCAGCTATGTCATGATAGCATTAACCTAGTAAAGGTTGACGACATTCGTGACACCATTCGAAAGCGATTATCGTAAAATAATGAAACCTGTAGCTGCCAAATTGCCTGATGCCATCCAAAATTTTATATCCACATCAAAGAAAGGTCAAGTTATCGGAAAACATTCTTAGAGAGGTAGATACAAATTAGATGATGACTTGATTGTATCTTGGTGATAATCTGATTTCCATGACGCAGTCGCTCCTGCACTTAGTCAGTAAGGACGAATTTAATTGCAAAAGTTAACTTGCTAACGCCAACAAGCCCTGTTTGGTGTCAATTGTAAGAATTAACAGTATGTCCCCAGTGCATGCTTTTTTGATGCCAATTCAGTTGGACAACTCGTGTTTACGAATTAAATAAAGCGTGGCTGACAAAAATAAAGCCGTTTTTTGCCGTTGTGGTGTCAGTTCAGGCAACATTTTACTGGTCTTTCATTATATTTATGTGTTGCTGTATGGTGCTGATGTTAACCGTTAATTTTAAATGTCATGCGAAAAACGTTATGACGTGTTCTTTAAGACGAGGCTGTAAGCTGCTAAATGACGCTTAAGCATGCATATTTGATGCCAAACAGGAAAATGTCAATAAATGCCTGGAAATAGATCTTCAGGTTCTCAGTTGTTTTTCATGCCACACCTCAGAAATAAGCTGGTTGGTTGACTAACCCCAGGACGGTCTTTGTCTGTTAGAATAAACATTACTAAGGTGTCCAATTGCATACAAAAGAAAACGAAGCGTGTCTTAGCGATTCTGATTAGATATTATTAATGCAGATTGCAAAAGCCAGTTTCCATAAACCTTTCAAGAATTTTTGCTGCATTAGAGACGTTTGAAACGACTTCGGCAGGAAAGATAATCGTTAACGTCTGCCTATTTTATATATTTACGACAGATACAAACGCGTGAGATGAACTATAAACCGTTACTTCGACTAAAGTGCACACCCTCACATACATATATTTATCAACGAGAATAATAACACCATAGCACGCATAAGAGTAGAGCGAGCTTAAAAGTATTCCTTGATCGGGAATCGATTCTTGTGTATTTCAACAATCGAGAAAAGTGGTTTTGGTGCGGTGTTACTGTAACTATATGAGGATCAATGAAAACCTGTAGCCTATGCGTCCGGAGCTATGACATCTACTGAACGTTGTTATGCCCAGTTGGAACGGTTGAGAATCTACGGAGCTTGAGTGATCTCCGAGACAGATCACAAGCCGTTACAGTCAATGCGTTTCTAAAGCCTTTGTGATCTGGCACCAGGGTTACGACGCCTGATGTTGCGAATTCGCCGATACAACTTGAAACTTCAGTATATGCCTGGACATTTCCTAATTGTAGCTGACAATTTATCACCAGCTTTTCTGCCTGAGGATCATTGAAAAGGAATTCAGCCTGCACCTGGACATGATTCGGATGGAAATTGTTTTTAGTGATCCGATTTGGGAGAGGCTTGCTTCAGAAACTGCGAAAAATGAAACATTGCAAGTGGTCCTGAAGGCCAATCACAATGGAAAATGTGAAAACCTCACTGAGACTGATGGGGTGTAGGTATGGTAGGTCTATGTTATGATACCTCGTACCCTCAGAGAGGACAAGCGCTATGCTGCGCGAAAGAACACATCGGAATAGACAAATGTCAAGTCAGAGCGAGGCAAGTAAGTAACTGGTCCAATATCTAATTTTGAGGAAGAGTTACTTGAAGAGGGACCTGATCGAGTGCTTTCCTGTGGATCACCAACACGGTAAAGGCGTGTAATGAAGCTAACGTCGGTTCCTATACTCATAAACAAACTACAATCGTCACAATGGTGGTGGCAACAACTCTTTTACAATGAAGCAGAGGAGTGTTTAGACTAGAAAAGAAAAGAACGAGAGTAAGTATTCATTAACCGTGCTAAAACGGAACGTTAAATGTAGTGCAAACTAACATTGACATGAACCATTGCATGACAACTATACTAACGCACCATTATGTTCACAAAAACGCCGTTAGTTTTAAAAAGTTACCTTCTCACGGATAAGCCATTACATACCTTATGTGATGTTACGCCATTTCATACCTTGTGTGATGTTAATCCATTACATACCTTGTATGATGTTAAGCCATTACATCTCTCGTTATATCAACGGAAGAGACAAACATGACACAAAGTGAAACCAGTACAGCAAAACAAAGCTCTGTATTTTCTAATCACGCTTTACATAATGCTTAAAGACCGGCTGCCTGGTCATAACAATTTATGAGCTCGAAAAAGTCCGTAATCCAACAATAAATCCTTAAATAAATAAACATAGAAGAGGCTTGATGGTGTCAGCAATTATATCACTCTCCTAACTGTCATGTACGTGGGGGATGCACTCACTAATATCAGGCGAGCATGTACAGACACGACCGTGCCATGTGCCAGACACCCCGTTTAATATAAATACATGACCCAAATTGGGTAATTTCATGCAGCATAACATTCCGTAAGACGCAACAAACATTAATTGTAATCTTGCCAAAATTGTGTTTCATATATGTTGCAAACCGAATGTGGCTTTCCATGGTCATGTATTCTAGACATTCAATTCATAATGCCGTACAATTGTACACACATATCATATAGATACATGATGCAAGTGGTCAAATACATAATAATTAACGTTCAACAGGTTCTGCCGGAATCCTATATTTGACTACATCCAAAATTGCTTCTCAGACAAAAAGCCCTTAGCAAATACTGTCCCCTTTAAAATGACACTAAACATGCCACATTTCCTGATTCCTGTAATGGTCAAGGCATTAGTGACAAGTTGGCCTGATTGCATTGCCTACGTTGTTTACGGTAGCTAGCGGCTTCCAGACAGCGTCAAATTTTCTGCTCCGATAACGCGTTGTCAACTTAATTGGGTTTTAGTTGACCATATTATAGCTGCAACTTTAACGATGACAAATTAAGCACGGCCTATATCAGTTAAGACTTGTAACTAACACGTTGCATTATGTATTCTTTTAGAAGGTTACAGCATATTTGCTGCAGATTGAAATACACAATTTCCATGATATACAAGTAAGCAAAGAATGGGAACATATATAGAAATAACGTAGATCTGCTTGTATAGTGACAAACTTGCTTGATTGCGTCGTTTTAAATTTTACTGCAGCACAGGACATCAATCATGTGATCTGTACCAATGAGCCGATGTCATCTGCATGGTGTATTAGCTACACTGAATTAAACCAGCGTATTTATCGATGACCAACTTCGTAACATATATATATCGACTAATCAATATGTGTCGATATATTTATATATATATATATATATATATATATTTACATATATATATATTTAAATGTGTATATATTAATATATATATATAGATATCTATATCTATGAACGTAGATATATATATATATATTATATATATATAAATATGTAAATAAGTCTGAAAATGTATGTATATATGTGAACGTAGATATTTATATATACATATATATATATATATATATATATATATATATATATATATATATATATATATATATATATATATATATATATATATATATATATATATATATATAGTTATAGGTTGCAATCTAAACGAACGAACGTCACAGTGGTTCTAACTGTTCGAGCCCAATGAATCTCATTGTAAAAGATCAGGTATACCAATGGCGTTTATCTTGCTAAAATGTAAATAGCCTAGAGACTATATTTCAATCCCCGTTTTGATAGCATATCACTACGAAGTCAATCGTTGCCCGCACAGGTAAGGTGAAACCATTTGAGAGCAAACGTAAATCATATCACTTTACGCCTTTATCTTTGATGAGCAAAGGATGGGATTACATGAAGATCACATACCAAGGCCACAGTGATAGTAGAGATAACATTTAGGGCCAGGGTACAGTTCATTCGGATTAAGATGCATATATCATATGCCATTCATACCATTAGTATACGCATCGTTGCGACCGAGTCGCTTCCTTGGAAACCCCTTTTATGCGCCTCAACTAATATATCTTATGTACTTCAATGCAGCTGTTCTATCCTATGTCAGTACTGTGCAGCGGCAACCACTCAATGCCACATATATCAACCGATCCATTAGCGCGGTAGCTGCTACGGCGCTAATGTAGCTATACGTTACAAACAGCAGTAACATCAAGGTCACCCTATGTTATATCATTAACTGTCTGAAAAAAATCATTTACGCTATAGATTTTTGAACGCACAGGGATGTCTTACATATATAATAATTTCTTTCATTTTCTTGCTATGCTCTTCAAATTTATAGGGAAATATATTCTGCTGTCGTAAAGTTGTTCAGTAGACATTCTAACCTGCGACTGCAATTGGCGACGCAGTGACAAGTGTGACCTACTGCTTGGCAACAGTTTCTCGTGACCTCAGGATGCCGTGTAGCGTTCATCTCTAGGACAAAAGTACACCGGTCAAGTTGCCGTATGTCAGCAACCGACATTTTGATTCGTTTAATCGCCGTTTGGCATCTAGCACGGATATCTGGCCTGACTTATTAATGTTCGCAGTGTTAAGAACTACTCTTGTGATATGAAGTATTATCTTCTGATTGAACCCCCCAACCTCTCTGAAGGCAATGTCCATTAACTTACACATATTTGACTTTTTCGACCAGCTAACCTGTCAAACGTATCTTAGTTTTAATTAAATATAAGACAGCGCCTGCAGCGGCTCGAGGCTCACGACGACTAAGCCGTACTTTAGAACTAACAAAGTCGAGAGTGTATCGTCATGAGTTGTTAGTGCGAGTTTTTGAAATTGGGAAACGTTTCAGAAAAGGATTATTTTATTTTAACTGTTTGGGCTTAATTTATTAACTCCTATCCTTTTATCAATGTATCATATTGTCAATAACTCTGACATCATAATTGTCCCGCCGAACCGGGGAGGTATTTTACAGCAGGATGCGTTTGAATGTTCATTTGTTCAGTTGGATCCATTGACTCCATATCCCGCAAATATTACCACCTTTTCGTAAGGCAAAGGAATAGCATGAGTTATTTGCAAACTAAGATCAGTATTTATCCCTGCTGATGGCGACGTTAGGATATCCAATACCATAGAAACCTTACAGCATGCTTTGCCAAGTTAAGTAAAATAAAAGTCAATATTATTATCACAATCAATCAGTTATAAGCTTAGCAGAAGCTATAAGATGTTAAACAGGAGATGAAGCCTTGTCACGTTGGAATGTTTTTCATCTCTATCAACGTAATGCATAGGCACCGGTGGCATGTGACATATTTGAGTGGTTACGTACCGTGACGCTGAATATACCTTCACTAATGGTGCGACCGCGTCCACGTAGCTCTTGAAACATTGCTGTCGTAGCATATCATTGTTGATATATCAGTGAATGACAAGGGTCAGTATCCGCCGCTAACGGTGATCTTCACGCGTTTGAATGACAGGTGCAATACGAATCCACTGAGCCTACCAGCCGCGTTGTCACGCATCAAGATCGTGCCTACGAGTTAAGCGCCACGCCAAATACGTGCAATTTGGAAGGTTTAAGCACGGAACGGCGTAAACAAATTCAATTATGTAAAATTAATCCAGAATCGTTTTAAAGTTTCTGGCCCCACCATCTTACTTGCCAGGTATGTTGAGAATAAATCAGGAGAGAGATAAGAGAAAGAAGTGGCAATCAATGATCAATGAATATTAATGTGAAACAAAGGATTGAAATAAGCGTATGATGGTGGGCATTTCCCTCATGCAAAGAATCTTATCTCGCGCAGTTAATAAGCGCTAACAATCAAAATTAGAAATATGATCTAGAAGAAGGGAAAGACCTGCAATTACTAAAAAGCTGCTGGGCCTTTCAATAAAAAACGCAGTACTACGGCAAATTGAGCATCACGATCTCAAATCGGCAATAAAATCATTCGGGCAGTATATGTCGAAAAGCATATGACAAGTAAAAACCACTGATGTTCAAACAAGTAAATAACACAAACAATCGTACATTTGTATTTTTACTCTGTGTGAATAGCATATGAAATTTGCGGACCCTATTTGCTCTATAAATATGGGCTATTTGTTTATATATGTAAACATATCTATATGTATGAATATCTATATACATATATAAGTGTAGAAAATTATATGTATTTATATATGCATAAATATATATGTATATATATATATATATATATAAAGATATATATATATATATATATATATATATATATATATATATATATATATATATATATATATATATCTATATATATATATCTATATATATATATATATATATATATATATATATATCTATCTATCTCTATATATATATATCTATATATATATGCGGATGTGTAAATGTGTGGGTGTGGGTGTATATGGTCTTAAATCATTTGCCTGATGAAGCGTCGCCCCTGAGCTAATCAGTGTAGACTGCTGCAGCTGGCATCATTCGAATATGTAGCTTACTCCGCTTATACAGTCACCAAAAACTAGTTATGACACAGTGTTATAGCTTCTAATAAAAGCTGTGAAAATACCTGCATAATAAAGCCATGAAAAATCTTGCTGATATAAAGCTCCAGTGCTTTTCAATAAGACATGAGCCATCAAAGTAGAATACTTTGTGAATATGAGCTTAGAAAGCACTCTCGCCTCGAGTGACATTAAGCCTGTGAGAATACCTCTTGTCATAAATGGGTGCTACATTTAATGACGGCCCCGCCAAATGATGGCTGTCCAATGATGTCCCAGCATGAATAATTCACTGCAGTCAAGTACATGAATACAACGTTGAACTTGTTTCAATGTCGCGCTTCACAACCATAAGAATAATTGAGTCATAGTTACCCTAGTTTATAAGGCCATTTATCATATTTGTATTCATGACCTGTCTAACCAAACTACGCTTTTAAGGGGTTTAACTGCACCTGATGGACACCACTTGTCAATAATGAAGATTTCTTGCCCGCCAAATGACCTGTTGTGCAGAATATACACAGCCTGGCGTTTTATGAATGAGGAACAACTGACAAGAAGCTCCTCGGTGATCGTCATCGAATTCACAACGATCCCCACGCCACCCATAATCCCCAGAAATATTACAGCTGCTTCGTGTACATCTATGCTCTGTGATGCATGAAAACACGTCTCATTGTAAAAGATCAGGTATACCAATGGCGTTTATCTTGCTAATATGTAAATAGCCTAGAGACTATATTTCAATCCCCGTTTTGATAGCATATCACTACGAAGTCAATCGTTGCCCGCACAGGTAAGGTGAAACCATTTGAGAGCAAACGTAAATCATATCACTTTACGCCTTTATCTTTGATGAGCAAAGGATGGGATTACATGAAGATCACATACCAAGGGCACAGTGATAGTAGAGATAACATTTAGGGCCAGGGTACAGTTCATTCGGATTAAGATGCATATATCATATGCCATTCATACCATTAGTATACGCATCGTTGCGACCGAGTCGCTTCCTTGGAAACCCCTTTTATGCGCCTCAACTAATATATCTTATGTACTTCAATGCAGCTGTTCTATCCTATGTCAGTACTGTGCAGCGGCAACCACTCAATGCCACATATATCAACCGATCCATTAGCGCGGTAGCTGCTACGGCGCTAATGTAGCTATACGTTACAAACAGCAGTAACATCAAGGTCACCCTATGTTATATCATTAACTGTCTGAAAAAAATCATTTACGCTATAGATTTTTGAACGCACAGGGATGTCTTACATATATAATAATTTCTTTCATTTTCTTGCTATGCTCTTCAAATTTATTGGGAAATATATTCTGCTGTCGTAAAGTTGTTCAGTAGACATTCTAACCTGCGACTGCAATTGGCGACGCAGTGACAAGTGTGACCTACTGCTTGGCAACAGTTTCTTGCCGCGTGACCTCAGGATGCCGTGTAGCGTTCATCTCTAGGACAAAAGTACACCGGTCAAGTTGCCGTATGTCAGCAACCGACATTTTGATTCGTTTAATCGCCGTTTGGCATCTAGCACGGATATCTGGCCTGACTTATTAATGTTCGCAGTGTTAAGAAACTACTCTTGTGATATGAAGTATTATCTTCTGATTGAACCCCCCAACCTCTCTGAAGGCAATGTCCATTAACTTACACATATTTGACTTTTTCGACCAGCTAACCTGTCAAACGTATCTTAGTTTTAATTAAATATAAGACAGCGCCTGCAGCGGCTCGAGGCTCACGACGACTAAGCCGTACTTTAGAACTAACAAAGTCGAGAGTGTATCGTCATGAGTTGTTAGTGCGAGTTTTTGAAATTGGGAAACGTTTCAGAAAAGGATTATTTTATTTTAACTGTTTGGGCTTAATTTATTAACTCCTATCCTTTTATCAATGTATCATATTGTCAATAACTCTGAAATCATAATTGTCCCGCCGAACCGGGGAGGTATTTTACAGCAGGATGCGTTTGAATGTTCATTTGTTCAGTTGGATCCATTGACTCCATATCCCGCAAATATTACCACCTTTTCGTAAGGCAAAGGAATAGCATGATTTATTTGCAAACTAAGATCAGTATTTATCCCTGCTGATGGCGACGTTAGGATATCCAATACCATAGAAACCTTACAGCATGCTTTGCCAAGTTAAGTAAAATAAAAGTCAATATTATTATCACAATCAATCAGTTATAAGCTTAGCAGAAGCTATAAGATGTTAAACAGGAGATGAAGCCTTGTCACGTTGGAATGTTTTTCATCTCTATCAACGTAATGCATAGGCACCGGTGGCATGTGACATATTTGAGTGGTTACGTACCGTGACGCTGAATATACCTTCACTAATGGTGCGACCGCGTCCACGTAGCTCTTGAAACATTGCTGTCGTAGCATATCATTGTTGATATATCAGTGAATGACAAGGGTCAGTATCCGCCGCTAACGGTGATCTTCACGCGTTTGAATGACAGGTGCAATACGAATCCACTGAGCCTACCAGCCGCGTTAACACGCATCAAGATCGTGCCTACGAGTTAAGCGCCACGCCAAATACGTGCAATTTGGAAGGTTTAAGCACGGAACGGCGTAAACAAATTCAATTATTTCCAAATATCACTCCAACAATATGTTGTTCACACGTTGTGTAAAATTAATCCAGAATCGTTTTAAAGTTTCTGGCCCCACCATCTTACTTGCCAGGTATGTTGAGAATAAATCAGGAGAGAGATAAGAGAAAGAAGTGGCAATCAATGATCAATGAATATTAATGTGACACAAAGGATTGAAATAAGCGTATGATGGTGGGCATTTCCCTCATGCAAAGAATCTTATCTCGCGCAGTTAATAAGCGCTAACAATCAAAATTAGAAATATGATCTAGAAGAAGGGAAAGACCTGCAATTACTAAAAAGCTGCTGGGCCTTTCAATAAACGCAGTACTACGGCAAATTGAGCATCACGATCTCAAATCGGCAATAAAATCATTCGGGCAGTATATGCCGAAAAGCATATGACAAGTAAAAACCACTGATGTTCAAACAAGTAAATAACACAAACAATCGTACATTTGTATTTTTACTCTGTGTGAATAGCATATGAAATTTGCGGACCCTATTTGCTCTATAAATATGGGCTATTTGTTTATATATGTAAACATATCTATATGTATGAATATCTATATACATATATAAGTG
The DNA here is from genome assembly GCA_034190875.2 of Urechis unicinctus. Taxonomy (NCBI): domain Eukaryota; kingdom Metazoa; phylum Annelida; class Polychaeta; order Xenopneusta; family Urechidae; genus Urechis; species Urechis unicinctus. The sequence continues at coordinate 57,780,473 of CM067351.1, read as the reverse complement.
TAGAAAATTATATGTATTTATATATGCATAAATATATATGTATATATATATATATATATAAATTTATATATATATATATATATATATATATATATATATATATATATATATATATATATATATATATATATATATATATATATCTATATATATATATATATATCTATATATATATATATATATATATATATATATATCTATATATATATATGCGGATGTGTAAATGTGTGGGTGTGGGTGTATATGGTCTTAAATCATTTGCCTGATGAAGCGTCGCCCCTGAGCTAATCAGTGTAGACTGCTGCAGCTGGCATCATTCGAATATGTAGCTTACTCCGCTTATACAGTCACCAAAAACTAGTTATGACACAGTGTTATAGCTTCTAATAAAAGCTGTGAAAATACCTGCATAATAAAGCCATGAAAAATCTTGCTGATATAAAGCTCCAGTGCTTTTCAATAAGACATGAGCCATCAAAGTAGAATACTTTGTGAATATGAGCTTAGAAAGCACTCTCGCCTCGAGTGACATTAAGCCTGTGAGAATACCTCTTGTCATAAATGGGTGCTACATTTAATGACGGCCCCGCCAAATGATGGCTGTCCAATGATGTCCCAGCATGAATAATTCACTGCAGTCAAGTACATGAATACAACGTTGAACTTGTTTCAATGTCGCGCTTCACAACCATAAGAATAATTGAGTCATAGTTACCCTAGTTTATAAGGCCATTTATCATATTTGTATTCATGACCTGTCTAACCAAACTACGCTTTTAAGGGGTTTAACTGCACCTGATGGACACCACTTGTCAATAATGAAGATTTCTTGCCCGCCAAATGACCTGTTGTGCAGAATATACACAGCCTGGCGTTTTATGAATGAGGAACAACTGACAAGAAGCTCCTCGGTGATCGTCATCGAATTCACAACGATCCCCACGCCACCCATAATCCCCAGAAATATTACAGCTGCTTCGTGTACATCTATGCTCTGTGATGCATGAAAACACGATAAAAATGTCTAGGTGTTAGATACCCGTCCATTTGTATAGCTTATCTAATTAGCGAATACTCACATTGGCTAGAATAGCAGGGTACATGCCAGCATCTTACAGAGCTGGATGGCTTATACCCAGCATCTAAAAGGTACAATAACGCGTATCCAAAAAGGATCGTTGAAGTGCAGGACCGACTGATACAATTTTCAGAAACATTGACGTCGCAAATATGAAAATCGCTCGGATTGAGGTTCTTATATATATATATATATATATAGATATATATAGATATATATAGATATATATATAGATATATATATAGAGAGATATAGATAGATATATATATATATAGACCAGATATAGATATATATATATATAGATTATATATAGGGATATAGATATTTATATCTATATACAGATATATATATACATAAATATCTCTATATCTATATATATATATATATATATATATATATATATATATATATATATATATATGGTATATATATTTCCCACATATAATCCGAAAATAAAACTCACCTCATTAATTCAACCTCATTAATTCAACGCTCACCTGTATATATAGATATATATATATATATATATATATATATATATATATATATATATATATAGATATAGATATATATATATATATATATATATATATATATATATATATATATATATATATATATATATATATATATATATATCCCACATAAATCCGAAAATACACTCACCCTCATTAATTCAACGCTCACCTGTTCCCGCTTTCGCATCTCCATAATCTGAGACAATCGTGTTCTGCGACCTATTGGCTCCCTCGCCAGATGGCGTTCGTTGTTTTGCGAGCCATGAAAGCGCCGCCTGGCGGCAGCTTCGCCCTCGCTCATTGACTCACCGACTCTGATCAAACCCTCGCGCGAGAAGCTGCGGCTATTCTATATAGACTGTTGCCAAGCATTCACGCACATATTTTGCGCTTGCGCTTCTCCGTAGTGCCTGCCGTAGCCGCCATCAGTCTTGGATGCGGAGAATAGAAAGAGTTATTGCCGCTGGAGCTGTCCCCAGACAGAAAGGGAGTGTTGGCACCGCTAGTCAACAACCACACTGAGGCATGTTAGCTTGTCAGCAGGGCTGCTGCATCCCCGCAGAATAGAAGTGCCCACGTCTCTAAGTTATCACTCGAGCCGGAAGCGGACGCGACTGTTTTGGTAAGACAAGACATCAGTGATTCTCCGGAGCGTTGCTCTTTCGGCGAGAAATCTATTACGCTGAGTGTCGCTGCGACATTGAAACAGAACTAGTATGGATTGGTCGCAAGCCTACGAGGACCTTATGCTCGGAGTGTTCGAACGATTGCCGACAGACAATCAGACATTGGACAATAATTCAACAGGTAACTTATCTGGTTATCTCAGCCAGGAAGAAGTTGAAAGACATTTAGCATTGTTTGCAAACACAGGAGGTGGCTACTTTGATGTTATCACCCAAACCAGTCTAATTGTCGCATTTGCTGTGTTGATTGTTTTCGGGGCAACGGGAAACGGGCTAGTTTGCTATGTTGTGGCGCGGAACGCGCATATGCGTACGCCAAGAAACATCTTCATCATCAACCTAGCTATATCTGATTTGACGCTCTGCTTATTTACCCAGCCCTTCAATCTGATGAAAGTGTCAATGAGTGTGTGGAAGCTGGCTGACTTCATGTGTAAGCTTATTCCCATGTTTGCGGGTACCAATGTGTTTGTTTCAACCATAAGCATCACCGCCATTGCGCTGGATCGCTTTCAGGTGATAGTGTACCCTACCAAGGACAGTATGAAGAAGGTCGGGGCGGCTGTCGCACTGATCTCGATCTGGGCAATCTCACTTCTGATGGCCAGTCCGTTACTCGTCTTCAACATCGTACGTCAGCCAGAAGATACAATCCGTGTTTGTATGGAAAACGACGCCCTGCATTACGAGCGATTTGCGTACTCCATTGCTTCTATGGTATTCCAATACATCGTTCCCATTGTCATGCTGTCCGTGGCGCATGCACGCATTTGCAACAAACTTAAGTACCGTATGGTCTACCAGCAACCTACAAACACCGTCAACTCACCATTTGCGAAACGCAAAAACGAACGAGAGGCAATGCGGAAACGCAAAACCAATATGCTCCTCATTATGATCGCCGTGGTGTTTGCATTCGCCTGGATGCCCCTGAATGTTGCTAACATTCTCACGGATTTTGCCCCAGCTTTCCTCAGCAGAATCGACGGCAGAGGCTTGCTTTTCCCTGTATGCCATATTCTGGTGTTAGGGTCAGCATGCACTAACCCTGTGCTCTACGGGTGGCTCAACGAAAACTTCCGGCGCGAATTTATCCGAGTTATCTGCTGCGGATGCTGCCAACGCATACCTTGCTTCCGCTGTTGTCCGTGCCCTGACCCGCCGGCACCAAGAGGATCATCAGCCACAGCATACACACGCGCTAACGGAACAAGCCAATATCTGGAAATTGTCGAGAAACCTGGAACATTATTGCCGCTTCAGCAATCGAATGTCGCAACTTCCACATCCACCACAAATCTAAAAGCTTGAAAATTTTCAATTGCCAGAACAGTGAGCATAAATGCATGCCCACATACCTAATCGTCTTTATTAACAATATTATCAGATTAGACTGTCAACAGCCCCTTCGATTTTCTTGTTTATTAAACGCTTGACATCTTCTATAGAGTGAACCCTTGGCTTTTTCTCCCAATCTGTCAGGCCTAGTCCTGGTGATACACGCGAACAAAATAATAATACCGTCGCTTTCCGCTGTGACAAAATCACAAATTCTTGGTGGCATCACCGTGGATGCATATTATGTTTGTTATCTACTCTTGTGGAGCTCGTTGGTAAATGTTAATGCCTCTGAGAGGTTTATCGTTGATGTAATTAAGCCGCTTGCAAAATGTATATATTCTCGACATATGTAGCCTTGCCTATTGTGATGTTTTTGTTGTGAATATTGTGATCAGTCGTTCAGGAAATGTTCAATTGTCAACGCATATAGCACAATATAAAGCTACGTTGTCTCGATGTGGATTTGTGTGGATCATACAAACGGCTAATTGCAGCTTCTTTTGACATTTTTCGCTCGTTTATTGTGAGCGAGGCGCCGAATTAATACGTACCGAGAATGCTGTATCACTTTAACGTACCTATTTCCGAAACATCAAGTTGAACTTTGTCGTTTGTGTACTTCCTTATTTCAAGTAAGTCAAGGTATATGAAACCCGAAGGCATGAAAGGGTATATCGTAGGTATATCATTGCTATTACGGACAGATGATATACACTTAAGCAGAGAAGAATCGGAACACGACCAGTAGACTTCCGACCGCTAATATAGAGGATCCAATTCAAGGCCTATTTTTAGCCCGGCGACGAGACCCGTGCGGTTGTTGATTCTACAAATAAGGTCTCCCATTACTTAGGCCTGGTAAACCTCATTTAACGGACTGCCTTTTATATGGCACTCATGGATCGATATCAACCGAGTAGTGTTGACATATGTTTTGCTCCACGAAGTCTTTCCTAATTGAATTCTTAGAAACCTAGTTTCAGTGGTCTTTATGCCAGCAAACAGATCAGCAGGATAGCAATATATATATATCTTCCTCTGCAGAAATCGAAAGGCAGTTCGGCACACCCATTTTGCAACGCACGCTTTGCCGATTTTCTCCTGCAGTGAGATCTGTTTGATCCGACAGTCGAAATAAATCTCAGCAATAGCATCAAATTAGTAGTATATCGAATCGGCATGACATAGCATCCCGGAATGTTTGCAATCAGATAGCTGCCATTACTTTTGAAGATGCTCGAAGATAGGTGCGGTGTTTCATGTTGAACATCTATCCCAACAATTAGGCGACGATGCTTTGGTTTATATTTTTGTTTGCCTTGATGGAAATACAAAATGAGATAAGTTTACTTACAACATTTCGGGCTAGATAATATCATTTCACTTCATTATAGATGTTGAGCCACGTTCGGTATTCGCAGATGCTGTCATTCGCAGTGTTTGGGAGTGACGCTGTTTTGACGTGGAGAGCAAAGAAATGAATGCATATTTCGTTGGAATGGAACGCATCAGCAGCATAACAATGTTCGTGAACAGAACCATGATATCATCGCAGAACATCACAATAATTGGGGAAGCCTGCCAGCACCTTAATTATTATGTTTCGGGAACGCATGTCACTGTACCCTGGGAGTTAATAAAGGTCCTGGCGTTGTACTGTTCAAGACAAATAGTCATTGCACAATTATTCGTTCCGCGTAAAACATTATGTACAAGCCGAGGGGAAGGTAATACATAATACAATCTTCAAATTTAGCAATAATTTGATTTGCCCAGTTCTGACTGTTCACTCTGTGCCCCTGACGTGCTTAATAATTGATAAATGCATTCAGCGGCTTCCAGCGAAGCGGTATTAAATTCTGACCAAAGGACAAAGCATCCATTTCACAAAATGATTCGAGCCTTTCAGACAACTAATTAGCAGCTATGTAGCGTCAAGTGTAAGGTTTTTAAGCAAACAATGAATGCACTTTTCAACGAAGTCCAATAAACAGCAAATGAACGCTTACAACAGTCGATTATTATTTGATCTGCCAGGCGAGTGAATGTAACGATTGTATTAAGCTAGCGTTGACTTCGTACGTATAACTTTGTCGAAAACAGAGTGATACAGACGATTGATTTTGCTACTGATGCTTTGCTTTTTCGCTCATATAATGCATCCATAGGTCGACATCATGGCGTTATGTTCCATGCGAGTTGATTCTTGTGGTTCGTTGATATCACGTCAACCAACCGTCATAGCCTGTGACGACAAATAATGTGGCAAGTATTGCTCGAGTTCAGTAAATGAACTCGACCACCGAATGATGTACGGTGTGCATCGTAACCTTCCTCTGCCGACCTTCCTACTAGTTAAACATGAATATACAAGAAGGCGTGCTCAAAGTCAAATTTACAATGATTGTTGTGGCTGTGCAAACATCCCTTGACAACGGTATTGTGTGGTCATCGCTAAAAATATTTTCTATTTAATTGAATAAAGCAGAGCTTCAAACTAAATTGTGAATCACAAAGAGGCTCTTCGAATAAGTAAGTTGGTCTTTTATTACGACTTGAGCGGCATGGCTAGTAATACCATAAAGCGTTGTTTTGAAGTCATGTTTGCCCAGGTATAACCTTGTGATTCAAATTAAGAGTCTTTATTATTCAACCGAGGCATTTATTATTATCATTTCCAAATCCGACATCTATGCATGATAAATCGAAGCACCGTGAATACTAGATACAACCGAAAACTCATATAATTAATGCGGTTACAAATTCAAGCCTTGAATTTACATCGCAGACATTAACTTCGAAATTCACTGATTAAAAATTAAACATCAAAGATTACAGCACTAACTCCCTCCTTCTAATTGTATGCACACGACTCCATATTCGTAAATATCCATATCACATAAATTCAAAAGTGAAAATGACCTTGTTTACTTTTCTTTTATAAGGTTTCTTTTTGTTTTCACGGGCTTCCCATTTCCGCTTCCTACAGAATTGCCCACGGAGAGGCAACAACTCAAAATTCCATTAATAACCGGAGGGGTCATTACCCCTTATTTGCAATTTGACAAATCCTGCTAGCTCTGGAACCGCACTCGCTGCTACAAGAGCAGAGAAAAAATACCTCCATGAAAAACTCTTGGTTTGCGTTCTGGTTTCCCATCAATTACCTTTGAATTCAAGCGAGATGAAAATGTCTTGTTTGCCCAATCTAGTACCGTAAATATTCGGATCTAGCCTGTGTGTCGAAGTTCTGAGCAATTTGTTTTTTCAAAATGCAACTATTAGGTTAAATGTTGAGAAAGTTTATCTCATTCTCTTAAGCTCATAATTCTATGAACCTCTTTCAATATGACGCTTGCTCTAGGAGATGCAATCCCATATTTAGCAAGACATGCATGTTGTTTTAGACAAGAGGTGAATTTAACATGCTCTTGAGTCGCTGAAGAAGGTATTTGTTCAAACTTTAGGGTAAAATGGACGAATGTTTCGCTGTTAGAATGCAATACACCTCCACGATGATAAAAAAAATGTGATTGAATTGGCAAAGTTAATGCACATTTTCACTTCTAACACCATTGTATGCAGGTATTTCTTACCATTGGTAAATTTAGGCCATCACTGGCAATAGTTGCACCCAGTAAGTCATAATCCATCCCGCGCCGAACTATCCTGCTAAGGTCGACTCGTTGAGCGCCTTGGATGAAAATTCCAGCGTGGCCAAACTTATTAGTAACACGTTTGAATACTCAATGAAAAGTGATGGATTTCAATGCATACCTAAATACGGGGTGTAGCTTAATTATTTACCTTAATGACTGTGTACAATATGCGGCATTGTTTGCATTTTAACGTCAATATTAAGGGAAGCTGATCAGATCTTGGGCTCATTACACTTCTTATTGACCATACACATCTCCGGATCGGCTCCTGCGTCTCTATACAGACATTACCCTTACATTAGACAGCACGTAGCCACAACTGCCTATAAGCTATCTTATGCGATCACCATTACATTGATACATGAGTAGTCGGCGCTGATGATCACTATTAGTTAGTGGGCTGCGAACAATAAAAAAACCGCGCAAAGGACATTCATGGTGGGATAATAGATAACTGTGGACACAAACACACACACACACACAGACACACACACACACACCACACACACACACACACACACACATATATATATATATATATATATATATATATATATATATATATATATATGTTTAATTATATATAATGTGTGTGTATATATATCCATATATATATATGTATATATATATGTATATATATATGTATATATATATGTATATATATATATATATATATTCACATATATATATATATATATATATATATGTGTTTATATATATATTCATGCATGTATATATATGATGATATATATATATATATATATTATATATATATATATAATATATATATATATATATATATATATATATATATATATATATATATATATATATATATATATGTATATATATATATAAACTCAATTAGTAAGCAACTCAAACGAGTGAGGACTAGCTCGACATATTCACGGCTTGTAACATGCAACTGTAAAGTCAAACAAAACTCACAAAATGTGCTCTTTTCTGTGTGAAAGGCTTCAATCAACAAACGAGGACTTACATAGCGATATGCTTGGAAACAAGCTAATTTTGTGACATTATTAATGATATATTCAGGCGGGGCCGACGCCGGGTACGGTAACAGGGACAAGACTACATTTTCATAAGCTGATGTTTTGAGCAAGGTAGAGTACCCTTTAGCAACCTCATAACGAATCTTAATGACGAATGTCTGCGACTTGGTAGTAGGCAAAAACGATTGGGGGTCAACAACTCATGTTACTATCAGTATTTATTTACCCAACCACACAGCTTCGTCATCCGATGTTTTGTACAATGAAACTCAAGATGATCAGCCCAAAACCTATGTAGCCAATCTAAATCAGGAAAAAAGCAACCAAGGGCGTGGAATGTGGCACAAGGGAACAATAATAACAATAATTCAAAACCCTTTCTAATAAAACAAATAGACGATCAGTTGACCGTCTTGCCTAGAAAATAAATTATTGATGCGATTCTTATTGCCACCACCAAGTGTTTATCATCATTGCGAGCAATATGAATGAAGATTGGTATTTTCGAAACGGCAATTGTTTCCTTGATCATTGTCAAAATTAGCTAGCCGCAAAGTATCTTTCATTGCACAGCAATGTTAGATATTTCATAGCTAAATGTTGCCGTTTATAGTTGTAGGGAGCATGATGCCAAAGACTTGTTGTTAACTAGAGCAACGCTTTTCAACGACTCAATGAGTCTAACATCGGATAAAGCCGCACATTTCAATTGTGCAGAACTGGAAAAGAGACATTAACAAAACGTCATCAATGGATGGATTATTGATTGATGTATCTAATTTCCTTCTCTCAAGACAAGCAGGGTATGGTTGGCGGAAAACTTGGCCCGCAGTGCTGCCTACATGCTCACTGTAATGTTTTGCTTTTCTGTAGCTTACTGAAATGAATATGCGGACAAATATGGATTTTAGCTTATATATTGATGTAAATTCTCGTTCAAGGTAATGGCGGAACAATCGTAGACAGCATGTTGTACATTTGTGATAAACGCATCGGTATTTCTGGATCCAAATACAATATTGTTTAGGGCGCAATAATTTGCAATACTTTCGAAATCTATTTTATTTTAGTTAATATATATTTAGCAACACCATATCCAAAATATACTAAACTAGTGGAACATATTTTTGGAAGGGACAGCAGACCCCTACCCCTTCGAATTCTATAATTTCCATTTACCAACAAATGGAAAATAAAAGACATGCTGTAAAATCATTTAAAAAGTAATAGCAAATGCATCAGATGCCTCAGGCCTTGATGTTTAGCTTCTTGGGTACCTAAAATACAAAAATCTAATAGTCAGTAGTCTGATTTCTTAGGGTGTGGGAGTTTTATACCTGCATTACCTACTTGCAACTTTTTTTTTGCAGCACCTTCCCCACCCCCGAAATGAATTGATCCCTCCATTGTAGTAACCTATAAATGCCTTATAACACTGACCCCAAATACCATGGACACGTGAATACATTTAACGCTTAGAGTGACAATGGAGAAGACGGTGTAACAGTGTCGCTATTAATATAATACATCTACATCAAACCTCAGTGTGCTCAATCAACATTAAGCAGTAATTCTACTGAAAAAACATTATCTTTTTGTAAGTTATGTAATTGTTATCCATATTGTGTGATATAATAGTGATTTTGAAGGATTAATTGCGGATGTCAAATTTAATTATAGCTTGATAGTCCGCCCTTCAGACAAGTACATGCCGCTGTTTTCATTTTGCTCTGTGCTATCAGCTTAAGGATTGATTAAGTTCTAACTTTTCTAATCAAATCACGTATTCTAAATCAGATTTCCGCTTTCAGGAGTTGATAACGATAGAGTGTAACTTGATAGATGACTGTGTATTTTGCCATAATCCATTGTCAATGGAAGAGCCAACTTCTACATTGACTCCAAAAGGCTGTGATGGCCTTCTGAAGGTCAGCAAAGCTAGAGGCAGTGCTTTAACCGTTGCTCTTGGCCAGACTGTTCATGTAAAGTGTACACGTAAATTCATAATATCCAAAGCAATCCATTATCACAATAAACGAAAACATTCTGCCGATAAGACTTTAACAACATTCGCACAGTAAGCCGAATGTGTGATTGTCCAGATGCATACAATGGCAAGAGAACAAAACACAAGCTTATTCCAGTCAGGACGATGGATTCCCAAGAAAAGATACTGAAGGCATGTGATGAGTTCAAAGGAGAATGAGCCGACGTAGTAAAAGGAAGGGTGCGTTATGATCAAGATCTCCCGACTGCAGAGGCAGTTTACCACAATATTTGCAGCGTCAACTTTAGTTCGGGCAAACAAGTGCCAAGTATATTTATAGTGATAACATAACAGAGGGCTGCAAAATGTTAAAAAAATGTACACCCAAGGACAAAAATCCGAAGCTTATCAGGCAGTTGTAGACTACCTTAAAAAATATGACGATGCACAGGTGACCATCACAGATCTGGTACATAAGATGATGAATAGCTTAAAGGCACTGATATAGAGCCATACAGTTTCACCCATCACAGAATGAGCTGAAGATCAATTTTTATTGACAGAATAATCATCACATCACTAACTGCCAATAACCTTTTGCATAACTGCTGCCCATTTTGCATAAACTATGCACAGCCAAAGTGAAAAGAAGACCAACATAATTGAAACAGCATTAAAGTTCATAAAACAAGACATTGATCAGACAACAAAGACTTATCCCACCTGGGTGTTCAAATGCACCCTCACTTTCAATTGAAGTTTATGACGGACTCCCTATATCACCCTGGGTTTTCGTACAGTTAAATGAAGAAGTTTGAAAGTAATTCTGCAGTGGGACAGGGTACAGAAATACAAAATATCAATGCAAACAATTGTGGACGATACTCCACAGATTCTACAATGTCAGTAGTATTGATGGCAAAAGTAAATTCCATGGCTTGAACATTACTGCTATGGTAACACCCAGTGCAACATTCTCAAGAATTATACTATGAGTGAGAGTCACATCTGATGACATAACTGTTGTTGTACGGATAGTTATCCGTCCCTTCCTGTCAGAAAATGATTCCATCAAGTCTCTCTAGTACCAACTTATTACTAATACAAATGCAAAGAAGCCATCTAAAGATGTAGATCTGCTGTGGAAGTTGTCGCTACTGCTGAAGGTCCCAAGAGCGTAGTGGTTTAGATTTATCATGCAATTCGTCCACAAGGGAGAACACCCTGGTGTAACATCGGTCAGGTTTCTTCCAATGATTGACATGGTTCCGAATGATCTGACCTGCATTTATTCCACGCTAAAGGTCATAGCTTTGCACGCCCATCAGGACAAATTCTGTGGTCACATTTGATCAACCACTATGATGAAAGGCATACGCCATTGTGGAAAGTTAGCCGGAATTGCAGCCAGCTGTCATTCGCCTGGGAGGTTATCATACACAATTGTGCTTTCATGGACCCATTGGCAATCTAATGGTTGGCTTAGGTCTTCATGGGCTGTTGGAAGTGGTGTATGCTCTAAGAAAAAAGCAGTCAGCCGTGTAGATCGAGGCCATTTGCTCATTGATGCAGCACTGAATACACCGGTTATCTCAAGTGCGCTGTTTATGAATCACCTCCATCAGTGGCAGGTTAGTAATATATCAATACCCTCAGCTTGTCTCATCTTAAACGAATAACTGTTTTAACATTGATCATTAAATTGCTGATAACAAAATAAATATTTAAAATTTAAAAATATGCATTTCAGATGCTACTGATGCTGATATGATGGATATGGAGAACAACCGTTCTGCATTGAAACTACTATTTGAGATAATTCTTTCTGTGTCATTGTCTTCTTCTGATTTGGACAATTATGAAGTCAGGCATGCCATGAGAGAAACATTGGAGACAGAAAAGAAGAGCTTAATGAAAAACCGGACAGCTATATTTTGGCTCCGCAGATTCTTCAAGGCAGAAAGACAATTTGGAGTTAATTCGTCAGTGTCATTATGACATGTTGTCATACCTCGCTGCCTCACGAAATAATCTTGATGTCAAGGATGTGCATGCGTACCTACAGAAAATGCTCAACCTTGAAGTGGATCTCCCTGATGTATGCAGACATTTAATACATAAAGTAAAGCCGGGGTACATCAATTCACTTACTCCTCCTACATGTATGGTTCGTTCATCACATTCAAGAGTTTTTACGCATAACTTGCCTGATTTTACTAACACGATGTTAACTATGCTGGTAACTGGCGATTCTCTGGTATACTTGGTCAAATAGGTATTTACAAAGGCTGCAATTCAAAAGCATGACATATATATGACGGTTATACATTATTAAATATATGTAACATTTACTTTTATGCTATGAAAGTCGATATTATAAAGCATGATTTTCTAACCAGTTTCTAGAGTCTAGCACAGTCTCTGTCTAGATAGTGTGCCATTTTGTCAAAGCAAAATAATTCATTGACCTTTCTGATAAGCTTTGGTAATCCTACATTGTCTGGTGACATCTCTAATCTTAGCTCAGTACCTATGTTGATATACGTGGTGGATGCTGATACCTGGAAACCTCTTGTGGCTGATAAATCTTATCAACAAGCTTCTTTTCACATTTTCAAATCAACAATTTGATGCTATGGTTTAGTTATTGGCTTACTGCTGTCGATACATTCGCACATGATGCTACGCATAAGTCATTTAACGGTGTAATGCTAAAATCATTGTGGAATAAATGGGTTTACCCTCCGAGCAAAAATAAGGAACTATGAATCTGCTATGAATCCAATTGTAAAATATAGCAGTCATTATCATAAATCTCTGTCTAGCGCATTCAGCTGCGTGTATTGGCTATTCAAACGGGATACGCTATTATGCGCTTATACATAGATTTTGAAACAGTTGGCAGGCTCTTCGGTATTATGATGACGCACATGCCATACAAAGACATTTTGGTTTTGCTGAGCTATTGTGTTGGTGAAATAGCAGATAATGCAAAAAGTATATCGTTAAGAAAATACGTGACAACTCTGCAGGCTCACACGATGGCGAATGCACACATGACGCGTATAGTGATGCTCAATACAAATATAACTAATTCCATGAGTGAGATATGAAGCCGGATAGCTACGCATGAAACTGCTGATATGGTGTGAACTTACATACATCTACGAAGACGTGCTTAATAGGACAATATATATATATATATATATATATATATATATATATATATATATATATATATATATATATATATATATGCTGCGGCCAAAGAAAGGTTTCATTTGTAGCAGATGCATTTAAATATTTCAAATGAAACCTGGTTAGATAAACGAAGTATATTTCGCGGTTATATGCATGAAGGATATATGTTGCATTCGAAAACTGCTGTATCATAATCAGCCATTGCATATTTAGGTATGTCACCTTTGTTATAAGTCAGGTAGCAGTTCCCGGTTTATATAACTCATGTACAACACAGAAACTGCAGTGCATGAGTGACACTATGCAGCAAATTGTTAACATTGTACTGTTTGGCATCATGCAGCGTGTGCTAGAGAAAACACAATGTGCAGTTAAAACTGCATAATGTCTGCATGCTATATGACATTGCTTCCTGTAATAGTTGTGTTATAAGCGTTGAAAGAAAACGCTTTGCAGGATATACATATTTTGTAGAATTGTTAATAACGCAAAGCACCGAAAAGAAAATATAATTTCATTTCACACAATTTCCTTGGATGTACAATTTCTGATGTCATTACAAATAGCCACACAATTACGCCGTACTGTGACGTACGGAACCATTAATATGTGTTTAGCGTAATTTGGCATCGATCCACGTTGCATGGTATTTGGCATGGTAAGGAAAGCAACAGGTCTCTGACCCATTGCGTATATATAAATCTACATGATTGGACGGGCATATTGCTTACCGTGAACACAGACAAATGATGGTGGATATATTGTTCGAGATTGTTTGTGGTAATAATAAAAAAACATGCCCGTGGTAGCTCGCACAACAAATAAGTCATCAAGAAGGTTTGCGATGCGCAACAATATATATATTATATTTTGTTTCTCACATTTAATAATGTTCTACTCTAAATTTGTTCTTACTTGACGTCTACAAAACTGCTTGACGCCTTTACAAAATAGGATGTATGTAAATAAATCAATATTAGCAATCCAAGTTATTCACATTTGTCGCTCCATATACATTGAGTATTGAGAAGCTAAGGTAGGTCACACGTTCTTGATTTTCAGCAAGGTTTTTATATACTCGCAACTCGCAACCACCCTTTCCCCCTTTTGTATCTGGACAAGCCATGTTACAGAGATGATTGCGTTTCGATATATTTGTCGGGAGGAATGTTTTAAGCTCTGGTCAAGTTTATTGACCAAATTGCATTGACATATTTAAATTACGCTTAGTGGGAAGATCATTACCTGACACATATGAAAAGCATAGTCATGCCATTATAAATGTGACTATTGTATTTTGCTAAACATTTTCGTTACAAAACAATAAGTATACACACGCTCGTCTTGCCGCTATTCCTTATGGCACAAGTGTTGATTGATTTAGCCCCAATGGGGGTACAAAAACCTTTAAGGTAAAGGCGGTTGCTGCTCAGCACCAGCGCTCCATACAAACAACAGCAATTTTGTATTATTCTCTGTATGCTTTTATGTCACTAGACTGCACATATCCAATACGCGTACTTAAAACCTACTTGGCTTAAGTCTGTCACGCGCGTCACTGCTCCTCATTTTGCAGGTCTATTTGCTACCCGATAATGGCCACTAATTGAAGGATTATATGTGGCTACAATCGAAAACGCCATAGTTCTAAAACGTTATTGGCCATTATTCAATATAAGCTCTCTGTCAAAAGTAACAAACCATGTGTGCAACAAAGCTGTGCAATCAACTACAATATCATCGCCTAGAGAAAGCCGTTGGAGACCACTAAAAATATCCGGTAGTTGGTTGGCTGGTTCCGCATTGTCGTTCCCTGGATTATTATGGTGATTCGCATCAAACTGACTATGAAACAAATGACGGTTATATGCGAACCAGGTACATGTGTTTCTAGGAGATTTTTAAGAGGTGTTTTGTCACCTGTGGTGGATACTGGATATTCTGCACTGAACGTTATATACTAGTCATGCCATTTAATGCTGTTTTCAGAGAGCCCCCCTTCACAAGTCACTGACCCCAATGTGTGGCAGTCGCACATGTTTAAACAGAGCCCCTTAATACGGGGGAGGACTTTGAAGCGAGCAAATCTACCAGTCTTAGATGCAACACGGATGGCGTGCAGAGAGTAATCAACACGGATGGCGTGCAGAGGAAAAGTAATGGCCATATATGGGAAGCTGTCTTTCGTGCTTTAAAACGCCTAGAACAGTATGAACGACATCTGTTAGAATTAAAGCAGCAGCTTAAACAGGTCAGTTACTTACTCATAGTAGACAGTTTAATATATGAAAAGCTAATATATAAGACACCAGTTTCATATACATGCGTTATAATCGGAACTAATTTACCATTCTTCAAAGATCTTTAATTGTCATGCTCGAATTATTTTAGTTTTTGAAAAACTGTCCCAAGATTAACATATGCTTCAACAGTTCATGCAAAGGTAAATATCTGCATAGGAATATCTTTTTACACATCGAACGTATACCTGGCCCTGTGTAAGTTTCCTAAAGAGAATCGTCCAATGCATTTGCTGAATGAAATACCTTCGCTTGCACTACGCTACCAGAGAGCAATAGCTGTAAATACGTGTCTCATAAAGGAGAAAAGCGGTTAACTGACATGTCATATAGCAGACGGAGTGGTCATTACTAATCCGAACCAACAAAAAGACGATGCCACGACGCTTATAACGCCAAGGTGATATTTTAGTAGACAGATATCCTAAAGTCTGAACAATAACCCTGATCACTGGCAATTGATATTCAAATGTGCACAAACATTCAGCCTGGTTATGCGACATACGACTGCTCTTTTGATGGTCGATTTGCCGTAGAAATATTCTATGGAATTTCTAAAGCTATCCAACAAATTGTAGCCGGAAAAAGAATACAAACGGTAGTCTACTTGGACGACATTATCATCGTTATGACAACCTCCACACAGCAACAGTACATCGACAACAAGCAATCGCTACATATCGAAATCAAGGTTTTGCAATCGCGTGTTAGAAAATTGAAGGCCCCTCGGGGCAAGTGGGATTCCTAGTAATCACATGCAGCACGTTAACGCAAAAGGTAAAAGAATTAATTTTCTTCCCGATGATTTTCGTAATAAGCCTCAGGCGCCGCTGCTTCAATTACAGTATTTGGCAAACAAGTTGGCGTGGTCTTCTCACATTATACGTGGAAGTTGAGGTGTTGAACACGTGTCAAACATCTCGTTGTGGTAGACGTGCATAACTATACTTTTCTCTAAAGTCTGTGGCACCACTGGCAGGCGTACACATGTCGTCTCCACTGATTCCTCTTGTAAATGAGCAGGTCTGTTCTTAGATCAACAGGACCGGGCCTAAATAAACTGAAAAAAGGACATGTTCAGGTGATTCGATAGGCACGTTAATGCGAAGGAAATGACGATGGGCTTATGAGATGCCACGTGAAATGGTGCAAATGAGTATATAGATTATATCTAGTTTTGAGCCTAACATCCCCCTCAATATCAGCTTTTCGAATATTCCTTTATTTATTCATGACGTAACACTTATGTGTTATTTATTTCTGTAACGTCATGCATTAGAGACTATACTTGTAAGTTGATGTATCAACCATCTATGAATTAGGAGGGAGGTATATTGACCTATCAGGAGTCACCGGAGTGGTCTTCTCTACTTCCTGACCAACGACGAGAATGAGACATCATCCCCCATTAGCATCACATTTGATGTCTTAACGACCGTCTTCTTACGCGCATGGAGGGATTGCCGCCCATATCTGGACGTGTTAACGTTATTTAGGTCGGGCGCAGCCTCCACTGAGCAATAAGTTGGTAAGCAGCAGCAGCAGCGTGGTTCCCTTTACCATTTCTATTAGAAATGATTTTCCTTATACATGAGTATACAGGGGGTTAATTTTATACCAGTATTGTGTGAATGTTGTATTGTATACCGTCCTTAATTAATTTAACCTGTCATGTTTCATATGCACTGCACAATTGAAAACATGCAAGATGTTGAGCGCGAAGCTTAACCAACGCACGTTAATCAGCTTATTAAGTGTCCCCTATAGTGATCTCCACGTCACATAATCCTCATCTCACTCTACAAGCGGGCAGCTCCTCCGTTATTGAATCCATCCATATTGCCATTCATAATGCTCTGCTGTTGATGAGCACATATTATTTACTTAATATAGCGACATACTTATATCCGACGATCTTTGCATATCAACCATGTTATTAGTGTATTCATCTCTACTTTTAGGCGTGCTTCTCCCTCATAAATAAACTTGCTGTAAATGCAATCAAAGTTTTCACTCTTAGTGTATCATTTGAAGATCGGTAAGAACAACGTCTTCCCTTAATGTTAATTAATCATGAGTTGCTGTTCAGCAACTACTGTGAGCACAATAACGATAATCTCCTTCTTGCTGTTAATAACTATTGTCCATCTTGCTAAAGGAAAGGCAAAAAAAGGTGGGAATCTGTACATTCTTGCGACCATTTTATGCTGGAAAACCTCAATTATTGAGACTTTAGAGACGTACCAAATACCGTTGGTGTACACTTTCGTTTTACAATGCATTAATTGCTGTGACGAAAATTGCTTGAATGTATTAAGATGAATATTAAATGCGTTGGTTGGTGTAATTCAAAAGATGTGCTTATCATATTGCAGCATATTGCAGTTTTTGCCATGCTCCAGTGGTAGCTTTGGGAGACCAGTGCAATTTATTGTGGAACTTCTATCCAGTATCTGTAACATATTTCAATTAGACCAATCGCACTGTTTGTGTATGCATACCAGATCATTGCAGTATTGTATTAAACCATATTGAAGCCAAGTGTCAGTTAAGATGTATGTTTTATATATTTTATATTGATAATCTGTCCCTTCTGGTCACGACATTGTCGACCTAATGATCAAGGGAAGGGACGTTTTGATTGTTAAGTTTACTGCGTTAGAGTGAGCAAGCAATATCTCAAATCTACCTCTAGACGGCTTACGGGCACAATCATCATAACCATTTTGAAATCATCCTTAATACACTCTCCTGCGTTTATTACAAAAGGCTCGGGACGAACTCTGTCATGTATGTCACATACTTTGTGGGTTACGTCCCAAAATGAATTATTTGAATAGTTTTTCACAGGTAATTCCGCTTTAACACCGATAAATTATCGTTCATATGTTGATTCAGCAACAACAAATCGGTTACATGCCATGAGAAATGCTGATGTTTGCGCAGATGGTTTTTGCTAGTATTATTCGTCGAACCCTGGCTGAACAGTATGCCTGATCCACATAATATCATAAGCTCCATATGCCGCTAATATAGCCGTCATAACACCTGCCACGCAGTTCATCAGCAGTGTCATTAAGAAACGGTGCCAGTCTATGCCAATTGCTCACGAGGACAATACAGGAAACCACCTTGAACTAACTTTGATATACAGATGCATTCTAACATTTAAACAGGTTTGCCTACTATATGCCTAAACAAATGAACCAAACCGTTTCTTTTTTTTTATATCAAATGCTTCATTTTAACCAACTTAACGCTTTTGCTGCGAAACATAATATACTTTTTCTGGATGTTACATTTCTACATATTTATGAGCTAGTGCACGTGTTTCTTTCCTCTTGATGCTAATCAAAACGTGTGCAAGTCATGGGAAGAGCGTACATCTTCAGTTAATTTAAGAACATTTACATAGCTTTAATGCTTATGGATCGAATTCTTGCTCTCAATAGTAATGGATTGCAAACGTTTTGTTTCCTTTGAAGTGATAATTTAGATTGGCATGTGTGCTGTAAGAGATAGTGGAACGTTGATTTATCACTTTGTCTCGCGATCACATCAAACCAATAAGGCAGAGAATGAGAATGTTGGCTTTTTGCAAACCATGAAATGTTTTTTCCCCGGCGCATTACATTGACTGCATTGGGAACTAGGAGAAAAACGCATCATTTATGCCTTTCGCTTTGGTGTGCACTGCGAAAGAAGCTATCGTAACAAATGTAGACACATGAGTGTTTCCGTGTTTATAACGAGCTCATGCATCACTTTAATGAGCACGTTTGCTAAATTCGTAGTCGTCAATCTTCCACATAGTAACTTTTGCACCTTGGTTAACATTTTGCTGTCATTACGAAATGATGAAGGTGATTCAGTGTAAAAAATTATTTGCATTGAAAGTTGGTCTTTGTTGCCAAGCAATCAAGGTTTAACAACGACAAATTATACGACAATATGTCTGGTACGACGGTCAGAATCGACTTGAGCAAGTCATTTTCTCGAGGTTAATTTGTAAGACTTTAGTTCGCAGTCATTGCATACAACAAGGAGTCCTGGATGTGGCCGATTCAGCGAAGCACACACCGTTGCGAGCTGCTGGGGGCATTTAGAATGGTCAGTCATCGATGAAAATAACACGAGAGGCGTGGCTGAGAACTATTCACTTCGCACGCCTGCCACAGAAATAGACCGACACAGCATGGGCAAATAGAACGGTTGATGGCCATCTCGATGGATAACTACCGGAGTAGCCTTCCGGACTCGGCAGGACCATATCGGAATGCAATATGCTGACCTTATCAAAATACTTGGTATTGATGTTAATATGAAATGCTGCACCGATCTCAAAGGTGAGTAATAATGGTGTAACCGGTGTGGTATGCGCTTCAAATAGTCCTTAGAATTACGATATAACAAGCAATACAACGTAGTACGGGTGTAATATATTTTGACATACCTGTTTTATAATGCACTGAGCGAGCTAAATAATGCTTATACATCGCATGTAACAAATAAATCCTCGGCATATAATAATTGTATTAAGCCACTTATTTGCATGGCTTCTAGTTATGCATTGCTTGCATTACATGCGCATATGTTTGTAAGGATCAGGTAGAACATTGTTTATTATTGCACAATAACTAGGCGTGACACCAATTTCTGAGGAGGTATGTCACTAAATAAATTTCAAGCTGATAGCTGAGATAATAAATTCATAAACGTTTAGTAAACTGTGCTACCAATACTCTAACACAAGCAGCATCGACGATCTTGTTGAAGTTTGTGTAGTAAAGCAAGACGGCCATGAGAGCAACATTTTGTTTAACAGTAAGCTCTGCACGGAGTACCCACAGCTGCTCGAGAGATTGTCCATGGGCCCCAACATAATGCATATACTCCGCACCGCTGCTATCTCAGGAATGTATTTTGGAATGCTTTGCCTTCCAACAACACTGAAATGATGCTAAGTCAACCTCAAGAAGCTTCTACCTAAAGTTCCCGTCGGAAATTGTACAATAAGGCGCTTAATTAGTCTGGATGGTCAACTGATGCTAATCCAAAAGAATATCTTTTGGCATCACAAACCTACTCGATGACTTGAGGATTTGCTTAGCGAGCTACCACACCCAGGTTTGTGTTATAACCATTCATGATATCTACCATTGCTAACGGTATGAGACCAGCTGCTTTCCTTACCAAATACCATGCAACAGGCATCAATGCCTCATAACGCTCGATATTCGTTAAGGATCACTTCTATCACAGTCGAAATTATGTCATCACTTTTACGCCGCTGCATCGTACATAGAGAGGCATATCTGATGTGAAATTACTCGGATTGATAAATCTTTCATTGCTCATCGAAGCCGATGGGGCGTGATTTATGGGCGATTGGTTTAACTACAATTGCTATGGATTAACACTTTACGCATAATGCTGCGGTATATTCAGTTGAATATGTATCGTCCTTATGTTCCAATACTATTACGTGCGATTTCCCTTTTATCAATGTTATTGATGCAGTAATACGTTTTCGTCATTTAGAAGCAATCAGTTACTGTTTTCCGCTTAAGATATTAACTGTGATTATGCGCAGGTGAACTTCCACTTTAATCATACATGGTGTTAATATCAATCATTTTCACGTTACGTTGTGTAGCATCAAGTTTGTTGTGTTTTATTCAAGTATTCACTTCTGATTATATCGATAGTTAAAGAGCTCGATTTCAATGTGTGTCAAGGTTACATATGTATCGGAGAGTGTGAAATGTATTACACCATTTAAGCACCGTCTGGACTAATAATAGTAATATACATAATACTCAAAACTCAACCAAGCTGAACACATTCCGTTCATCTATTCGACACCATATATTTAAAAATAAATGGACACAATGTCAATGAGGCATGCACTGTTTTCGTTATAGTTTTACTATTAGTGTGATTTCCTGTGAGGACAATGATGTACCGTTCACAAAAATGGCGCTGCATTCATTATTTGTCTATGTTATCCATGAAGTACACCTGGAAGCATTTTCATCGACGAGACGGAACGCAGAAACTTAAATCACCTCAACAAGCTTTGCTCTCTGCTATATTACAAAGGAATATTCTATGATCAACCATTTTTCTGTGTGCATTGATGTAAGTCAACTCTTTTTCAGAATGAATTATAAAATTAATAGGGCGACCGTTACATACCGGCACGACAATAATATGTTATGGCTGAAAACGATGACTGCACATGAAACGCATACGCTCTACGTGAATAAATGTCCAGTCCTTTGATAAAACTGAGAAAAAAGCTTTCGTCTCACATATGTATACATTAGTGTATGGTGTTTGTTGCTGTATTGTTCATGACGGATACTTACTTCAAACAACAAATTGCAAATTGCCCAGATTCTTGGTTATTTTGCAGGCTGTAAAATTCCGATTGTAATAGAATATCGTTGTTGCGGTTAGTTGCTGTGCTAGTTTATAATCTGTCAGACCAGAGGCTTTACGAGATGTATTATGACCAAGTAACAACAACTGTAGTATGGTGTTAAGTTTCACCACTCTTGCTTGACTGGTTATGCAGAGGGCTTAACAATTTGTTCTTGAGTTTACGAGCTCGGCAGGGCAAGGGTAATCCCTTGCTTGCGATGGTAAACAACACCCAAATTCGTTGATCGGCTTTTGTAAAGTCACAGCAGCTTCGTGCAATAGCAGTTGTTGGGTGCGTGTTGAGATACAGTAGGGACTTCTGTATTAAGTATAACGACTTGGCGCCAGTCCCCCTTGCCAGCGTCGATAGCGGGCATCGGGCTATTGAAATTGGAGTGATATAAAACCTACGCAATATTCAAGGAGTCTACTATCGTCAAACGTCGCGTGCATCACAAGACGTTCCCATGAATTATATTCCACTTAAGGCCTGTTGACAAAATATGAGCAGTTGTACGTGTTATTACCGAAGTTGTCAAATAGAAGTAAGGCTCGCTCATTGACGTGAGCATTGTACCCTGATCAATATTTGGCGTTATTGTTACAAAAGCCATGCCTTATATTTAACATTACTCAATAGTTGTCACGTGGCTATCATCAACGACAAAGAGTAAATCATAAGAAGGTTAAAAGATCACTGGTAATGTTGAGGCTACAATGTCAAACTTTACAATTATTATTATCTCTTTTATCACATGCACACTCGATATTTAAAAAACTAGATATAAAATCAGTAAAGGCTTGCATTGCTAAACAGGTTTAGCGGACTGTTTATGAACGCCTCTACATACGGGGTTGAATGCGCCAGCTTATTGGAGGCCCGGCGCAAGGAGAAACGGACCCAAGCGGCGGCCCGACCCCTCTCGTCGGAATCTGGGCCTGTCAAAGTCCGTCGAGACTCCATACCCTTTCCGGGCATCGTCCAAAAAGCCCCGGGTGCCCTCGCCTCCAGACCCGCCCCCTCCCCCCTTTCCCCCCTCCCATCAATAGCCCACCTAAATATCCCGAGAGACGATAAGAAATAGGCATACAAGGCCCGACAATGATGGATTACAAAAGCTGCACGTACACCTCTGCGGGCGCCCATGTCTTGGCGTCTACTGTACGGTTCATAACGTCTACTCAGCCAAAGGAGAGGGTACGATTGCTTGTCGAGTCTGCGGCGTTGGCGTTAGAACCTCTCAGGCTCTTTGTGAGTCCTGTGGTGCAAGGTAAGAACGGTTCACTAAATGGGGTCTGCGGCAGCAGACTCTGTTGGCAGTGATTTCTGCCGCCTCACCTCAATAGACCCTTCAGACGTCTTCAGGTGATAATTACACGAAACATCAGGCAACGATACCATGAAATCTACACAAGCACAGAGGATTGTTAATCCGACGTCTCAGGGTCGGCGTCCTCTTCAAACAAACTGAATCATAGGATTGGTCGAGGGTTCCACGGCTCAGAATTATTTGGAACATTCCACGAGGGTTTAAAGGACGTTATGACAAAGCAACCCACACCGCCTTACAGTAAGCGTCTTCACATTGTTTGGCACGTGTCTTGAGTGAGTGCTCTTTGCGAAGCTATACATTCTCGGTCTTGATCAGCCAGTGATGTTGGATCTGGATTGGTTATTGGTCATATTGGTTCCCTGATCTGGGCAAAACGAATGCCTTGATTTGCCGAAATAAGCGCACAACAGTCAATGTTTTGTTTATTTCTGACCTCTGTCTGCCGCTATTTGTTGTCTATGAAACTAGCTGTACACCTAAAACTACAAAAAGCGTTTAATGGGTATGTTGTGCACTTTCAAAGGCACATGAATGTCATACTCTTTTTATTTTTGAAAATATAACCGGTGTTTTATTACATCGTCATTGATGCTGTTGTGAGCAAAGCCAGAACGGATATCTAGGCAAGGAAAAAGTGGCTGGTATATGGCAATCTGCCAACAAGGGACTGCGATAAGCTTTTGAAATTACCGAAGTTTTCAGATTTAACACCTTTGCGTCCTACTCATGTTACTTGCCAAACATAAATATGTCACATTCTGATGACTCGACAGTAGAATTCAATATGCTCTGCACATGCATATATCGTACGCGATCTGAGTCGGGCACAACAAAATCTTCATCCAACAATTGACACAGACTTCAATCCCTCTTAATGAACTATCGGATCTTCATCGTATCTGTTAGGCGTCTTGTCTAAACGAGAAAGTGATGTATGCGCTGGAGATTCTAATTATCTGCCTGGTATGAGCTTCCACATTATCACAGCCAGCTGTTTGCATTGATAGTTATTGCCAAAGTAACTTTGTCGTCGTTATAAAGGATGGGGCGCTGTGCCTAACCTGCCCATGAGAGGATGCATGTTTTCTTCTAGCACCAATGTACAACGTGCTGATTGTAAACTTACAGAAAAAATTGGAAATTTAGCCTTAAACGCTATGTCTATTACATTACCGACAAATATATAATTATTTCTTGCTGAATGATGCGCAGTTCCTAATTTGCGTGTAACTAGGCCCGCTGTGCTACCTACAAGCTGAATGTTGTTGTGTTGTATTGCTGAAGCCCATCGTAAATCATCAGAGATTAAATATTGGTTGTGGCCCATAGAATGGGTATATACGCAGCGGTTAAGTGGAACATCCATTGGTATGCTCAAGTGGCAATTTATTCATTGAATGGTTGCTTGTGACACGTTTTACGTTAATAGAC
Source organism: Urechis unicinctus (assembly GCA_034190875.2). NCBI lineage: Eukaryota > Metazoa > Annelida > Polychaeta > Xenopneusta > Urechidae > Urechis > Urechis unicinctus. The sequence continues at coordinate 57,755,499 of CM067351.1, read as the reverse complement.
AGATTCGGAACGGGTTTCTCCATAATTACTAAGCCTACTACGCTGTTTTGATAGTTCGTAATCCTTGTCATAACACTCATATAAATTGAGTTTGCACAATAATTCCCCTTTCGCCCCATTAAGCCATTGCCGACACATACGACCACAGTAGCGGCACGAACCACTGTTATTTAGACGCATACCATGCCACATACAATAATCGGGTGTTACTAGTTGCGCATTGTGTACACATCTGCTGCATAATTGTAATTCGACGACAGTATATTGTACAACATCACCAGGTAATTGAACGCCTCCACTATTTCACCTCCCCCGGTTCCTTTCTTGTCTTTCTGCAGTTGAATGTCCGTAGCATGGCGGCGGGTACGTGTCAGTTTTTCGACAGCGAGCATTCACCTGTGAATATACAGTTTCAGATGACTATCTCGACACACCACATTTAATGGCTAGCCATCACGATAGTTAGGATTACCGTGTGTTAATTCCATCCGGTACGGATGCAATCTTGTGCATTAACAACTCATTGAAGGTTTTTGCAGTTGAAATTGTGCATTTGTTGTAAAAGATATCCATTGTATATAAGATATTCACTGCAATCAATACCCGCCATTAGCTGTCGCTAGTCCCCACAAAAGACGTTAGTTGACAGCCGGATTATTTGATTTTTGTTGCAATCATAACGAATAATCATTATGATTGCATAGTTCATTATTAGATCTGTCTCACATACATATGCTATTCTGTAGTTTTAGTTAGGTTTACTTTCTCTTGGGCACGAACCGATTGAGTTGAGTCATATGAAGCTAATAGCGCTGATTATTCGCCGTTCCAATGGGTGCACACGTGGAACGAGATACTTTATATGTTGCATAATTACTACTAACTCCTCGTGCGATGATCGGTCTCGAAAACAAAGTGCACTTTGTTTAATCTCAAAGCAGATACCACGGTGAAAACACAAGCAGCTTACAATGACATCAATTGCTTATGTCTTTATTCTGCCTTGTTTTCTTTTATGTTGTGTATGAGCTGTCGGGGAACATACCGAATTTAGCTCATCATGTGTGTTTTGCTTTCGTGCTGCAATGCAATATGGATATGCGGGCATCTTCATCAGAATTAACGATATGGGCTGACGGGGTCTTCCATCAGCTACGTTATTTTAATGTTGTCAAAAGCACCTGTGTTTCTTCACAAACAAAATAAAACCAAATAAAAGTAGGTATCACTAATTACCACTATTTGTATTTAACCTCCCTGTAATTGCTCGGTTTTGAGCATCACAATATGCTGGTATGTTTGGATGATGATGTAACATATCCATTATGTTTGAAAATATACTCTTATTATTAATTCATCGTTCACCTCTTTGAAACCACTCAAATATCCAATAAACACTTTATCGTTGGATGGAACCATTGGGAATAGTACCCATTAGACTCGCGTACCCCTCAACAATTGTGGCACGTTAGAGGCACCTTGTTGCCAATTCTACCAATAGCTCGAATTTCTCGCTCCTTATAATCTAGTTTAATTATCCCAACAATAACTATTACAATGTTGTCACTTATGAAATATGAAATAATTTAAGTACGGGTCACTGAGTGATTAGTTATAGCATTGACTCCTTCAGTGCAGCGCGCGTTAATCATATAACAATCACAGGACCTTAATAATAAGCACCTATAGCACTGGCACGCAAATGCCAGATCTTGTCCGAAGGCTCTCATTAACATTTGCAGTGCCAGCCCCCACCAAGCATTTAGGAACTGCATTTGTCACCCTCTTTAATTTACATGTCTAACGTTTATTATACACGATATCAATACCGCACAAAATTCTTATATCAAACGATGTATAAAACAGATGCCATAGAGGTAAGCGATCATTTCGGCGTATAGGCTATCTCTTTTGTAAATATTTAGAAGATGTCGGACAGAGCATCACAACCCGATATTGGTCACCTGGTAATGTCAGATCCCATCAACGTAGCGGATAACCTTTACACACATTTGTCAGTTTGAAGTCGTTTTGCATACTACTAATTACAATAGGTGATCACCGTATTTGATTTGCTCATCTCATACGCATCAACCCAAAATGCGTCTTCTAATGGTACATTATTCAAGTTAATGAAGAATTATGTGCCTGGGCTAGATTAAACGTCGGCTTCAATGGGCCACAGCACAAAAAGGTAATGTCACTTATCGCTTTATCACCGTGGTCTATGAAAATATAGCCGTACAAACAGTATGAGTTAAACAAATATAGCCAACTACACATGTGGTCGCCCAGCCATCCCGCGGTTTACAGAGGGTTTAATGGCCTGCACCTAACACCGAGCAGAAATTTTGAACGATATTCTCTATTCATCATATATTTTTCAATCTTAAAGCAGGACCAATAAACCAATGGCATAATTGGTGGTCATCAACATGAGGGGGGACTGTCATGTAAATATAGTTTTCTCGTTCTGTACGAGTTTTGTAGGCTTTGTTGAAAAAAGTGGAGGGTTTCAAATAACCTAATATTGTTTAGGCTCTGGTTTGTGGCCACTTTATCGCAACCTATTCACTGGACAGAAATAAGTGGTAACTGTGCTGTGCTGCTAATTGGACGTCGATAAAGCAAGTAACTGAAGCTTAGCCTGAAATACAAGCGTGGCATGCAAAATCTTATACTAAGAGCATCAGACAGTTGTATAACACGCTGCAGAGTAAGTTTTCTTCTAAAGCAGCATGAAATACATTTTACAATACTATTGCATCGTTCGAAGCAAAACAAGATGCTTAACTGTCCGCTAGCATCAGAAGTCTGAAGAAGTGCGAGTATTTTATGTATTACATATATATTGATGGTAATGTAATGCATATAATATTATGCACGTAAAGTATTGATGAGCGAACATGATTATAACCCATAAAATCAGATACGCTGGAGTAAATTTGGATGTTCATCAATTATACACATACAAAGAACGAACGCAGTCCTTTTCATAATGCGAGATATTGCTTGTCACGTTGAATAACAGACAGTGTCGTATTTGACACTTAATGAAGAAGACCATTCTTCCTGGTAAGTTCTTCAAATAACGAACTATTAAACGACTAGAACAAAATGCATTAAGCATCAGGTAAATATGCGTATGGTGATCTGCCCATGCATATATGTTGAACACACGTCTCCGCAATATTGATAATAGAACAATGGCGTTGCCTGAACATTTAGGTTACTGCAGAATGAGTCAGCTTTAGTAGTTTGCCTGAAATGGAAATAAGCAACACATATTTCACTATTTGTATCACCAAGCCTGTCACACATCATGCTTTTTCCTAGGCTGATAGTAGTCATGTTACAGCAGATTGGATAGCACGTTTCACTGTGTTCAACGCACTGCAACGGCGCTGATCCATCGTGCATTTATGTCATTACCATGCCAAGTGCAGCACCTCAGTGTTTTGATGCAATTTTGTAAGAATATACACAGCCATTGTTGCATAAAACATAAAGGCACACGGAACCACAATTGATTTACTATCACCTGCGAATTATTATGACTGCTATGACGCAAATTTTACAAATTGATAAAACAATTGATGCTAGTAACAAAGACACTATGATCAAGGTCACGTCATAGACGGTCAAGGGTGATCGTAAGTTGTACACTCTTCAATAAAAATGCTTCATCATGTTGTTGCAAGAAGTTTCATCTCTAATCACCATAACTCCCGTCATTGGTTGAATACGATCATTACCATCCAGACAGGTATAATTTCGAATGCTATTTTATCATGCACGTATAGATAATTAGTTGTAAAACAGTATTAATGTATAGGTTGCCGATTACATAAATCGACTACAGTTTTGTTTATTCCATGCAAAACAGCGCTGTGGTGTCCCAATTGATATACTTCCAACACAAAATGTTTTCTAACGCATTCTTATTGGCGGAGAATATATTTGTCCCAGACACATGATGAGGTAGTTCATGCCAACAACATTCATTCTGTGAAAGTGGACAATAGAGCCCGTCATGTTGCGTCTTCCAATTTTGAATTTCGGGCTAATGGATGTGTTTCTCTCTGCAAGGTGAAGAGGGTATGATTTGCTGGCCACTATGCTTATTGTGCTGCTTAAGACACAATAGTAAGAGCTGCATTGTCGCAACTGGTCGAGTACAATACACAGGGAAATGTGGCTTAAACAGCAGATATGCAGCACAATTGTGCGCAAATGTCATATTTCGCGTGACAAGCCAATTTATATAGGCTTCCGTGTTACTTTCAACAATGACGTAAACTTTCCATCAATTAAAAAAATCAATGCGACTGCATACCATTTCGTATAGTGGAGGGGGAGAGCTCATTATTGAATATCACTACATTCGCTGGTAGTTTGTATTTGTTGGTTGTTTGATTAGTCTGCATTGCTGCTATGTATATAATACGTCACGTGATATATTGTATCTGTAGAGTTGCTCGATGGTTTCGTTATCAATGTATGAATGAAAATAACAAAGCTATATGTAGCACCATAACAACATCATCTCGACGTTTACATGCTTTAAAGTAACGGTGATATAGGGGAATATTGTAATATACTAGGATCGCCGTTGGATGGTAGAGAACAATGCATAATATCAACCTAACATTGCGACGCACATATGAATGACGATTATTCACTTGTCCGCTACGATATAACTGTATTTCTCTTATGCGCACTGCATACTCAGATAAATGCCCGCTGCAAATGCAATCTCTCGATTTGAGTAGAAATTAAAGCGTACACAACGTCCAAAAGTGAGTGTAAATCAAGCATGTGTCCCTTTCTTGGCAATTAATGATTGTAGTAACAAGAGTGACATCCTTTTTGTTGTGATATACTACCGTCTGATTATCCATGGCGGGTGGTTTGGGGCTTCAATAGGCAGCAACTGATCAAATCCAGCAACCATTCGATTCAAAGAAACAGCAATATTGTTTAGACATATAGCAAACGAATTCTGGCTACACTTTCGCATTACTATGCATTGATGTCCATGGAAGAAAGTATTCAATGAATACGGAATGCGCTGGTAGGTGTGATTCAAAGGATGTGTTTGTCATAGCGTTGCATAAGCCTATTTTCATGCTGCCATGGTAGGACTTTGCATGCATATCAAATGGTTTTCATATTTATTCGCAGCTATTGTAAAATTACATAAGAGTCCCGTAATCGATGGTCGCCACAGTGTATTGCTATTATTAATGATGCTACAGAGCAAATTGAGCACAGAGCAGATCTATGTGTTCACTTAGTGCGCTCGTTTATTTACCGTCGATGCACCAAATTACTATTGTAGACTTCATTTACTTTCTTGCGTCGGAAAATGGAGGTTTTACTGTAGAATTGCTGTGTCTGTTTGTGGTTGTTTTTTTTTTGCAGCAAGAGCGCTAAATGAGCAAGGTACGGATTGATAAGTGGATCCAGCTAGAACTTGGAATATTTGTTCAGGCTACATCTGATCGGATTAAAAGTTTCACTGTGCTCCTTGCGCTGCTACCGTAATGATCGACTTTGCATATATGCCATTACCGGCTCAGTGTTTTATTTCAATAGGTAAGATTATACTCCGCCGTTTTTCCATAAAAATAAAGGCAAACGAAAACACAATTGACTTATTATCACCTGCGGAATATCATATCAGGTATGATGCAAATCCAACGAATTTATATTACCTTTTTATGCACGTAACACAGTCATAACGATGTCACATAAGAGATGGTCAATGGTGATCGTAAGTTGTACAGTCGGTATTATTAATGCTACATACATGTTATTGCAAGACGTTTCTTCTCTAATCACCATAACCTCCATCGCTCTCTGTGGTTTGCCAAATAATACATTGGTGTGACACACATTCATTGGTTTAATACGATCATTACTATCTGGATACGTATAATTTTGAATGCTTTGTTATCATGCAGGTATAGAATGTGAGTTTACGGATTCCATTTCCATGTCAAACAGTCTTATTGTATAAGTTGCCGATAACATCCATCGACTACAGTTTGGATCATTCCAAGCAAAACGGCGCTTTGCTGCCCCAATTGATATGTTGCCATTTGTTACGCATACATATTGGCGTATGATATTTTTGTTTACCTCATTGAGTTGAAAGCTTCAGACTTAAACTGCGAATGAACACCTGATGTTCACAAGCAGAGACGAATTTTGTTATTTTTTCTGCTCCAATAAGACTTGATGACGCTTGTCATTTTATGTATGATTATTCCGATCCAGGTGGCCAATAAGCTTTGCATGTGCAGCAAAAGGGTGTTTTGCACATCACGTGCGTAAATTACCAATTACGTGTGCTTTGACACTTGCAATGTGTGCACTGGTATGATGGAGGATAACACTATGAGCACATTGCATAGTTCTGCTCAAGCACCATGTAAAACGTTCTCTCTCTCTCTCTCTCTCAATATATATATATATATATATATATATATATATATATATATATATATATATATATGAATATATATATATATATATATATATATATATATATATATATATATATATATATATATACTTACCATCAAGATTATTTAATTATCAATACGGCATATCTTGAATAATGTTACGATAAAGTTTAATGCAATTAATTTTTTTTTGCCACTTTATAATCTTGGTATATTCGTTTAGTCCTCTAAAGATCGTCCACTAGTGGTCAACAAAATGGTTGGTTGTTAAAATTTATTTTCGCTATGATATTCAAAATTCAAAGATATCATTCCTTAAAGATTATCTGACTAAAATAAGACTATCATATCAAAATAGTCAAACCAAAATATTTGTCAATATTTTGAAAGGAAAAAAGCATTGACATTATTTTGACATAGTACAATCTCATTTCGTGAACCCAAGTCTACGAAAGGTTGGCGGTTTGTCCACTAAAGGTCGCGTTCGTGCTGATATAGATATAAATATATAAAATATATATATATATATATATATATATATATATATATATAGATAGAGATATATGTATATAGATATAGTATATAGAGAGATATATATATATATATATATCTAGAGATATATATATATCTATACAGGGAGATAGATATATACATAGAGATATACATATATATAGAAACAGAGATTTATATATATATATATATATATTTATATATGTATATATGTATCTATGTATATAAATAATATATGTATATATATTAATATATATATGCATATATATTCATATCTTTATATATTTAATTTTATGCATATTATTATACATATATACATATATATATTAATTTATATAGATATATCAATATATATAAATATGTATAAAGATATATATATATATATATGTACATTTAAATATATATATATATATACATATATATCTATATATATAAAAATAGATATATATATATCTATATATATATATATATATATCTCTATATATATATCTATATATATATATATATATCTATATATATATACATATACATGTATATATATATATATATATATCATTCGGTGCTGGTCAGTCACTAGCTCTTGATCCACAGACAGGCGCGGGAAGAAGTGTGATGGTCAACAGCAAATATGATATATTTCCTTACATGGAAAGAAAATCATTAGAGGTGAATTTACTCCGATGTGATTTAAACTGACAGTTTTCTTCTATTAGTGTGAATTTGCGCCGTCTTTGGCGGATATGCCGGTTGAGCCTCTATTGCTTGCTCATTGAACGACCTGGCCAAAATCATTTGCACTGCTTAACCTCGTTAGTGCTACCAACAGAGCACACGCGAAGCTTTTTGAATGGTGGGAGATAATCCGAACGTATACGTTCACCCCGAATTTGATAACCCAGAACGTCGTTCACTATTGACAGTTTCATGCTAAGTCAGTCGCATCAAAGCAGACATGGCTGGGTGGCCGCACCGACGCACCGACGGTGAAATGTATTTGGGTTGTGGCTATTTGCGCGTTTGATAATCATAGCTCATGAAAGAAACACGAATCGTTATTTGCACACAATTTAAAACCTTGCCACAGCGTCAGTGAGGTGGAAAGCTCTTAGCTTTATGTGGTGCTTACGCTATTAGCAGAGTAAAACAGGGCTCTTGGTGGTGAGAGAAATTTCTGATAATGCGGTGCGAGAGTAATAAGTTATAGCCATGACACTGCTACGTGACGAATATCGGATGATGATCAAGCACAGTTACATCTTCTAACTACTAATCATGCTGCAGTAACCGTGTACATTGCATACGACGTAATACTGCAATACCTACGTGTCAAACATGCGAAATATAGTATGGTATTAGAATTTAGTGCGACATCAGTATCCCGAATAATACAGGTCTACTTTTCGCAGACCTGATGGCTACTTGATTTATTACCCATCGGGATGGCCTCAACGAGACCCCATGCTATGTCGGCCAATATCGTTGTCAGAGGTTCATAATTCCCAGCACAACCTACTGCACTAATCTCGTTCACGCCTATTGAGTATTTCAATCTTTAACATAGCATTCAATTTCACAAAGCACTTCGCAACTCTATGTGCTTCAATCAGCAATCTACCATCCCGAATCTGCTATGGCGGATAGTACAATCAACTTTGACTACGTATGTTCTGTTTGGTTTAATGCAAAGACGTTGGGGTTGGGGATGAGATCATACAAATGTGCACCAACATCCTGGCATGCTTAGGTTGTTAGTTTCATAGTCAATTGGATGTTGAGTCCCATGTATTTCTAGGTACCAGTGACCGAAGAATACTGCATGGAAGGTTTGTTAAAGGACGTGATAAAAACGTATTTCAACAGCAACTCGAACATACGGAGCCGGAATTCAACCAAGGTACAAAATCAATAGTTTGTGCAAGCTGTGTATCATGTTTATATTTTGCAAGTCATTTAACGCAACAGCTTTGATTAGCATCAGACATCAAATACGAATGCCCATTCGTTTAACCGTGCAGTTTGTGCTTACATCTCTGCAGGTCTCCGATTACTCTGCAAGTACCTTGCACAAAGTATCACCAATTCATGCAACCGTGAGCGGCTGAAACACCATTTAATCACCTACCACCGAGTAATTTGCTGTAATTGTGTGGAGCTGCATGTATATGTTTTCGTTAATAAAAAAACACTTGACGATTAGGAATCGAACACTGTATGAGCAGTTTCTCAATTATGTCCTCATCACCAGGTTGAAAGTTCAATGTCGATCCCATCACCGAACCACATCAAGTCAGATATCATTATGGGAAAGCCATGATGTTGTCTATTTGATGGCCGAGTGTAATTGACTGTAGCAAATGTGAAATCGCCGAAGACATGATCATCACATTTCTTCCCCAAACCTGAGGTACGACTATTCATCCCTAGTCATTGCAAGGCAGATTTGCCATCAGCTTAAGCTAATATGATCCACCATAGCCACAGTTCAATGGTGCTCGCTTGTTTGAAGGCACCGCTCGGAATCAGCATCACCACTTTAGTGAACAAAGACAATCGAATTGCAGCGCACAACTAGTGATATGCCAGATGACACCTAGCTCATACGCCAACGTACGGTCCGATGTTAGGTAGGTGCTGACTTCGTAGCTTCGCAACATATGCCGATTGGCATCTAAACGATTTACTTCATCAGCCGTTCGGTTATTCGGCAGCACGTTGTTATTGTACGCAAAGAATTATCCCCAAATAGAAGAGTTTAAATGAAATAAAGCAAGCGCTAGTACACACGTCCTGTATGGCTGTTAGGTTGTATAGTAAGCGCAAATAGAATTGTTCATGAATTGATTGATATGACTTATTCGGTTTATAGGCCCTGCTTAATGTCAAATAACGACAAAGGTTCTCGTTCGAGAACATCCACGTTGAAACAGTAATCAAGTGACAGGTTAATTACACAATGGTGACTTACAAGCCCAAAAAAGTGTTCTGGTGCTCTGCAGTCGCTTCACAATGTATGGCTATTGCTTGTTTCTTCTCTTCGTGATGAGATTGCTATTGCCTTCCAAGGTAATTATGAGGAAATGAGAGGGGTTTATGCATATCAAAACGAGGGTATTATAGTCAGGTTTGTCATGCATATCAAATGGTTTTCATATATAATTGCAACTGTTGTATTAAAGTGCTGGTTGAAATGTGCACAATATTGATAAGCGATCATAGCTTGTCTCCACATCGAAGACATGGTGAGCAAGGGACGGGACTTGTAGGCTACTAATTTTTGTCATTTATCTGCCACAGCTTTGATTATTCCTGTTAGCTATTCTCCGTTAGATCCAGTAAGAAATGCATCACACCTCTTTCTTGAATTCCGTCAGACACGAATACCATAGGTATTGAAAAAAGTACGCCCTCTATGGTCGCCACAGTGTATTGCGAATATTACTGACGCTACAGAGCACATTGAGCTCAACCATGATCAATGCGTTAACTTAATGCGCACGCTTATTTCCCGTCAATGTATCAAATCACGATTGGACACTTTACATTCTTGCGTCGGAAAAGGGGGATTTGACGCATATGATAACTGTTTGATTTTATTGCAGCAAGAGCGCTAAATGGTACTGATTGACAATATATGTACAGACTACACTTGATCATATTGAAAGTTGTACTGTGTTCCAGGCACTGCTACCGTGCTGACCCACTATGCATATATGCCAATACAGTTTCAGTGTTTTGTTCCAATAGGTAAAACTATACCCCGCCGTTGTAAGATAACTAGAAAGGCAAACGAAACCACCATTGACGTATTATCACTTACGAAATATTATAACTGGTATACCGACGGATATAATATCGAATGCTATGTTATCATGCAAGTATAGATTATGAGTTTACGGATTCGATTTGCATGTCGAATAGTATTAATGTATTGGTTGCCGATAACATCAATCGACTACAGTTTTGATTATTCGGCGCTTTGCCGCCCAAATTGATATACTGCCAGTTGGCAGTTTTGGGGGTGAAAATCGTCGGACTTAAACTGAGAATGGACGCTGCTGTCGACCATTGTTATTGTTATGTTTTCTGCTCCAATAAAACCTAATAACGCTGCTCATTTTTTGCATAATTATTCCGTCCCAGGTGGTAAAAGAGCTTTTCATTGCGGCAAAGGTGTAGTTTTATACCTCATTTGCATAAATTTCCCACACAATTAAATGTTTTTTGCCACTTGTATATAGTAAATGCGTACATTAGTATGAAGGAGGATTACACTCTTAGCACATTACATAGTTCTTCTCATGTATCATGTTGTATATTAATGTAATATATATATATATATATATATATATATATATATATATATATATATATATATATATATATATATATATATATATATATATATATATATATATATATATATATATATATATATATATCATATATATATATATATGTATATATATGCATACATATATATGGATATATATATAAATATTTATATATGTATACTTTTTTATATATGCATATATATACATATAGATATATATATACGCTGTGTAGAAGCCGATGCGACAACAACATATTGAAATTACATTGATATAATTTGTGAATATCTACAGGAAAACAAATATGGAGAAAGAGGCTAATGAAATACGGTTACTGTGCTGGGCTGCAGGGAGAAGATTAAAGTAAAGCAAATCAAGTTGATGTTCTGAGCTCATTTGAAATAATTGACCAGTTGTATGTCATCTTGTGCTTATTTCATTACTAAACCATACAAGTCCTGGTGAAGATGCAACATTATTGAAAAATCTATACATGATGAATTTATACCGATTTCAATGGATATGCCACATATGGCATAATGATGGATACAAATTTGATTCGATTACAATGTGCCATCAGGACAACATTCAATACTAATTGTTACTTCTAAATAGCCATGATATTAAGTGGCATTGGTTATACTATACTACACTTCATGTATAGCCCAAGAACAAATGTATGGCAAGAAGGTTGAATTTCCACATAAACATCAGCTATACAGATTAGTGAGTGAAGCCCATTGTGTTTTTCCAAGCACCATAGCAGAGACAATATTTGACTCAATCGACTAAACACTGGCGCTTTGCTTGCGATATCCGGCCTCAAATCTCTAAGCGGCCATGGATTCCAATGCGCGCCCGACCTAGTACTCGCAAATATATACGGTTTCAGCCACTGCCAACAAAATAACCAACCAAGGCGTCTGCGTGGTTATGAACATATATTACTTCATCCAATTAGTGTCAGTGCATACTAGAATGTACACAGTCAACTCGCATGCTCTCTGCAATATTTCACAACCCCTTAAAGCTGTTTATGTACTTTGTCCGGATAGGATTATAACTGTACATGACAAAAGGCTATTCGATGCGAACGAAGGTTAGTGGCAGTTTGGTCGGTGATGCAATTTTATTTGCTAGTTTAAAACGAGACAAGCCGTGGTAAAAATCAGACAGGAAACAGTCAACAGTCAAGGTCTGGCATGTTTCAAGGTCAATATTGTCAAATATATGAGCCGGAAAACTGTTGACCTGCGTCCACGACAAAGAAAACTGTTGTTGTGGTGAATTCAACGGTGGAAGGTTATGGTGTTTGTTTGCTGTCGCGCAACGGCTGTTGCTTGATTTTGATTAATGGGCTTTTGTTGTTCAGTGCGTTTTATTTGCTGCTTCGGGGATACTTGGACTTATCGGTGTTTAAGCGTGAGGGTTGAACAATTTATCTTGTGAGAAAAGACAGGCGTTGAGACGATTTATATGAGGATAGCCTTCGACATGGACATGGTAGGGTTAGGGTTGTGAGATATATTGCGTATTACAATGGCTTCAGATTGTGCATCAACAAGACGCGCATGACACCTGATAAAATTTCCGCCGGTTTAAATTGTAGCCCACTTGATATCATCAACTACGAATTAGAAAACCTTCGCTAATTTACATATTTAACCCTTTATTCATTTGGTTACTAATAAGTCGTGGACTTTGGGCTTTATAATGGTACAGGTGATTGTTAGGCCAATTGTATTTCGTAGTGCCTGATGTTTTCTAAACTAGATTGTAGAACAAGACGATGACTCTTAAACAGTGCCCAATACTGGGTCACTCTCCCAGGAAGCAGAGCCAACACGTCAACTCAATGTATCATAGGCAAACATTGCATGGATTCGCCATAAGTTATTCTGTGCTGAACAAATATGATTTAAAAACACGGTTCACAGCAGTGCTCATCTATCAATGGGCACCCACCAAAGCCAAATCAACACCATCATTTGTCTGATACCTAGCCATTTGTATTTAAAACAAATATAATCAATACATGATAGTGCGCAGACAATGTCACGCCATGCTGTAAGTGACAAGCACCTTCCTTGATCCAAACGAGCTCAGATTATAATTGTTTTGTTCGTTTGTGGTTCGTAAAAGACTTTGATACCCGCGTCTGAAGTCAGGTGCTATTTAGCTCAAGCTCCATGATATGTCAACTCAGAGTCTAAAATGATTGTCAATGATTTGTGCTCTATCTTTAGTTTAAAGTTGTAACATAGAAAACGTAAAAGAATCATCGCAACACATTATGTATGATTAGAATAGTGACTGATAAGACAAGCCGGCAGAGGGAGGCGACTACGACGCTTTGTGTCATGACATGCGCTAGTTTGTGTCAAAACAAGAATATTTATATGATCAACGAATATATATCAGTAATCTTTTGACAGTTTTTTGCAGAGGGTAATTACGAGTATAGCTGTATAATGCCGCACTATAACATCAAAGAGCTCAGATCATGTTCATAAGACCTACTGTTCGCCATGTGTAATAATGATATAGTGCCAGGCGTATTGGTGATATCCGTTTCCGGTATTTATCAGCAGCGATGGTTTGTTCTAGTTGCTCATTAGTGGCCTCAGTGAGCATTTATCCGCCTTGACCGATTTATCGTGATAGACCATCGGCAACTATAGAGTTCTGTGGAAATGTTTGTCGGAGCCCAAATAACTAGAAGGCATCAACAAGGACCACAAGGTAACTTTTTCTCTGAATTCCTCTGATTTAACAGAAGAACTGCAAACGAGTACAAACAAAGTGCAAGGGCCGGATTCACAGCGGAACCACGAACGGCTACATGCGAAGTGATTGCAGACATGGTCCGGGCTGGCTTCTACATAACGTTATGTGAGTTAGTGCCAATCTCAGTTAGCCTCATCAAAATATATTACTTGGTTTGTTCTCCAATAACAGTTGATTAAATTAACATAATAATGATATATGGAGATGTTTAATTTGGTGTCTAATGACATTGAATATCGTCGAGTCTGCATATGATGAACCCGGACAGACAATCAACTGTATTAAATTTAGAATCAAATATAGGTGTGCCAGTGTGAACGGCCACAAAAACTCGTCTTAGTCTTATGTTGAATGAGAAGTTGGTACGACAAGTTGCGGATGTTGATGCGTACCAAAGTGATGCATGCTTCCTCAGTGGGATTATTCACGATGGTTCAATAAAAACAATTTGACCACAGTGCTCTCAATGCTGAAATATGTAAGGAAAACAGGCGATCAATTAGGATGAATGGGTACAATTAGTTTATCGGATAAAGACCAAATGTTTATACGGATACAAGATTTGCGAATCTGACTCAAGGTGAATGTGAGCAGCATAATACATCATTGCCTACCCATTTATAGTTGTCAAAATACGCTTAGCAGTCGTTAGCTACAATGAATTGTAATACATCTGTATAATCTTTGGCTACGCATTAATTGAAATCAGCTCAACCCATGGCAATAAACGGCTTTATTAAATTCCAAACCATTTAAATGTGAGTCATAGTGTTAAGCAGCAGATTAACAAAAGCTGCGATTTTTTATCCTATTTAACCACGCAATTGTGCTGTTCTTCTAGCTACACCAATTAACTGGTTTGCGGTTCCTGCCACACATCGATGGGCTATAACATTTCTGTTCATAAGGAATAATACGCTTAGCGTAAATAGTCATGCACAACATTTGTGCCCTCTGGGAGTCGTCTACAAAACTTGCAAGTTGATGGTAAATAGATGCACTTGCTTGGTGATTCAATGCCCAATCGACCTTTCTAGGTGACAGGCAGATGCGTTTTATCATATTTGTGTGCATATAGTACATTTATTGCATTCTCAAAACGCATCATTTTCGGTACAAGAGCTAAAACATATTGGTAGGATAGGTAGCATAGCATAGATGCTATGATGCTCTGTATCGGTACAACCAAGATTGAAACTGATGGTGCAATATACTTCATTTTTGTGAACCTAATGAGTTTATTAACAGGGCAGTCAGTATACGGTGTGGCAGTAAGCTTATCTTTAATGAGGCATACAAGCCGTACAGCGTGCTTACTTTGTCAGATCTTTTACAATAGTGCAGTCGTATATAAGAATCAGAGACCTATCAATGTGGCCGACGCTAAATAAAATTACTCCACAGATTTTTTTGCTCAATAATAGACGGCCGTAGCAGAAAGCATTTGCTTACGATTTCCCATTTTAGTAATGTGCTCGGCAATTGAACCCGACATCAATACCGGAAATACCTACATAAAAGCGAAGCACTTCCTCAAACGCTTCCTTTAACTTTGATCGTTTTTATGTTACTAATGCGCCAAACGAATGTACTGAGCAAGCTAAAATTATGTATTACCTACAGATGGTTTGCAACGATTGTACGGATTGCACACATCGGTGGGCGCAACGCAAAATTGGAGGGTCTGCTTTGTAATTGGCCATCTTGATAGCTCATTATTCTCACATAAGTCAACGCATGATATATAATTATAAATATATATACACATATATATATACTAATATATATATATTTATATTTAAATATATATATATATATATATATATATATGTATTTATAGATATATATGTATACATATATATATATGTATATATTTGTATATATTGAATACATATATATATATATGTATATATGTTTATATATTTATACATATATAAATATGTATATACATATATGTATATATATGAATATAAATATATATATACATATAAATATATATATATTGACAAATATATATATATGTGTATTTATTCATATATATACATATATATTTAAATATAAATATATATATATATACGTATATATATATGCATATATATGTATATATATATATGTATATACATATGTATATATATATAAAATATATATATATATATATATATATATATATATATATATATATATATATATAATATATATATATATATATATATATATATTTATATATATATACTTATATATATATAACTATATATATCATTAATAATAGAAGTTGGAATGCATGCTCTAGTTACAGGTTTGGCTGATACTTGATCGTCGATATAGTTGAACTGCCTTGCAAAAAAATGGAATGATAACGACGACCTGTATTGGTCGGACAACATTGCCAATTTTTCTGTGCATTTAAACTAGCACATGAAAGGTCATAAGATTTAAGGTTATATATATAAACATACGATACATTATTCGTAACATGGACTCTTCTGGAAATCCATCGTAGGGAGTAGCTTTTCAGGTACGTATCAGGAATGGTGACAATGCAATTTAACAAATTAAGTGGGGATGTCCATTTATTGAGTTCACTTATTGGGCATGCGTTTCTCAATACCAACGTTCGATCATTTACTGAGACGTGTGCGTTTTTTCTCTTGTTTATAAGCCATGCCTTGTGTTCTTGTCATTCTGCAGACCTGGGCAAATGAACATGCTATTGAAGACTAAATACCGAGACGTCCTCTCGACTGCTTATTTGTTCAATTGGCTATTGCAGCCTAAACCCAATATCCATTCCTATTATTCGCCCTGCGTGCCTTCACCTGGCAAATACATCAAACGGTATGAGCACAATACAGTGGGTTGCACTAACAAGATGAATATGGGTGTAGGGTTGTTTTGTCATTGTTACATACATACTTTGATGTGTTAGAAAAATCAGTGTTGCTGCGATTGTCAATAATGAGATAATTGCGTCATTGCAGTCAGCAAGCCTCGCTCTTATATTCACCAGCAAATTTATACGACATTAATCGAGAAAGTAGATGGACATACAACATGACTGCATAGCAAGGCGAATCAAACTTCTTCCGTATGAACTAGAATTTCTTTCACTACTATCCAGTGTTTTAGACCGTATAGGTTACGATGCAACGTTCAGTCCTAGCTGCAGACATGATAGTGCAGGGATATTGTGGCGCCATGGTATCTCAGTCCAGAGAACGTTCCACTTTAAGAGCGCCAAGTGCGCTTAAATCATAGCTAAGATTGACATTAAGTGCATTTATGTCATATAAGATCTATTCCCTCGTAGGGAGGTCATTGGGTCAGAACAACCACAATGTGTGTCCTGTTACAGACGGCTTATTGTCGAGTGCATCCTCTTTCTGAGATGGGACCGCCACTTAAAGTGATCATCTGAGTCATAGGGAACCAGTCCGGTTTTCACACCTTGGGATCCAACCCATAGCCTGCTGCGACCGCGGGAACCGGTTCCACGTGTGTTATATTGATGTAGTTGGATGTGTCCAGCCCCATTGCAAATGTTCGTTTCCGGCGTTTGTGACGAGACAGAAAGAGCTTATGCTGCTTAATTATTATTGTAAGTTGGCAATAATCCCCCATTGGTAGGTTTTTTCTGTGAAACTGTCAGTGCGTTTGTGATTAGTACGTTCTCAGAAAACAAATGTCTAAGCCAGATAACGAGAAGGAAACCATCTTGACAACACGACAACTCGTTAGAGTCAGCATGATAACAAGAGGAGCTGGAAGCAAATACAAACGAGGTGTTTGTCTACATGGACCTACGTCTGTGCAAGCATTGATCGACCCTGAATAGACATCACAAACATATTTATGTGTTTTTGTTACATAGTTTATGAAGATTTAGCATGTTATTCAATTTGTTAGCATAAGCAGCGTGATTTTTTACAGCTAACAGAGCATGCTCTGTGGCCACGAGAAAGGGGCACGTATGCATTTGCGTGAATTAAACACTGAATCGAAATGCGCATGTGACTGCCTACGTTATAATGCATATTTCGCAAATTATTAACTACTACTGAACCATGCATGAGCATGAACATCGCGACATACTATGTCATCGTGATAAATTGCCCGGGTATAACTTTTGAAAACAGTACCAACAGCGTCCAGTCGGTTTACTATCATCTACCTCTAACGTCCGCGCTGTAAGTGGTGATATTAGATTGTCAACAACCGTATAGAGCGAGGAAACCTGATGTACCCATTGACATTTGTTGGCTTGCCAGGGACATATAAAATACTTGAGCATACAGCTCATAGATTCCGTAAGCTTTGGGGGATTACGAAATTACACCGTGGTCAACAGGCGAGGACACTATGTAATCAACAAAATCACGTGGGGTTGTTGATCCGTCGTTTCAGGGTCGGCGTCTGTTTAAGACATGGAGTCAATTGATTTGTAGAGGCTTCCATGGCTCCGAATTAATTAGTAATTCCACGCGGTTTTAAAGGACGCAGTGACAAAGCAAAACAAGGCGGCTCAAAGATGGCGTCTTCATATGTTTTCTCGGGCGGAGGATTGAGTGAACCCTCTTTGCGTAGCTGTAAACTCTTTGCAAGACTAAATTACTGATTATTATGCAATCGCTTTGACGCCCAGTGCTTTATAAACGTTCACTACATTATACATTGTGTAGCATATTGCCTGTTATAAAATTGTCCACTGTGCTGAAATCAATGTTTCACTGCTATTCCATTCATTGTCTATTATTCTTTCTTTCTAAATGCATGATATGAGAATACCTGAGAAGCTTTGTTGATGTCTCTGGGACATTTGCTCGAGTACAGCGCAAAGAGATTGTATATTGTCTCCCAAATTATGCAAGGTTTTGTCCAGAATTTATAGTGAATCTTCATGGGGTTGAAATATCCCAATATCCCCTAATAACGGACAACCATAGACATTGGCAGTTTTGCCTCTTCAGTATGCTTGATGGATTTACTCGAAACGTTACATCGATCCATTGATTAAAAGTGACATTCGTGTGAATCTCATTCAATTACCTCACTAATATCACCAAATGCCACAAACTACCAGAAACATAGAGTTAGTTGTCGTCCTACTTACTGTTCACCAGATTGTGATACCGAATGTTTGATGGGTTTAAAATGTGATACTCTGCCAGAAACAAAATCGAGTAAATTTGTATGACTTGGATGATTATTTGTGTTTGAAATAGTAATGAAATAATTGTACTGCGGTTTTTTGGCTTACAGGCGTTCGACAACACATTATCTAATAAATACAGTACCCAATATCACGCAATGAGGAAAAGGATTAAGTGGTCAGAAACATTCGTCCCTGAAATCCACGCATACATGTTGGTGTATAAAAAATGACTTCTGATGTAGCATTTTTCGTACGGTGGCAATTCATTTTAGACGAAATTGTTAGTATCCTATCAGAGATGGTTTTATATTGGCTGTAAATGCTGTAAATTGTTAGTATCATATCAATGATGGTTTTATATTGGCTGTAAATGCTGTAAATTGTTAGTATCCTATCAGAGATGGTTTTATATTGGCTGTAAATGCTGTAAATTGTTAGTATCATATCAATGATGGTTTTATATTGGCTGTAAATTGTAAATCGATAGCTAAATAAGCTTGTGGGAAAATGTGTATTATGATCACGTATTGAGTAATATCACTTACGATCGTCGTGCGCTGATTGCATTGCCCGTCTGAGGTCCATATTGAAATGTAAGAAATTGGCTGATTAGATACTTGCTCGATCGGCAAAATCATTGGTCACTGTTCTCTCACACTTACTGGATGGAAATAAATGAGCCATGCATTGGTTATTTGGTCTTAGAGTTACTGCCGCATTGGTCATAATGCTAAATAAGTAGCCATTGTGCATTGAAGTCAATGCAGGTATCGTTGTTCAGCGCGATGAGTTCAAAAGTACAAAAGTGATAAACAGGGCCGTGATTCTTGCAAACAAAATAACGTTTTCTAACCGTAACCATTCAGTGCAGATTATTGTTATTCATTATATATATCATGTATTTTGGTAGGGATTGATCATTAACTGATTAGACCAGTATTCTTGACGTGAGCATTAATCAATCATTACCGCTCTGAGCTATGTGCTTTGGTGCATCATCTGTATACCGTGAAATAAAATGGCAATGAATGGAATAGCATTTGCTATGACGGTTACCGGTTGTTTCTCAATGAGCCGTACAAAATAATGTCATGAATTACATCTGCCGACTTGCTGCCTATTGAACGTTTCAGATAAAACCACATTTTCATCAAGCTGCACCTAACAATCTCCCACCTATTCCCGATGGCACTGACATCACTCGATCCTGTAACTGCATGAGCAGACACTGTGCTGTAATGGAACTCCCTCGGCCATAAATGAGCTTACATTTGCCTTTAGTACCATCGTAAACTTCACGTATAAATCCGACACTTTGTTCGTTAAAATTAAATTCATTCAAAAGACCGTGGAGATCATGCGATCACAAGTGATGCTTACGTACGTAAAACGTCTCGTAATCCTTGCCTCATTTCAGTGCAAAACTGCCGGAGTGATTGGTAATTGAAATGAATCACATAGTTTAGTGCATATAATTCGATTGTCGAGTGTTCAAAAAGGCAATATGTGTATAAACTTCGTACCTTATATTCGTGCTCTGCGCTTTGCTATTGCTGACCGGCGTTATAAGAGTGGACTTTCGTGATCGTTCGTGTTGTTCGAAACATAGTAGCAGAGGATGGTAGATATAACGTAAGGCCAAAGAATAAAGTGTGAAATACACAAATATCGGTCAATATATATCATTATTTATCACTTGACACATCTCGGTTACCTTAATGTAGTTTCGGCTATCCAAATGCTGTTGCAGGTTACTTGCTTATCAGTTTGTTAATTTTCAAAATTCCTTATCAAAACACTATTAATAGATGGTCCAATCATAGTTATAACATTTGCACAACATCAGCAATCTGCCGTCTCGGACGCTATTTTTGTGAGAAGGTCTGCTGTCGTGTTCCCTAATCACAGCACTTGAGCTTTAAGGCGCTTACGTCACATTAAGCCAGTCACCATATTGATCTGTGGATCGTGTCATTGAGAGCGCCACCATAGTGGCATCACTTCAACGTTCTTAATCACGGGATGTACAATGACTTTTATACATCACCAGCATGGTCCAGTTCTACATACTGCGTATTTTGCTGATGTTGTGCTCTAGTAAAACATTACATCTCGACAAGAGTTAATCTCTGTTAACGACATACGGTCTGTAACCATTTTTGTTGGCCCCTTGTCAACGACAACGCATTAACTAGGCTTTATATGTTGCATGTACTACACATCTAAACACTTGTGACTGTGACCAATGGAAGCCTCACGTGGCGTCATTCTTTGTACTGCCTTGGTAGGATTGTGGTTCCTCAGGAACACTGCCATAGAGACCGTTTCAGGCCCGAATTGGTGTGGTAATCTGGCCTCTGCCAACATATTACTCGCTCTGCAAACAGTATCCCATTCATACTCATAAATTTCAGTTCGTTTCAAACTAATATTATAAGCCTCTCGCACTGTCATCATACAAACCTCTCAAAACATTCGCTGCTTTCGATTTGAAAATGAATCGCTAATTAATTGTGTACCTCACTCTTCTCTGTCCTCTTGATAAAGTTCGTTTCCAAATGTCATTCGTTTTACCATTTGCATTGCGTGACCGACAGGTGAGAAGGCTCAATGAACTACAGTCAGAGTTAACGTTCTGCTTGGTTTTAAGCCTCATTTGATCGTGCGTAAGCAAATACTGTAAGGAATGATGTAGGCCGCAGACAAAAGAAATGTCCAATTATGACTAACGAGACGGCACGTATTTATTCGAGCGCACGAGTAAGCTTCAACAATAACTGATGTCTTGACATAGATAAATACTTTTGCTTGGTACACAATTTAATCATATTACACTGCGTTAACTCTTGTTAGCATTTATTGGATGCATCGCTTTGCTTTTGTTAAATACGTCTTTGTTTTGATGTGTACGCCCAATTTTCTAAATCACTCATGCTTATTAATATTTTCAAGACATCGGCCGAGGGTGTGATTTATTTTTGACGAGGTGATACTCACTTCGATGCGCGCCGTCAACTTGTGCTCACATGATCCCCTCCAGCTGATAAAATTGAATACCCTTCTTCAGGCATAATATTGTTGACTATTTGCAAATTTTCATAAAATGCCAAATGATTGCTGCGTCATTGGCTTGCCAAAAAGTGCGGACGCATGTAGCTCATCAAAGCCCTTAACTGTTCACTAAAGTAGTGACCTTGTCGATTGGCTGCTGTTATTTTTACGAAAACCCGACTTGCAACTAATAAGGTGTGCTGGGCATAGGCTGCCATTCGACAAAATGATTGCCCTACCTGCAGCTTAGACATGCATTGTGACAATGAGGTTATATTTTCTCGTTAAATGCTTACCGTCTTCGTCTTGTACACAAAATCCAAAAATCGTTAATGCTCAAGAGTACCGAGGTCGGCTTCTTGATAAAACCTGCCTAAAAGCTCGTGCATAATTGTAACATTTGTGATGACGCATACGCAATGTGCGAGGCTCAGAATTAATCTTCCGAGTTTTCTTACCAATGCAGCTGTCCATCTGTTTGTTTTTTAAAAGATAGCAAGCTAAATGTTGCGGCGAATTTGTGTCTATTGTAAAGTACGATATACACTCTTCCCGTCCGAACTGTGCCATGTGCAGTCGTTAGAATGATGTTGGTGGAATTCTGGTTGTGATACTTAACACATTATATAAATAATAATCTTTCGGGGTTGAACGTAAGTTGCACTTAGAAAGATGGATAGCGATATCAAAGAAATATATGACCTTACAGTGTTTTGCTTTAAATAAAACCTATTTTTATACACATGCTGTTATTATATTATCACAGATAAATCATATGACGTGAAATCCCTGGCCCGTTACCATGCTTTCACATTTATTTGTTTGCTATCGCAGACGATTCTGATATTCCTCCACATTTGAGTGCATGTTAACATTGACGAATAAAATGCTAATGAGAGAGCATAGTATAGGGTTATGTTGCGTATGATTAAGCTCGCAAAATATAAATGTATTCCACACCAATTTCCCTTCTATTTAACCGCAACTAATTACAGCGTAGTGTCTGCAGTTTCGAACAACACCAACACAGTGTTGAGTGCCCTATATTTGCCATAAGTGCTTCAAATTGCTATGGTCGGAAAACAAGGAACGTTTAGTCAGCTGTTGCAATCAGTGCAAATAGATGCAGAATCATGTTATGGACCTCAATAATGGATCACCGCGCTCTACAGAAATAGTACACCATACACATATATATTTATATTGCACCTTCGGTATTCTACATGTTATACCTGTCAATATACGTCGCCAGCAGCACATGCTATTTAAAATCCCGTCTTCGGCAACCTTCACCAGCCTACGGACAATAACAAGGTCACTCAACGCTCATTTGATACTTCAAGTGCATTAACAAACAAGCGTGATGCATAGCATGTGAGCCACATTGAGGATGTTATGTTATTTTCATACGGTGACACAACAGAACTTAACCAGTCATTTGGAAAAGTACGATCATCTTGACAACAAATAGCGTATGTTAACATTGCACTGGGTCGCAATATGTCCTCGTAGAAAATTCAGCAAATTGAAGAAAGTTTAAGGCTCATCAAATCATCGACCTGCTTGGATGCAAGAAGAGTTATGATTTAGCATTGCAAGCAGTTCATAACCTACCTAAATCATCTATTGTGTTGTTATTGCATTTCCGTAAAACAGATGTTTGCAAGCTATGTACCCATGTCTGGTAATATTCAACCATCATGCCTGGTTCTTGTAGTAATTTACCAGCAGTTAAACCATCTGTATTCTTTGGCGCTATTTGTAAAAAACAACATACATAGTGTTGCATTATAAGACCTGGGTTTTTATGTTAAAATTGATTTAGGCAGTCTGAAGCAAAAGATTGGCTTATGGGGTAGGCAGCAGAATTCTCGCAAGTTGAACCCTAGATCGTCACATTCAAGGCATGAATCGTGCCGTGTGCCAAATTAAAAGTTAGGCTATTTTACTTGATCAATCATTAACTAATTTGACTCGTTTTCTTGCGGTGTGTGCCATTTGACTAAAAGTGAACATTGACCGTCATAAGTTATTTGCTTTGTTGCACAATCGAAATTTGTTTTATGCGGACCAGGCAATTTAACCCTAGACACCAGTATTTATGGATCATATTCTAGCACCATGAGAGTTATCCATTAATTCTGACGCTGCAATTTGCCGACTAGCTCCTACTTATGCTACATATTTAGCCTTTCCTTTATATCTACTCGCTGTGCTAAATGTCGCTGGAACTTTTCTCGATCCTATTGATGCATAAGCTACTGTAATACAATATATGAGGATCTTTCAATGCGTTTCGTTTTATTAACGCTCTGGACACTTTTTTAATGCTATCACATGCGCTTAACTTTACAAGTATTCGTTCCTTCCTTACAAAATATCATGATTATCTGGACACGATTATACTTGTTGCGATACAAAACGGCTCAAACTGCTGAGTGTGCTACTTATGTTGACGATATGCTCATCTGAGTACACATCAAGCGCTAATGGCGCACGTCGGATGCGCAACTTTGGTTGAGGATATGCCGCTCTTATATATCATTTCCAATCGGCAAGCGAACAAAAAACGTTTACCATAATGTATCCTAATTGACACATTAGTCTATAGAGCAGTGTCAAGATTCTAGTTACTCAAATCATTCGTGCTAACATGCTGTTCTTTCTGGTAGTGCAATCGAAAAGTCAATGTCTTTACAACATCGTGAAGCATTATTTGACACGATATATACGGTTACCTCTATTTGGTTTTGTGCATATAAATGTGGTAAGTATATACAAACCTTCCACATATGTAGTATGTAGAGCTTTCATATCTTAGCTGATACAATTGACCACATTGTAGACCGCATAATAAAGCAAAGCAAACAATTTGATGCACCGAAGATCCCTTAAAGTATATTGTTTACGTGCAAGAATTTATGTGTGTTAAGTTATGTACCATGGATACATGCCGCTCATGTCTAGAATACATGTCAAATCAATAGGTTTAAATGATTTGCAATGATAGCCACCTAAGATCTTGTGGTTCTAGAGAACGTGTTGCTAGTGGATCAGACGGTGAGCGTTTCTCAGAACGCCATGTTGCTTATATATCACACATACGAAGAAATTCATTTCCTAGATTATTTCCCCAAAAACTCTCGTTTACGTGTATCTACTATGTAAAATCCCAGATCTGCACACGGCCAAAAGTGTTGCATTTGCAAACTTTTCCAATGCCCTAAAAAACAGGAAATATATTGGTGCTGAAAACGACCCAGTGTATTTAAGAGTATTTAAAGTTGCATTGCTACCGAAGCAGCATGGAATTGAGCTGTAATCATTTTATCATCTATTCGATTTATTGCTAGCAATGAATGAACTCACTACAGGTTTATCATGTATTTGGCAATTAACCGGTTCATTTATCATTATTTCACATCAACTCACAAGCCCCAATTACGTGGTGCGGGGTCTGGAAAGTCAGTTATTGTGCCAACACAGCAACTTTTCCTCTCCGCCTACGCTGTTACATCGACTAACCCCGGAAGAAGCCCTTATAAGAGACCGCCTAATCGCCCAAAATTTAATTATCCTCTGCGAACCTGTGACGAGTGACAATTTAACCTCTCATTATTGGTGCTGTTTATATATGCATTGCTTATGTTGTTGATTTAACATTAAGTGATGACTAAGTTATGACTGCATATATTCTGGTGAGCCCGGGTACGTGAATCGTACAGAAGGTCAACCACAATGATTGAATTTCATGATACGTAATCATTTGCCTGTGTAACAGTTTTATTTAACGATGATTAAGCCCCAGATGATAGCAAAAGAAATTACCGATACATTGCGAAGTACAGTTGGTATGAAGCTTCGTATGATTGTAATGAAATTAAACTATCATTCATTTTCTAGTCAGTTATGAGCGAAAACTATTCAATCTATTTGAAAAGGATTGCTGATAAACATCGCAGCTGAGAAGTGTATTTGGACGCAATAACAGATAGCGTAACATGAGCTTTAGGAAAATTTACATGATTAAAAAAATCTTGTAACTAATCAAGTTATCTTCATTTAATTCCACGAGAGCATTATTTATGGAAAGCGTCATGCATGCGAAACTTTTTGTAATCAGGGTGTGGACAGTATGGCTCTAGCAGGTTTGTGTTGGTTATCTTTCGCGAGTAATCGTGTTTTTGGGGTGATTGCACGAACAACCGTTAAATGGTTATTTTTAAAAAGAAAATCGCTGAGGCCTTTCTCGTTGATCATTATGCACGTCCCAGCAGTCTCAATGTATGTTTAGTGGCGCATCATTTAAAAAGCACAAGGATAATACTATTTCAATACTCACATTGTGGAATGAGTAAATGGTGTGTAACTAATAGCTCTAGCGCTAATAGTGCGGTCGTACTTTATTCTTCTTGAGTTGGACAAAGCACATATATACCACCCTACTGTTCAACCACCGTTTGATTTGGATGGTCAATGCGAATCATGGAGCCCTTTAGAAAAAAACACCGAGAAATCATTTCATATATATATCAATCTTCATTTTCAATCATATAAGCCGTTTCTTTCTTGTCGAAGGTTAAAAAGCCTAACAAGCTGGCTAACCCAACGCGCGCTGACCATTACTACAGGTCGTCCGGAAGAATGATCGGCATTATCAGCTATAATTAAATGTGACGCATACATATAGTAACCAATATAGACAACGGACGTGAAAAAGCATTTTGCTTTGGTAGCGTTGAGTTTGATTCAGTTCTTGCACACCTATTTGTTTTGCGTTACAATGATCCAGATTATGATGCGCTAGTTATTGCACATATGTCACATCAATATTAAATGCATACTTTCTGCACCAACTATCCATTATGTGCTTTTTGAAAACAACAACTTACTACACAATCGGTATATTAATGAATTACAGGAGTAATTTCCCCATAGTTAATGCAACATAAGTTTCCACATGCGTTTTTTATTAAACATTATGGATTATGCACATATTAACCTAGTTAAGTACCTGGTATCCTCATCTTTAATCACTTCTGCCTAGTTGTCGTCAATACATATCTAGTGTGCCCTATATGCGGAGAGAAAATTTGGGAATAGACAAGGAACACGAATGAATAACAACTTAACGCATGCAATTATCTCCACAACTCGGTCGATAATTTCCTAGGCTGCTTGTAACTAACAAGATCTTAATATGAGAAAAGACTTCACTGACTAGCAAGTAATGATTTTGACAATGCTCAGCGCTTTTCAGAACTGAATAGCAAAATACTATATTTTTCAATTACTTTTGAGATTAAAATAAATCCATGAACAACACCGCGTCTGTAGTATGTTAATGGTATAAGCCAAGTAGCAAACAGGCGCAGGTCAATGAAGCTCGCGTAAACATATTGTACCTATAAGTATGTAGGCATATAGAAGTATCAGGTCCATATGGTATTCGGCGTCTTAATTCAGCGTTCCACAATTGTAATCGTGACGTTAAGTATGCAATTCATGTCTAACGGCCTCATTAGTTAATTATTTGTTCACAGCGAACTGGTGGCTGGCGTGCGCTCGTTCACACTTGGTTTATTCTAATAGGTTTGTCTGATTGCATCCTACTGTCACCTTGGTTAGGTTATCTTAAATACCAAAAAAATGTAATTAGCTTTTACAGCCTCTTCGCACGAACCCACGTCAGGGAAAACTGATGAACGTCATGCAGGGTTGACGTCTTGTTTGGTTTTTAAAGCTTCACATAGTTCTGTCTTGTCGATTCATGATAGGATTGAAAAATGTCGCTAACCAAAGTACTTTGATATTGTGACAAAAGGGACAGGACATACTTTTGCAAGCACATACATTGGCTGCAGCAGTGACTGCTGTTTTGATGTCGATATATTTATGCATAAACTAAACGTAAATTGATTATTCTACCTTTCATTTGCAACCCTAGCCCACCCCCACCTGAAAATAACAGGATGCTCTATTACCATATGCTCGTTAGATTATTTCAGTGCATAAGCACAAAGTCTGTGTAGCATTCAGTCAACATAGCATAACCAGTCATTTTATATGACGCAAGTGGAGTGCCAACATGTTGTCCTAGAAATGCAGCGCATCGAAACCTAATCAACTGCTACGACTGATAAATATCGCTATGTTCTGTGGGCAATGTTAACTTGCGTTTGAAGCACTAATTATTACGTAAGTCCGAGGGACATATTGAGTTACAGAACCTCGACTGATTTATTGATTGCTTAATCGGCTGTATGGTTTATATTTATGATTCTATGTCAGAAAAACACAACGCACACTAGAGAATATCTTGCGAAATGCACAGGTTTTACAGAATTATAACAATTGAAGATGCTTGCAGGCTATTCATCAATCTATTTTACTGTTTTAATCCTCTGTTAGCCTATGGAGCAATTATGACGCATAATATTTCTTTATTATTAGTTATTACTTGTCGCATTATTTGAATTTGAAAGACATCAATGACACTTTTCTTATATGTCTTATATGCTTATGTGCGGAATTTAAGGTGACTGGATCCAAACACCTTCTCAACTCTGTTGTCCTTCTCTATGCAAATACGACGTGCGTTATGGACAACTCGGGTAAAATAACCCATGTAAGTACCTTAAAGAGCCCTACCCTTGGTTATATTCAGTGTACCATTGCAATGCTTTAAGCTAACTTGATGAGTTTTTATTGCCGGTAAAAATAATAAGGCACTGGTTAATTTTTTAAAAAATATGTATAGATATTATACACTTTGCTCCCTCTTTAGTTTTGTGCCGTGATGTATTTTATTGCACATGCAATGCAGTTTTACCGCTGAATAAGCCCTATGGGGCCTGATATTACCCTCATAACAGCTACCGTTCTTAATCAACAAAACAAGTTTTCCAGTTGCCTGCTAGCTGCAATTTATGCTGCACGAACAACTTCCATCTGTCCATATATATATATATATATATATATATATATATATATATATATATATATATATATATATATATATATATATATATATATATATATATATATATATATATATATATATATATATATATATATATATATATATATATATATATATATATATATATATATATATATCGACTTACACATATACACATTTATACACAAACATGCACATATACACATAAATATATACCGTAAATGTGTGACGAAGCAAGTGATTACATTTAAAAAAACCTGATTGGTATTATGGTCAAAGCTCGGTCCGCGCGATTAAATGGACCCATTTTTGACAAGAAGTAAAGCTTTTTTGTCGTTCGATGAAAGTAATGTCATATAATACGGTATCATATTTAAATGCGTCGGGTAATAATCGCCCTAAGCCAGCCAACTGTTAGGGTCGCATTTATGAGAATAAATAAATATGCTATCACAAGTCATTGTTCAATGCAAACGCATTACGTTCAATAGAAATAATTATGTTGTACCTTGAACGTTAATCAAGAAACCGCCGTTACAAATCATCACAACAGAATCGAACAGAGGACTGTTTAGTTCAAAATGATGTATTGGAGCTTGGATCCGGTATATCTAGGCATTTTGTTGCTATGATATGTTGCATATAGCTTTAAAATGATTGATTTGCTCAATTTGGCTGACATTCGTTAGAAGTAGAGCATCGTACAAGTAATCACTCATTCTGTCCACTTATTATCAAAGTTTGAGACAGCTGTGTACTTTCTACGTTACATTAGAAGTTCTCTACGAGGTGGTAAGCAAGCAAATGAGTACTTACACCGGCCAGGAAAGCGTACACCTGGACAGATAACTTTCATTACGCAAATATTGGGCGCCTCAGCGCTCTTGGCGTAAGGTGCATTATAAGTACAACACATGGTCTATGACGAAACTCAAAATGCAATCAATTGAACGTGATTGTCATCAATAGGCAGTGGTACATGGGAATGGAACTAGTCTGTTACCTTCACCAGCGAGGCGTTATCAAGCTTTTGGGGAGCATCACTATGAACTAAAGTCATGAGGGAAGATTAGTCTCTCTGCACTAAGCAAGATATATTTTTTTGAATAATGTATCCGTATAAATGCGCTTTCACATAAACACCCAACAGTTTCTTCTTCAAAGGAGGTGGAAAGAATGTTTTCCGGCGTAGAAATTTCGGACGGGAAACACTGTCACCTGCCTATTTGCTTTTTTCAAACGCTTCCTATGTAACTTCATCAGCGCACACCCGTTTACAGGCAAAACCCCGAAGATTCCCAACTTACATCCACTAAATTAATGAGGAAAGAGAAGGACCCCATCTCTAATGTAATTTCACTTTTACACATAATATCTCCCAAATATTTTGGTTTGCATAGGTACACCCGTACCCGTATGACACATACACAGAGTGCAAGAGCATTGCAAGACGAGTCCCAGGCCGCCGGTAGCACACAATCAAAATACCTTCGGTCATGCATCGCCCTCCATGGTCTGCGAGGCACACACGGCATGCGGCCCAAAACACCATTTATGCAGCTGACGCCCGTAAACAAGGCGCGCAAGAGATCGCCGACTATGACCTCGACCCACCTATGTCTGCCTAAGAAAGGATTTTGGCAT
Organism: Urechis unicinctus; assembly: GCA_034190875.2. Classification (NCBI taxonomy): domain Eukaryota; kingdom Metazoa; phylum Annelida; class Polychaeta; order Xenopneusta; family Urechidae; genus Urechis; species Urechis unicinctus. The sequence goes on along the minus strand of CM067351.1, from coordinate 57,724,599 downwards.
GCGTCAAGGCCACCTTTAGACGCGAGGGTGCAGCGCACGTCTTAAGCAACAGGCACCTGGAGACAGAGAACCTGTACGATCGCCCTGACATGCATTCCAGTATCTGGTGGCTGAATCATTCATGACAGTGCCATGACAGCCAAAAGAGCTGCCGAGGTACTTGGAGAGCACCCAAGCCAGTACATCGTCCAAGCGAAGTTTTCTCACGAGCTGGCCTCTGATGTCTTAGTAGTAAAAGACGGCTTTGCTTTGGTTTTCAAACCGGACCGCCCCGAGCGTTTTACAAAACCGCCCACTTGGTTTATGTTGTCGTGTGGCCTATACCCGATCAAGGATCCTAACCTCGCAAACTTGGCCACCATGCGCCAAGGCGACCCCAACTGTGTGGCTCAGAAGGTACAGGAACACTTCAAAGGCACCCTGGCAAGGCTCCAGAAGAATGAGACCGGGAATGGGAGGAGGGGATTCATAGAACCGGGGCCACTATAAAAGACGTCGCAGACCTGGCGAAAATCCACAAGAAGGCTTTCATCTCTTGCTCTGTGGTTCGCAAGGTTCGGGCACCCTGGCCAACTAAGTACCCACGTCCCTGTTAAGGTCCCACTATCCATAGACATCGGCTCATGTTTTGCACAAGTCTGCACCTGGAAGTTTACGACAAGCTACCATTCTGTCATAGCAGCCTGAAGTGGGACGGGACTTCACCGAAAGGGCTTGACCCCGACGCCGCTTCTAGCCGTCCCGGTAGAGACTGGTTGACTTGGAGGTTACCGAAGTCGTAGTGGCGTTCAATAACTACACATATGTCTCGCTCCCGGACAGCAGGGACCAGGCTAGTAGCCGTATCGGGAAGTTCATCCCTGGCACAAAGGCTGACCGCAAACGACTCACACAGAGGCTCGTAACAGGCCAGGGCAATCTGGACTACATGGTTGTGCAACACGACGGGAAACAGCACTTCAGAAGACTGCCCTCTCGATTGGGTCTTGGCATATTATGACGGGTCTTACGTCCAGTATGCCCAGCTGCGGGCCTGTAAGCTCACGCATAAGCACATCAACCTGTTGGAGATGCTGCGCCGCTTAAACGTTCAGGTAATCAGTCCAGAAATCGGCTCTCCACAAACTGAGGGGAATGCGTGGCTCTCAAGATGTGCAGCTGTAGCAATCTCATATTCGCTCGAACACGCTAGCCCACCGCTCTTAGAATATGGCACTCCTCCCCCAGACTATGACAATCGACACGCCCAAAAAACATCGGGCACTAGCTTGGTGTATACAGGCGCACCAACGCCGTCATAGGCTTTAAATGCATCCTTGGTCTGACTGAAATTGAGCTCCTGAAGGAAGTCCAGATAAACCGCTGCGCCACCTGTAATATTGAGCTCCTCTAGCAGCCGAAAGACTCACGCCAGTTCAGTATTGACCAGCTAGACAACTCCAGTAGCCACACACGCGGCAACTTCAAAATGACGTTACTGGAGTGTAACCAGAACAAAGAAGCCAGTGCCCTACTGTTAGTGGCTTGGAGGCTACTGAGTATCTGAGGGGATAAGCCACGAGCAGAACCATCAAAGAGTTAGTACAGTAGGGGTTCTCCGGTCTTTGCCAAAGACAGCTCAATCCGATAGACCTAGAGGATCCACACAGGAGCTAGATAACTGGCTGTTGGTAAAATTTAGCATTTGTTGGCTTGCCAGGGACATGTTACGATCTCTAGCATAGCTTTTATAGCATCGTTAAGCTGGGTGGTAATTATGAAATTACATAGAATGCAACGCCGTCATCAGGCGACGGTACCCTGAAATCTACAAAAGCACAGTGGATTGTTGATCCGACGTGTCGGGTTCGGCGTCTGTTAAAACACATTGAATCATCGGATTGGTCGAGGGTTCCACGGCTCCGAATTAATCGGAACATTCCACGTGGGTTTAAAGGACGTTATGACAAAGCATTCCACACCTCCTTACAGTAAGCGTCTTCACATTTTTATTTCTCGGGTTGTGTCTTGAGTGAGTGCTCTTAGCGAAGCTATACATTCTTTGGCTTGATTAGCCAGTGGTGGTGGATCCGGCGTTTTGTCCACTGCTATCCCCAAGTATAGCAAATTCTTCATCCAGACAGACTCTAGCGTTGTGAAACGACCACAATAAGCGCTCAACATCCTCTTAATGAACGATCGGATCTTCATCGTATATGTTAGCCGTCTTGTCTAAAAGAGAAACTGATGTATGCGCTGGAGATTCTAATTATCTGCCTTGTATAAAAATCTACATTATCACAGCCACTTATGTGCAGTGATAGTTTCTAAAGCGCCATTCTATTTGATCAATGTTAAAACCAATTTGTCCATAAATCCTCAACTAGGACCACAATGAAGCTGCTGTTAATTCTTAGCCAAAGTATCTTTGTCGTTTCTATTAGTGATGGGGCGCTGCGCCGAATCTATGCAAGAGCGGATTCAGGAACGGAAGCATGTTTACTTCTAGCGCTAATGTACAACAGACGGGTTGTTAATTGACAGCAAAATTTGGAAATCGAGCCATTAACGCTACGTCTGTTATATTAATGACAAATATATATATCATTTTGTGCTGAAAGATGTGCAGTTTCTTATTTGCGGGTAGCTAAGCTCGTTGTGCTACCTACAATTTAATTGTTGTTGTGCTGTATTGCTGCAGCCCATCGGAAATCCTCTGAGATTAAATACGGTTTATGGCTAATAGAATGGGTATATACGCAGCGGTTAAGTGGTACATCCATTGGTATGCTCTAGTGGCAATTTATTCATTGGATGACAATATGTATGGTCGCTTGTGACTCGTGTAACAATGAGGTGGGTGTTCCTCTGGTGATCATATTATAACGATTTCCACACCCGTTCGCATACAGAGGAAGCCATTCTTCCCTTTAAGTTCAACATATTCACTGTGGCATTCTTAGATCCTCAATTCATTGTAAATGGTTAAACTGTGTATATTATTTCAGATTATAGATTGCATCTTAACTATTCATATGTTTTCGTCAGTAAAGAGCGAATGATTATGATAACAGGTAAGTTCAATTTAACCAAGGTTTCCATATCAATGTAATCATATGCGAGTGTATGGTTGTGTATTAGCATAGCACAGACCATTAATCAGCCATGCTACCGTAACAACACTCGGAAGAAATGTATGAATAGTGGGCCGGTATTATAATTCACATTCACTCCAGGAGACATGCTCGTGATGTGTACCTCTAACTGTGGCGCTGCCTATGTCCATAACTCGATTATGTACTGTTATCTGGATTGCCTATATTGGCGTATCCATTGATTGCGAGGTGTTTAGGCCGATTAACTCTACTACTTAAAACGTCCACAAGGACGACGTTATAATTTTCCACTATAATAACCTTGTTTACGCTGCGTTGAGGAATCTTTGGATTAAACCTTCTCGCATATTGCTTCGGAAGTTAGTACTTTTGTTTTAACTATGCAAACTTTACAAGCAACTTAAAACTTGGGTGTATATTGATTTAGTGCGTGCATTTTCTTACTGCAACAGTATATAACAATTATTCAATAGTAACCGAAAAAAACTTCATTTAATACAATGAGGAACGAACGACACATAGTAGCAAAGATCGCTCAAGGGGTAACAGGATGGTTGTATTAGGTATTGCAGGAGTTGTATATTGAGGAATTTGTCTATCATATCATTCTACGTGAAAACATATATTTACTTGGTATCACATAAATTATCTTTGCTACCTCACCAATAATATGCAAATATGTTTAAATGAATAATTTCCAATATACCCACTCTACTGTATTTGAGGGTTTCAAATGGATCAATTATTGTAGCCATATTGTTTCTTGATGGTACAACCCTGCTATTATTCTAATCGACTTCATCGATGCTTAAATTATTCATTTCATTAAAGTACTTTATCACTTTATGTTGTTTTGATGTTATATACTTGCTAAAACATGTTTCGTAAATATACAAGTCTGGTCTGTTCCATGTGAATTGGTTATAGCATGTACAATGTGCAGCAGCTCAATTTTTGATTATTATGTCTTGGGCAGTAGTGGTAAAATGCATCCATAATAGCTTTTATTGATTCGGAACGGGCTTCTATATAATTACTGAGCATCTCTTTGATAGTGCGTCACCGTTGTCATAACACTCATAAGAATTGAGGTTGTATTACATAATTCCCCCATTAAGTAACTGCTGACACATACAACCACAGTAGCTGCACGAACCACCGATATTTAGAGGCATTCCATGCCACATACAATCATCGGGTGTTACCAGTTGCGCCTTGTGTACACTCTACATAATATCTTCAGTATAATTGTTATTCTACGACGGTACATAGTATAACATAACCATCTCATTCAACCCGCCCTCCCCTCCGGTCCCTTTCTTGTCTCTCTGCAGATGAATGTCCGTTGAATGGTGGATACGTGCCAGTCTTTTGCTGGGGCTCAATCAACGCCGAGCATTCACCTGTGAGTATAAAATTTATAATGACTGTCTCGACACACCTTTGCTTGAGCCACATTTAGTGATTAGCCATCGCGATAATTATGACTTTCGTGGGTTATTTTTATTATGGACGTATGTAATCATGATGAATTATCAACCCATTAAACCTCAATCCGAGGTCTAACGAAGAGGTCTCATATTAACGATGAATGCATGACGAGTGAGTAGTTTAGATCAATGTAAAAAATATATATTGATGGTAGTATAATGCATGTACTTTTATGCACTAAATTTATTGAGTATTGATGAGCGGACATGATGGAAACTTGTAAAATTTTATACGCTTGAGTAAGTTTGGATATTCATCAATCATACATATACAAAGCACGAATGCAGTCCTTTTCATGAAGCCGGATATTGCTTGTCATAGCCAAAATCGACCTAACAATTTCAGGTACGGATTTTTTTACCTAGATTTCTTTCTTCATATTTGGGTGCTTAGCTACGAGTAGACGCCGAGCCATTCATGGTCAAATTTATCTACTCCACACTCAGTATATATTGCTGTTCGATAGTGAGAAGTATTATAAATGTAGCATTATAGCGACTGTGTGCTCTAATCATTAGCCTAAAGCACACGATCGAGCGCGCGTAGGAGACGTTTATAATAATTGTACATATTGAATAACTAACAGCGATGTACTTGAAACTTGGTGAAGAAGACCATTCTTCCTGGTACGACAAATATATCTGTAAAATGTGTAATTACTTGGATTGATGAAGCCGATGGGGCGTGATTTATGGGCAACAGGTTTAACTGCAATTGCTGTTGATTAACACTTTCCGCATTATGCTGCGGTATATTCAGTTGAATATGCATCGTCCTTATGTTCCGAAATTATTACTTGCGATTTCGCTTTTATGAATGTTATTGATGCAGTAATACGTTTTCGTCTTTTAGAGGCAATCAGTTACTTTTTTCCGCTTTAGATATCAACTGTGACTATGTGCAGGTGAACTTGTTCTTCTATCGTACATGGTGCCGATATCAGTTATCTTCACATAACGTTGAGTAGCAACAAGTGCGTTGTGCTTTATTCAGGTATTTACTTCCGATTATATCGATATTTAAAGAGCTCGATTTGTGTGTCAAGATTACATATAATTCGGAAAGTGTGTAATATATTACACCATTTAAGCACCGTCCGGACAAATATTGCTTGCTTTAACTTTTACTTTGTAAAATCAACCAGGTTGCTCACATTCCGGTAATCTATTCGACACCATATATTCAAACATAATTGGATAGTTTCCAATGAGGCATGCACTGTTTTCGTTATAGTTTTACTATTAGCGTGATTTCCTGTGAGGACAAAGATGTACCGTTCACTAAAATGGCGCTGCATTCATTTGTTGTCTATTTTAACCATTTATTACGCCTGGAAGCATTTTCATCTACGAGGCGGAACGTAGATGCTTTTTAAAAAAAGCCTCGCAATCCGCAATATCAAAAAAAATATTCTATGATCAGCCAGTTTTTGACGTGCATTGACGCAAGTCAACTCTTTTGCAGAATGAATTATAAAATGATTGGGGCGACCGTTATATACCGGCGCGACAATAATATATTGTGGCTTCAAACGATGTCTGCACATAAAAGGCATCTGCTCTACATGAATAAATGTCCAGTCCTTTGATAAAACAGAGAACAAAAGTTTCGCCTCAGATCGGTTTGCATCAGCGTAGAATAGAAACAGCTGTGCCACTTTGTTTTTGTTGCAGTATTGTTCATGACGGATACTCACTCCAAACAACCATTTGATGTGTAGAACTATAATGCTGGCTAAGCCCAGCAAATTCTAAATTGTCCAGATGCTTGGTTATTTAGCAGGCTGTCACAGTATATCCTAGTTGCAGTTACTTGTTGAGCTGGGCCTCGAAATAAAACGTCAGTTTGAAATCGGGTAATGACTGTCAGGCCAAAGGCTTTACGAGATGTATTATGACCAAGTGACAACAACTTTTGTTCGCTGTAGCATGATGTTAAGTTTTACCTCTCTTGCTTGACTGGTTATGCAGAGGGCTTAACAAAATGTACATGAAAAAAAGAGCTCGACAAGGCAAGGGTAATCCCTTGCTTGCGATGGTAAACAGACAGCAGTTGATTAAGACGTAGGCTTTGTTACAATTCTTTTTACTATTTATATGTCGTTGACCACTCCCAAATTCGTTGATCGGCTTTTGTAAAGTTACTGCAGTAGCAGTTGGTGGGTGCGTGTTGGGACCCAGGAGGGACTTCTTTATTTAGTCCCACCTGCCCACGTCGATAGTGGGCATCAGGCTCAAGAAATTGGAGTTATATAGAGCCAACGAAATATTCAAGGCGTCTATTATCATCAAACGATGCGTGCATCACAAGAACTTCTCATGAAAGATATTCCACTTAACAGGTCAAAGACGACCGCAGAAGGAAGTACGTACCTCGATCGAGGTACGTACCTCGTTCCTAGTACGGCGTTCTTGGTTTGAAGTATGCATACATAAACATTAATTTTCTCAACTGTTTTGCAAATTGTGACATCATTTACTGAGATTTGGTTGGGTAAAAACGTGGAAACCCCCTTAGTTGTCATAGCCTCGATTTGGGACCATGTTTAGCGTTGCACGTGCACGAGAAGGCTTTCATATTCGTTTTTAAACTTGAGTACGGCGGCTATCGCGTGACTTTCCTGAAGATTAATGAGGCAGGAATTGTATCAGTTTGGCAAAGTTAAAAACTTACTTTTTGCGGAGCATAGTTTGTCTAGATTATATGAAATATAGTTAAGTGAAAATTGTATGGCATATTTGTGACTTATGGATGATAACATCATACCCCATGTCAATCCATTTGCACAACCGATATTTGCGTACTCCAATCGAAGTACGCTGTACCATGATTGTTTCAAATCTCGCTTGTTGTCCATCCGGGTCTGATTGAGTGTTCATATACGTGTTCAGTTGTGTTTAAAAATGAATGTTCTTATCAAATAGAATAACAAAGCAGCCAGGTGTTTGGTATTGAACAGAATGCCCCCATAAACACCACAACAGTAAGTTTTCATACTTTTGTTGGCCTGTTCTGTTCGAGTTTTTGAAAACTTTTGTTCTTGTTTTAATTGGATGTTAGGTTATTATTTAAGGCTTTACAGATAGAAAGGAGCATCATTACATATGTAATGAACATTATCGTTTTAGCATACTTAAGATTTACCAGATATGGAATGGATTGTTCACAAAATCACAGGGTCACCGATCAGATTGTATTGAAATTTACTATGCTTTATTACAATGGCTCCATAACAATGTGGACAGTGGTCATAAGAATATTCCTCATCTGTAAACTTCATGATGGTGTTTATCCTACAGGCTGCTTATAAATGAGTTTCTATGGCCAAATCATATGCCTTTAACAATATATCATGCAGATTCATATTTTGTGAAGGAGTGGAGGAACAGCAATGTTTGGGTTAATTTTATTTTAGAAATAATTCTCAAGTAGCAAATTGTGTTCAAAATCACATACAATCAACCCTGTGTTACCGGTCACCTGTACAACCCGGTCACCTGTACATACCGGTCGCTCAGTTTCGGTCCCTTGAGAATTTACATGTATGTAAAAGATAGGAGCGGTCACCTGTATAATCTGGTCACCTGTGCATAAAGGTCACTCTGGCCAAGTCCCTTGACAGACCTGATTAGACAGGTTTGACTGTACGTAAAATACCAGGTATTACATAATAGGATACCGAGTAATCCCCGAGTGCAGGTACACTACAAATCAATTACCAGCATTACAATGAGGCAGATTATGATAGGATAGGATTAATTGATATACATATACATGTACAGATATACATACAACAACAGCGAGTGTTGAATGACAAAACTAGAGGAAAGCATGTGCAAGAGGTGGGATGGCATTCAAAACGGGAATGGGGGGGGAGGGGTTTGGAACATCTTATCCCGATATGTTGTTCAAGTCTGGATAGATTTCATCCACTTCGTCAATGCATGATTGACAGAACTTAGGAGCAGTTTTTGTGTAATGGACAGATTCTTTTTTTCCAACCGAATCCAATAGTTGATTTCAGTTTTCCAGTTTCCAAACATCCCCTTTGTGAATGAAGGCTTTCAGAATCACACCATTTTGAAAATGGCATGGCCAATAGCTGTTCAATTCTGGAAAAAAACAAAGTAATTCAGACACTGTCTAGTCAAATACATAACATTAAATATTATAATCAATGTTTAAGTACACAACACAAACCAGCAATACTTGTGAGATTTTTTTATATCACCCTCTACCAACAGACTAAATCATATTCGGTTGGAATTATTGACATTGTCACTTCAAGCCGTGCAAGACGTTTTGTTGATTTATATGTATACTACCGTCAGAGTGGGGCTATGCCACTTAATAAGTACGAGGTCTCAAATTTCTAAAACAAATTATCTTATATAACTGTATAACACCACCACCAGGAAAGGCTACATTCTTGTGGTTCGGTCGTATGAATCATAAGTGTCATCCTTTTATCTGTATACGATCTGCTATCAGGCTATGGCAGCAATTCAAAAGGAAGTACGCCATACTTCGATTTAAGTACGAACGCATCAATACGCAATTGTTTCAGAAAAATCATTTAACAGGGGTGTTACATTATTAGCTATAGCTCATTAATATGCCATAGAATTTCGAATAACATATAACGTATAATAAGATGATATACTTGTAAATGAGAAAACATAGACCTTACCTCTGCCAAGTTGATGTGTGTACAAAATTTTAACCATGAACGACGAAAAACTTGCAGTCGCTATCGAAGAATGGAAGTGAAAACTCTTCTTGTGAACGCCCGATATCGCTCACAACAACAGATTTGGTTCCAAATGTAGGCCATAATATATTTGCATAATTAAATCGTTCAACGCCAATCACATTTCAGAAAATAATGTCATAAAATGCAAAACAGCAGAGGGCGGTGGCACGACTATAATGCGTACCTCAATCGAGGTGCGCCATACTGGGAACGAGGTACGTACCTCGATCGAGGTACGTACTTCGTTCTGCGGTCAGTCCGCGACCTGCTTAAGGCCTGTTGACAAAACACGAGCAATTACACGTGATAATACCGATGTCATAAAATTGAAGTAAGGCCCATTGACGTGAACAATATTACCTGGATGATATTCGGCGTTACAAACGCCTAAGCTAGTTTTAAACATTACACAATAGTTTTCACGTGGCTATCATCAACGACAATGAGTTCATCATAAGAAGGTCACAAGGTCACCGACAAGGTTAAGGCTTTAATGTCAATCTTTACAGATATCATTATCTTTTTTATCATATGCACACTCAATATTTAGTAAACTAAAAAGTGAAAAGCAGTGAAGGCTTGCATTGCTAAAGGGGTTTAGCACATTGTTTATGATCGCCTCCACATAAAAGGATGAATGCGATAGCTTATAGGAGGCCCGGCGGTTACAAACGGACCCAAGGATCGGCCATACCCCACTTGCCGGAAACCTGGGCCTGTCAGAGCCCGCCGAGACTCCATCCCCTTTACGGCCATGGGTCAGGTAGCCCCCGGCGCCCCCGTTACCGGCGCCCCCGTTACCGGCGCCCCAGCCTCCTGCCCCCCCCCCCCCCCCACCAACCCCTTCTCATCCACCAAAGCCCCCAGCCCCTTGAATATCCCGCGATACGATAAGACATAGGCATACAAGGTCCGACAATGAAGGATTACACTAGCTGCACGTACACCTCTCCGGGTGCCCATGTCTTGACGTCTACTGTAAGCCTCATAGCGCCCACATAGCCAAAGGTGGGGGGTACGATTGCTTGTCGAGTCTGCAGCGTTGGCGTCAAAACCTCGCAGGCTCTTTGTAAGCACTGTGCTGCAAGGTAAGAATGGTTCGCTAAATGGTGTCAGCGGCAGCAGAATCTTGGCAGTGAGTTCCGCCGAGTAGTGATATAGGTACCCCTTCACACCTTGTTTTGGAAATTGACTACTGTACGAATACTGTACGACGTGTATTGCGTAATATATGTTTTGCTGACGATTGCATGCGGATTCGGTGCGGTATTTTGCTGACCTAATTCTATTTTTGGAAAGTGATTTCACCATCTGTTCCGTTATTTTCGGCCCTTGAAATCTTTGCGCCCTTGGTGACCTCATGGAGGGGCGCTATTTTGGATGAGGTCATTTTTGGGAGTTTTATTGAGAAGGAGTTTGTAAATGGGTATTAAAAGTCAATTAGCGGTAATGGTGTTGAAAGAGAAGTGAAGGATAGTGTTAATGTTAGTGGAGTATTCACCATCTGTTCAGATATGAAGACGGTGTGTTTACGAGGTGATTTGTTGGTATTAACTTCCTTTTATCCCATGACATGTGGTGATATATTGAATTGGTGACCTTAGGAGGGTAACGCGATGTACGGTATTCGAGTGAGTTCATTTGGGGCTATGCCCTTAGGAAGGTTGTTGACTTTCGACCTGGTGTGATGAATGGGCGGTATTTGGGTGAGGTCATTTTCGATAGTTTTATTGAGGAGATTGTAAATGGGTATTAAAAGTCAATTTTCGTTAGATATGTTGGTCGATTGAAGTTTTCACGTGAATGAATCTTACTAGCATATGAGTCTTACATAGGAGGGAAAAAATGACAGATGTCTTTAAGTGTGTTGTAACTCTCATTGAGAATATAACGACAGATGGATTAAAGTTGACCATTGGATATTTCTCAAAATGGGGGTGGAGTTATGGGTTACAAATAGCGATATATATAAATGTTATACTGGTGTTTGTGTTATTAATCGGACTCGATGAATCTGTGGTATAATTACACAAGCTGGTAATGTGATTTACCGATCGTTGAATTCACGATGCGCATCTATCTTAATTAAATAACGACTCATGTCAAACGATTTGATAAATTAGTCATTGTGAGTTGCCCCCCCCCCGCATTCACCTCAGATATTGTGGTGACATCATTCTATTTTTGGAAAGTGATTTCACAATTTTCGTCGGATATGTCGTCATAGTTTGCTGAGCTAAGCTAAGTGATGGGATAGAGGGTGTATATAAAACGGGAGAGTGTCTCAGTTCAGATATAATCATGCCTGAGAAGAGACAGCTAGAAGCTTTCAATGATGTGAACAAACGCAGTAGATAGATGAGTGATGCAGACTTGTTAAAAGCCGTGGAACAAATCGAGATGGAAAGCAGTAAGTATGATTTTATTTTCTATATCTGAATTATAGAATTACCAGGTATACGTCATTTATTTATTTATTTATTTTGTTACGCGTGTGTGTGTTTTAGTGTTGACGGGAGACGAAGATATTTTACATACAGCCATGGACGCGTATGAAATCGAACATGTCAATTGAGAATTGAGAATTGAGGAATGACGGAAATCTTTATATTGACAGATTATCGATGATTATGTCGACAGAAGCTGTCTTGCCTGCGAATGAAAGAGCTATACGGACAGTATATATTTGAGGAATGCGATTCAGCCTTTAAAATCAACGGGAGTTATGGATTCTTATTACGTCACAAAGAAACAGACGAATTGCGCTATTTTCACTCGTCACCTCTACGGAATAACGACGATTTTGACAGGGCTATGCGTGAAATAACACAAACAGACTTGATCTACGCCCAGAATCAACGACCTGACTCGAGTGTGGAGGCAGTAACAAATTTGACCGTCTTTGTGAACCCAATCGAAGATCACGTGATCGGCTACCCACCACCTGTTATACCGGATCACCTGAAAACAAACAGAGCCATCAACTTGTTAGACCAAAAGAAAAGTAAGTGGCTATTAACTTACCGGAAGGCCGGTGCATACACACGCTTTATTGGGCTAAATGAAGTCAAGGTTCAGAGAGTGACCACATGGGCGTATAAACGACCATGGAAGTCGTAAACCCTGGGGGAGGTAAGCTGAGACAGGAAAAGGGTGCGCGAGGAATGCGAACGGAGAGAGCGCCAGAGGGGGGTTAAACACCAGAGAGGAAGAGGCTAATTACTTGCTATTAAAGACTCAATAGGACAATAATGAGGTGTTATATATCTTACCTGATGAATCTGTGGTATAATTACACAGTTGAGTGATGTGATTTACTGATCGTCGAATTCACGATGCGCTTCTATGATCATTAGGTAACGGTTCGTGTCAAACGATTTGAGTCATTGTTAGTTGTGGCCCCATAGCGATAAAGACTAGTGTATATCATTGTCAACCCTGGGTGTCGGTCGAGCGTAACCCTCAGTTATCGAACAATCTCTGGGGGTGTTTCTATTCATTTGACATTGGTACATGAAGGTACTGACATACTCATATTATAACTGTAACAGCTGTACCGCGGATCCAGCTGGTTACATATTATGGTACACATCAATATTAACGAAAGCGATTATCGGAAGGAAACACGCAAACATCAGGAGATATATGTGTTCTTCATCAAACTCTTACGTGATTTCAACTTGGAGTGGCGGGGTCACTCTCCTATGGAGCAGAGATATGATATTCTACTTACACCTGACCAACCCACACACATTGCCTTCACTCCTCGCAATATACAGACACATGTGCATTTTCCCCCAGTTTTTAAACTATTACGCCAATAAGCTGATATATAAATAACTTTGAAATATCGACGATTGAAATAATTATTCACGTAGCATTTTCTTTTGCAATTATTTTGTCGTAACTTACGATATGTGTTTAAGTCATGATTTACTCGTACATATTCTTCCTTAGCACACTTAGTCATAATCATATTTTTTATTATACCTGCCTGTCATAATATAATTTTATATCTCATATCCAGTACTAATTACCTCCACTTTGTATTCTTCTGGGTATTGAACATTGAATAATAGTTAATCACATGTCTCATCAATGTCATTAGTAATCACATATTATAACCTTTTATCAATACCATATATTCTTAAACTTTTTGTTCTTTATACTTACCTCCTCATGTTTCCATGTAAGTTGTACTTGACAATGACATTGTTAGTATTATACCATCCCATATCAACTTGTATGTTAAGTTATTAGTTTTATACCCTTTGACTTGATTCTTGACTCCTTCACAAAAACTACATATTTTTCCAGTTTGTACATATTTACTCCATTAAAATGATAAATACATAACTTTCGAAAGGCGACGATTGAAATAATTATTTCAATCGTCGATATTTCAAAGTTATTTATATATCAGCTTATTGGCGTAACTTACGATATGTATTTAAGTCATGATTTACTCCTGCATAGTCTTTCTTAGCACACTTAGTCATAATCATATTTTCTATTATACCTGCCTGTCATAATATAATTTTATATCTCATATCCAGTACTAATTACCTCCACTTTGTATTCTTCTGCGTATTGAACACTGAATAACAGTTAATCACATGTCTCATCAATGTCATTAGTAATCACATATTATAACCTTTTATCAATACCATATATTCTTAAACTTTTTGTTCTTTATACTTACCTCCTCATGTTTCCATGTAAGTTGTACTTGACAATGACATTGTTAGTATTATACCATCCCATATCAACTTGTATGTTAAGTTATTAGTTTTATACCCTTTGACTTGATTCTTGACTCCTTCACAAAATTACATATTTTTCCAGTTTGTACATATTTACTCCATTAAAATGATAAATACATAACTTTCGAAAGGCGACGATTTGATTTGTCTGTCCATGATGTTGTTGTTTTATTTAATTGTCATAATCTAATGGTCATTTAATTTTTCTGTAATTGGAGATACGGTTTCTGTAAGGCCACCCTAATTAAACATGTTCCACAAGAAAAGGAAATGTAACTAACCCAACAAATATTATATGCGAATATAATAGTCTTTGTTTATTCACTATTTTCAGACAGCCATTTTTTTTTTTATTAAGATATTATGACCCTCAACATTACTATAACTAAGTACTGGATAGCGAGACTTGACGACGTGAGTTTTCACCTGATTTTATTGAAACTTTGTTGACGAGATTAATAACTCGATCTTTGAACGGGTTAATGATGTTGAGAAATTTCTATTCATTTGTTTGGCATACGGCCTCTGTCAGTGAAATAGTATTTAACAGTTTGAAGCAAACTGGTAACAAATTCTTATTTTGACTTTAGTTTGCACGTGAATGAAAATTAATACCATGGCGGTATTCAGTTACTGATGAATGAAAATTACAGGAGACTTGTCATAATATACTGAATAAATTTTAATTCGAAGGAAGAGTTTTGTAACTCTCATTTGGAATTTAGCTTGCTGGTGAATGTAATTGTCAGAGTTTAGGGTGGAGTTATGGGTTACAAATAGCGGTTGGTGGGTTTATTTGAAAATAGTTTTCATCTGAAATTATTTGTCAGAACAATAATTATGGTACACATATATAGACACCATGTTGTTTCCACTGATCCCAAAACATCGAAATTTTGTACATGGAAGTATCCAGATCCGGTGACAAAAACTATTTCCAACCTGAATAGGGAAGAACAATGGGTATAACAAATATTTAATACAAACAGTTTGAGAGTGTAGTAGATGCCACTGGCGAATGGCCAGGATTCATCTCGACCCCTACCAACCGGATCAAGGTGATTTTGAAGGAGTATTCGTTTTAAACAGGATACATCGTGGTATAGATTCGTTGACTTTTGTATATGTTGTAAGTATATATTTCTTTGTATGCAGACAACCCATTAAACCACACCTGACCTAGCGTGAGTGCAAGAAAGCTTAAGATTCTCTTGAACAGGTTTCTCTCTTTCTTATTCTTAGAGATTAAAACAAAAAGATAATAATTTGTTTTGTTTGTAGGAAGAAGATGAAGATTCGTTAATAAGTTAGAAATAGATATAAATAAATGTTTATACCGGTGTTTGTGTTATTAATCGGACTTGACAAATCTGTGGTATAATTACACAAGTTGGTAATGTGATTTACTTATTGTCGAATTCACGACGCGCTTCAATCGTAATTAGATAACGTCTCGTGTCAAACGATTTGATAAATTAATCCTTGTGAGCTGCGGGGTGAAAGTGCTTAAGATTACTCGAGCGTATATCATTGTCGGTCGATTCCCCAATCTCCTCAGAAATTACACGATCATTTTGCTGAACTTTGCGCGAAAACGCGACAAAATAACCCTTTTACTCATTGACTTTCGTCTTCTGTCAATGACTTAATAGTTAAGTAATACCTCATGTCAACGACCGGTTAACATTTTAGGGGTGTTGTAGATATAAACACGAGATGGTGAACAGGTTTTTTTTTGTTTTGGTTTTGGTTTTTTTTTTACTCTTAGAGATTAAAACAAAATGATAATAATTTGTTTTGTTTGTACGAAGAGGATGGAAGTCTCGTTAATTAGTTAGAAATATATGTCAATAAATGTTATACTGTTGTTTGTGTTATTAATCGGACTTGACGAATCTCTGGTATAATTACACAAGTTGGTAATGTGATTTACTTATTGTCGAATTCACGAAGCGCTTCTATCGTAATTAGATAACGTTTCATGTCAAACGATTTGATAAATTAGTCATTGTGAGTTGCGTCCCCTTAGCGATGAAGATTACTCAAGCGTAAATCTTAGAGATTAAAACAAAAAAGATAATAATTTGTTTTGTTTGTACGAAGAGGATGGAAGTCTCGTTGATTAGTTAGAAATATATGTCAATAAATGTTATACTGTTGTTTGTGTTATTAATCGGACTTGACGAATCTCTGGTATAATTACACAAGTTGGTAATGTGATTTACTTATTGTCGAATTCACGAAGCGCTTCTATCGTAATTAGATAACGTTTCATGTCAAACGATTTGATAAATTAGTCATTGTGAGTTGCGTCCCCTTAGCGATGAAGATTACTCAAGCGTAAATCTTAGAGATTAAAACAAAAAAGAATAATTTGTTTTGTTTGTACGAAGAGGATGGAAGTCTCGTTAATTAGTAAGAAATATATGTCAATAAATGTTATACTGTTGTTTGTGTTATTAATCGGACTTGACGAATCTCTGGTATAATTACACAAGTTGGTAATGTGATTTACTTATTGTCGAATTAACGAAGCGCTTCTATCGTAATTAGATAACGTTTCATGTCAAACGATTTGATAAATTAGTCATTGTGAGTTGCGTCCCCTTAGCGATGAAGATTACTCAAGCGTAAAATCTTAGAGATTAAAACAAAAAAGATAATAATTTGTTTTGTTTGTACGAAGAGGATGGAAGTCTCGTTAATTAGTAAGAAATATATTTCAATAAATGTTATACTGTTGTTTGTGTTATTAATCGGACTTGACGAATCCCTGGTATAATTACACAAGTTGGTAATGTGATTTACTTATTGTCGAATTAACGAAGCGCTTCTATCGTAATTAGATAACGTTTCGAGTCAAACGATTTGATAATTTAGTCATTGTGAGTTGCGTCCCCTTAGCGATGAAGATTACTCAAGCGTAAATCTTAGAGATTAAAACAAAAAGAAAATAATGTGCTGTGTTTGTAGGGAGAAGATGGAAGTCTCGTTGATTAGTTAGAAATATATGTCAATAAATGTTATACTGTTGTTTGTGTTATTAATCGGACTTGACGAATCTCTGGTATAATTACACAAGTTGGTAATGTGATTTACTTATTGTCGAATTCACGAAGCGCTTCTATCGTAATTAGATAATGTTTCGTGTCAAACGATTTGATAAATTAATCCTTGTGAGCTGCGAGGTGAAAGTGCTTAAGATTACTCAAGCGTATATGTAGCTTAAGTAATCTTAAGCACTTTCACCTCGCAGCTCACAAGGATTAATTTATCAAATCGTTTGACACGAAACGTTATCTAATTACGATAGAAGCGCTTCGTGAATTCGACAATAAGTAAATCACATTACCAACTTGTGTAATTATACCAGAGATTCGTCAAGTCCGATTAATAACACAAACAACAGTATAACATTTATTGACATATATTTCTAACTAATCAACGAGACTTCCATCTTCTCCCTACAAACACAGCACATTATTTTCTTTTTGTTTTAATCTCTAAGATTTACGCTTGAGTAATCTTCATCGCTAAGGGGACGCAACTCACAATGACTAAATTATCAAATCGTTTGACTCGAAACGTTATCTAATTACGATAGAAGCGCTTCGTTAATTCGACAATAAGTAAATCACATTACCAACTTGTGTAATTATACCAGAGATTCGTCAAGTCCGATTAATAACACAAACAAACAACAGTATAACATTTATTGACATATATTTCTTACTAATTAACGAGACTTCCATCCTCTTCGTACAAACAAAACAAATTATTATCTTTTTTGTTTTAATCTCTAAGATTTACGCTTGAGTAATCTTCATCGCTAAGGGGACGCAACTCACAATGACTAATTTATCAAATCGTTTGACATGAAACGTTATCTAATTACGATAGAAGCGCTTCGTGAATTCGACAATAAGTAAATCACATTACCAACTTGTGTAATTATACCAGAGATTCGTCAAGTCCGATTAATAACACAAACAACAGTATAACATTTATTGACATATATTTCTTACTAATTAACGAGACTTCCATCCTCTTCGTACAAACAAAACAAATTATTATCTTTTTTGTTTTAATCTCTAAGATTTACGCTTGAGTAATCTTCATCGCTAAGGGGACGCAACTCACAATGACTAATTTATCAAATCGTTTGACATGAAACGTTATCTAATTACGATAGAAGCGCTTCGTGAATTCGACAATAAGTAAATCACATTACCAACTTGTGTAATTATACCAGAGATTCGTCAAGTCCGATTAATAACACAAACAACAGTATAACATTTATTGACATATATTTCTAACTAATTAACGAGACTTCCATCCACTTCGTACAAACAAAACAAATTATTATCTTTTTGTTTTAATCTCTAAGATTTACGCTTGAGTAATCTTCATCGCTAAGGGAACGCAACTCACAATGACTAATTTATCAAATCGTTTGACATGAAACGTTATCTAATTACGATAGAAGCGCTTCGTGAATTCGACAATAAGTAAATCACATTACCAACTTGTGTAATTATACCAGAGATTCGTCAAGTCCGATTAATAACACAAACAACAGTATAACATTTATTGACATATATTTCTTACTAATTAACGAGACTTCCATCCTCTTCGTACAAACAAAACAAATTATTATCTTTTTTGTTTTAATCTCTAAGATTTACGCTTGAGTAATCTTCATCGCTAAGGGGACGCAACTCACAATGACTAATTTATCAAATCGTTTGACATGAAACGTTATCTAATTACGATAGAAGCGCTTCGTGAATTCGACAATAAGTAAATCACATTACCAACTTGTGTAATTATACCAGAGATTCGTCAAGTCCGATTAATAACACAAACAACAGTATAACATTTATTGACATATATTTCTAACTAATTAACGAGACTTCCATCCTCTTCGTACAAACAAAACAAATTATTATCATTTTGTTTTAATCTCTAAGAGTAAGAAAAAAAACCAAAACCAAAAAAAAAAAAACCTGTTCACCATCTCGTGTTTATATCTACACAACCCCTAAAATGTTAACCGGTCGTTGACATGAGGTATTACTTAACTATTAAGTCATTGACAGAAGACGAAAGTCAATGAGTAAAAGGGTTCTTTTGTCGCGTTTTCGCGCAAAGTTCAGCAAAATGATCGTGTAATTTCTGAGGAGATTGGGGAATCGACCGACAATGATATACGCTTGAGTAATCTTAAGCACTTTCACCCCGCAGCTCACAAGGATTAATTTATCAAATCGTTTGACACGAGACGTTATCTAATTACGATTGAAGCGCGTCGTGAATTCGACAATAAGTAAATCACATTACCAACTTGTGTAATTATACCACAGATTTGTCAAGTCCGATTAATAACACAAACACCGGTATAACATTTATTTATATCTATTTCTAACTTATTAACGAATCTTCATCTTCTTCCTACAAACAAAACAAATTATCTTTTTGTTTAAATCTCTAAGAATAAGAAAGAGAGAAACCTGTTCAAGAGAATCTTAAGCTTTCTTGCACTCACGCTAGGTCAGGTGTGGTTTAATGGGTTGTCTGCATACAAAGAAATATATACTTACAACATATACAAAAGTCAACGAATCTATACCACGATGTATCCTGTTTAAAACGAATACTCCTTCAAAATCACCTTGATCCGGTTGGTAGGGGTCGAGATGAATCCTGGCCATTCGCCAGTGGCATCTACTACACTCTCAAACTGTTTGTATTAAATATTTGTTATACCCATTGTTCTTCCCTATTCAGGTTGGAAATAGTTTTTGTCACCGGATCTGGATACTTCCATGTACAAAATTTCGATGTTTTGGGATCAGTGGAAACAACATGGTGTCTATATATGTGTACCATAATTATTGTTCTGACAAATAATTTCAGATGAAAACTATTTTCAAATAAACCCACCAACCGCTATTTGTAACCCATAACTCCACCCTAAACTCTGACAATTACATTCACCAGCAAGCTAAATTCCAAATGAGAGTTACAAAACTCTTCCTTCGAATTAAAATTTATTCAGTATATTATGACAAGTCTCCTGTAATTTTCATTCATCAGTAACTGAATACCGCCATGGTATTAATTTTCATTCACGTGCAAACTAAAGTCAAAATAAGAATTTGTTACCAGTTTGCTTCAAACTGTTAAATACTATTTCACTGACAGAGGCCGTATGCCAAACAAATGAATAGAAATTTCTCAACATCATTAACCCGTTCAAAGATCGAGTTATTAATCTCGTCAACAAAGTTTCAAT
Source organism: Urechis unicinctus (assembly GCA_034190875.2). Classification (NCBI taxonomy): domain Eukaryota; kingdom Metazoa; phylum Annelida; class Polychaeta; order Xenopneusta; family Urechidae; genus Urechis; species Urechis unicinctus. The sequence continues at coordinate 57,704,202 of CM067351.1, read as the reverse complement.
AAAATCAGGTGAAAACTCACGTCGTCAAGTCTCGCTATCCAGTACTTAGTTATAGTAATGTTGAGGGTCATAATATCTTAATAAAAAAAAAATGGCTGTCTGAAAATAGTGAATAAACAAAGACTATTATATTCGCATATAATATTTGTTGGGTTAGTTACATTTCCTTTTTCTTGTGGAACATGTTTAATTAGGGTGGCCTTACAGAAACCGTATCTCCAATTACAGAAAAATTAAATGACCATTAGATTATGACAATTAAATAAAACAACAACATCATGGACAGACAAATCAAATCGCCGCCTTTCGAAAGTTATGTATTTATCATTTTAATGGAGTAAATATGTACAAACTGGAAAAATATGTAATTTTGTGAAGGAGTCAAGAATCAAGTCAAAGGGTATAAAACTAATAACTTAACATACAAGTTGATATGGGATGGTATAATACTAACAATGTCATTGTCAAGTACAACTTACATGGAAACATGAGGAGGTAAGTATAAAGAACAAAAAGTTTAAGAATATATGGTGTTGATAAAAGGTTATAATATGTGATTACTAATGACATTGATGAGACATGTGATTAACTATTATTCAATGTTCAATACCCAGAAGAATACAAAGTGGAGGTAATTAGTACTGGATATGAGATATAAAATTATATTATGACAGGCAGGTATAATAAAAAAATATGATTATGACTAAGTGTGCTAAGGAAGAATATGTACGAGTAAATCATGACTTAAACACATATCGTAAGTTACGACAAAATAATTGCAAAAGAAAATGCTACGTGAATAATTATTTCAATCGTCGATATTTCAAAGTTATTTATATATCAGCTTATTGGCGTAATAGTTTAAAAACTGGGGGAAAATGCACATGTGTCTGTATATTGCGAGGAGCGAAGGCAATGTGTTCGGGTTGGTCAGGTGTAAGTAGAATATCATATCTCTGCTCCATAGGAGAGTGACCCCGCCACTCCAAGTTGAAATCACGTAAGAGTTTGATGAAGAACACATATATCTCCTGATGTTTGCGTGTTTCCTTCCGATAATCGCTTTCGTTAATATTGATGTGTACCATAATATGTAACCAGCTGGATCCGCGGTACAGCTGTTACAGTTATAATATGAGTATGTCAGTACCTTCATGTACCAATGTCAAATGAATAGAAACACCCCCAGAGATTGTTCGATAACTTAGGGTTACGCTCGACCGACACCCAGGGTTGACAATGATATACACTAGTCTTTATCGCTATGGGGCCACAACTAACAATGACTCAAATCGTTTGACACGAACCGTTACCTAATGATCATAGAAGCGCATCGTGAATTCGACGATCAGTAAATCACATCACTCAACTGTGTAATTATACCACAGATTCATCAGGTAAGATATATAACACCTCATTATTGTCCTATTGAGTCTTTAATAGCAAGTAATTAGCCTCTTCCTCTCTGGTGTTTAACCCCCCTCTGGCGCTCTCTCCGTTCGCATTCCTCGCGCACCCTTTTCCTGTCTCAGCTTACCTCCCCCAGGGTTTACGACTTCCATGGTCGTTTATACGCCCATGTGGTCACTCTCTGAACCTTGACTTCATTTAGCCCAATAAAGCGTGTGTATGCACCGGCCTTCCGGTAAGTTAATAGCCACTTACTTTTCTTTTGGTCTAACAAGTTGATGGCTCTGTTTGTTTTCAGGTGATCCGGGTATAACAGGTGGTGGGTAGCCGATCACGTGATCTTCGATTGGGTTCACAAAGACGGTCAAATTTGTTACTGCCTCCACACTCGAGTCAGGTCGTTGATTCTGGGCGTAGATCAAGTCTGTTTGTGTTATTTCACGCATAGCCCTGTCAAAATCGTCGTTATTCCGTAGAGGTGACGAGTGAAAATAGCGCAATTCGTCTGTTTCTTTGTGACGTAATAAGAATCCATAACTCCCGTTGATTTTAAAGGCTGAATCGCATTCCTCAAATATATACTGTCCGTATAGCTCTTTCATTCGCAGGCAAGACAGCTTCTGTCGACATAATCATCGATAATCTGTCAATATAAAGATTTCCGTCATTCCTCAATTCTCAATTCTCAATTGACATGTTCGATTTCATACGCGTCCATGGCTGTATGTAAAATATCTTCGTCTCCCGTCAACACTAAAACACACACGCGTAACAAAAATAAATAAATGACGTATACCTGGTAATTCTATAATTCAGATATAGAAAATAAAATCATACTTACTGCTTTCCATCTCGATTTGTTCCACGGCTTTTAACAAGTCTGCATCACTCATCTATCTACTGCGTTTGTTCACATCATTGAAAGCTTCTAGCTGTCTCTTCTCAGGCATGATTATATCTGAACTGAGACACTCTCCCGTTTTATATACACCCTCTATCCCATCACTTAGCTTAGCTCAGCAAACTATGACGACATATCCGACGAAAATTGTGAAATCACTTTCCAAAAATAGAATGATGTCACCACAATATCTGAGGTGAATGCGGGGGGGCAACTCACAATGACTAATTTATCAAATCGTTTGACATGAGTCGTTATTTAATTAAGATAGATGCGCATCGTGAATTCAACGATCGGTAAATCACATTACCAGCTTGTGTAATTATACCACAGATTCATCGAGTCCGATTTATAACACAAACACCAGTATAACATTTATATATATCGCTATTTGTAACCCATAACTCCACCCCCATTTTGAGAAATATCCAATGGTCAACTTTTAATCCATCTGTCGTTATATTCTCAATGAGAGTTACAACACACTTAAAGACATCTGTCATTTTTTCCCTCCTATGTAAGACTCATATGCTAGTAAGATTCATTCACGTGAAAACTTCAATCGACCAACATATCTAACGAAAATTGACTTTTAATACCCATTTACAATCTCCTCAATAAAACTATCGAAAATGACCTCACCCAAATACCGCCCATTCATCACACCAGGTCGAAAGTCAACAACCTTCCTAAGGGCATAGCCCCAAATGAACTCACTCGAATACCGTACATCGCGTTACCCTCCTAAGGTCACCAATTCAATATATCACCACATGTCATGGGATAAAAGGAAGTTAATACCAACAAATCACCTCGTAAACACCGTCTTCATATCTGAACAGATGGTGAATACTCCACTAACATTAACACTATCCTTCACTTCTCTTTCAACACCATTACCGCTAATTGACTTTTAATACCCATTTACAAACTCCTTCTCAATAAAACTCCCAAAAATGACCTCATCCAAAATAGCGCCCCTCCATGAGGTCACCAAGGGCGCAAAGATTTCAAGGGCCGAAAATAACGGAACAGATGGTGAAATCACTTTCCAAAAATAGAATTAGGTCAGCAAAATACCGCACCGAATCCGCATGCAATCGTCAGCAAAACATATATTACGCAATACACGTCGTACAGTATTCGTACAGTAGTCAATTTCCAAAACAAGGTGTGAAGGGGTACCTATATCACTACTCCGCCGCTTCGCTTTAATAGATCCTTCGGACGTCTCTAATTAGGAATATAACACATAGGTATACCCGTACTAGTATGACACACGGGCAAAGAGCAAGTGCATTGCAAGATGAGTTCTAGGCCGACAGGGGCACCCAATGCAAATACCCTCGGTCCCGCGTCGTCCTCTGTGGTCTGCGAGGGACCCTCGTCCGATCACAGGCAGCCAAAAACACGCTTACTGCAGCAGACGCCCATAAACATAAGAGATCGCTGACGAGACCGCCCCGCTGGGGCATAATTACGCTTTAGACAGGTCCATGTCTGCCTAAAGGGGAGCCCGCAAGGCTTCTGGTACGCGTCAAGGGCACCCTTAGACGTGATGATGTTGCGCACATGTTAAGCACCTGGCACTAGGAGGCGGAGACCTGTACAACCTCACTGACATGCAGATTACCGACTGCATCCCAGTCTCTTGCGACCGAATCATTCATGATAAAACCATGACCGCCAAAAGAGCTGGCGAGGTTCTTGGAGAGCACGCTAGCGAGTACATCGTCAAAGCGAAGTTTCCTCACGAGCTTGTCCCTGATGTCTTGGTAGTTGAAGATGGCTTTGCTCCTCCGGCAGATCCCAAGGCGGTGGAGTTCCTTAGTTTTCAAACCGAACCGCCCCGGGGGTTTAAGAGGGCTTTACTACAAAACCGGCTACTTGATTTATGTTGTCGTCTATGGCTTATACCCGATCATGGACCCAAACCTCGACAACTTCGCCACCATGCGTGAGGGCGACCTCAAATGTGTGGCTAAGAAGGTAGAGGAGCACTTCAAAGGCACCTTCTGAGGCCAGGGGCTGACCCTGGCACGGATCTAGATGAACGGGACAAGGAATGGGAGGAGAGGATTCATAAAACCGGGACCACTATACAGGACGTCGCAGACCTGGCAAAAACACTCAAGAAGGCTCTCAAAATTTGCTCTGTGGTTCGTAATGCTCGGGCACCCGGGCCAGCTAATTCCCTGTCAAGGTCTCCCTCCCCTTGGACACAAGCTTTGCCCAGGTCTGCACCTAATAGTTTACGACTAGCAGCCTGGTATAGGAAGCACTTCGCCGAAAGAGCTGGGCACCAACGCCGCTTCTAGCCGTCCCGGTAGAGACTAATTGGCTTGGAGGTTACCGAAGTCGCAGTGTCGTTCAATAACCAAACACATGCTTTGCTCCCGTTACAGCAGGGAACAGGCCTGTAACCTTTTCGGGAAGTTCATCCATGGCACGAAAGCTGACCGCCAACGACAGAGGCTCGTAACTGATCTGGACTACCTGGTTTGCAGAACGAAGGGAAGTAGCACTAGAGTTGGACTGCCCTCTTGTTTGGGTCTTGGCATATTAGACGGGTACCATGTCCAGTATGCTCACCTGCGGGTCTGTATGCTCACGCATGTGCACATCAACCTGCTGTAGATGCTGCGCTGCTTCACGTCCAAGTAATCCGTCCAGAAATTGGCGCTCCACAAGCTGAGGTGAATACGTGGCTCTCAAGATGTGCAGCCGCGGCAACGAAATGTGCATAGCCTATTGTCGACTTAAAATCCGCATGATAATGTACATAAATAGTCTGTACCAAGCCAAATCATTGCCGCGTGAAAAACGAGTTAGTGATCGACAACGCATCGCCAGTCAACAACGCGACCGCTAGCTAGTGCTGTTTGCACCTGTGACATCACACTAGAAAAATGTCGGCGACTATGAAATTTGTCCCGAACCGAGCGTTTAATAAAACGAAGAAAACTATCCAATCTATAGATCTTGCCGTCATCAATTCCCGGTAATATGTGAGTGAGGTCCATGATATGTGCAGTAGCGCTATTTTTGATTATTATGACTTGGGGCGGTAGTAGGCAAATCGTTAAGAATTTCGCCGTCCCGTTTCTCTCGCATACAAAAGCATGCTTTTCGTAATATGTTGATTTTCGAAAAGTGATTGTAAGACGTCCCTTTATGTTGTTAATGATTAATATCGAATCCGCCCCTTATTTATCAGATGGTGTCTGCATAAAGAGCATGCTTTTTGGGAGCCCATCGCACACCAATTGAGGAGCATCACAATACAATTTCATGTCTCTCTGGAGTGCTACCAAATACAAAACCAAGGTTTCGTTTCATATTATTATTAATGCTATACGTGTAGGCCGGGTGTTTAATTCCAATGATGGCTGTCTGACCGAAACGGAGAAAGGAACGCGTATTGGCAGAACTATGTTAAGTAACCGGACCGAAATATGTCGCCAATGAAAAAACTAATCCTGTGCTGCACGTATAAGCGTGTGTATAATACATTATAATTCAAATTAGTTACAATACATACATAATAGCTTTTAATGCTGACAAAGCAGAATAGACAGATTCGGAACGGGTTTCTATATAATTACTGAGCATCGTTTTGATAGTGCGTCACCCTTGTCATAACACTCGTACGAATTGAGGTTGCATAACATAATTCCCCCTTCGCCCCATTAGGTAATTGCTGACACATACAACCGCAGTAACTACACGAACAACTGATATTTAGACGCAAACTATGCAACATACAATCATCGGCTGCTACCAGATCCGCATTGTGTTTACTCTCCATAATATCGGCTGCATAATTGTAATCCCACGACACCTCATAGTACAGCATCACCATCACTTTTACTCTACCCCCCCCTACCCTCTAGTACCTTTATTGTCACTCTGAATGTTGAATGTCCGTTGTATGGTGGATACGTGTCAGTCGTTCGCAGAGGTTCAATAAACAGCGACCATTCACCTGTGAGTATGAAGTTTCGAATGACTATCTCGACACACCTGTGTTTGAGCCACATTTAGTGGTTAGCCATCGCTATAGTTTTGATTTCTGTGTGTTATCTTCATCCTGTAAGTATGTAATCATGATGAATTATCAACTCATTATACCTTTTTGCATGTTTAATTGTACCAGTATATTTGTTGAGGATGATATCCACAGTAGGTCACTGCAATCGATACCCGCCATCAGCTGCTGCTATTCACCACAAAAGAGTTGACAGCCGAATTGTTCGATTTTTGTTTCACGAATTATCTTTTCGCCCATCATGTGTATTTTGCTTTCGTGTTGCAATGCAATGTGCATATGTGTGCTTTTTCATCAAAATTAACGATATGGGCTGACAGGCTCCTCCATCATTCGATGCACAAGGGTCCATCATTAGCGTTATTGTTGCAAAAGTCCCAACTTTTTATAGACAACTACGACTTAAGCAGCTTTGGTTCTTTTAATATTGTCAAAAGAACCCGTGTTTCTTCACAAAAAGAACTTCATTTTGCCAAATGTAAATAGGAATCGCTAATTACGACTATTTGTACATGCAACATAATTATTCAACCTCCCTGTAACTTTTATAATGCTTGGTTTTGAGCATCACTTTGAATAGAACAATGAACCACATTTTCAGAAAATGCTAATTTCTCCTAGATATGGCTGCATATATGGAATGGCGATTGGCCGATTTATACCACCAAACGCTTGATACCTTACTTTTCGGGATCATCTGTGTATGTGTGCGGTTGGCAGATGTTAACCATGCGGCGGTGACCACAAGTGATCGGTTTGGATCAAAATACTTGCGACTCAGGACTTAGAAGCCCGGTATCGGAAATCGAGATGCTGTCTGTGACTGTATAGTGTGTGTTGATAAGTGTTGATATATTTTGAATGACGATGTAACATACCTTTTATGTTTGAAAATATATTATTTATTTATCGTTCACCTCTTTGGAACCACTCAAAATATCCACTAAACACTGAGTCGTTGGATGGGACCATTGGGCATAGTAACCCTCACGTACCCTTGGACAATTGTGCCAAGTTAGAAGCGCGTTGTTGTCTATTCCAGCAACAGCACGTATTTCTCGCTCCCTATAATCTAGTATAAACACCCAATTAAATATGTAGCCAAATACGATGATTACCAACCTAGACACGAGTTGCTACGTGCAATGATTTGCAGGAAAACAACAGTGCAGTTGATTTTTGCTCCATATGCTTGTAAGCCGAGGCATACTCGTGTTAAGCTGCCTATTGTATCAATAACAATCAGCTTTCACAGATACCCTTAATGTCGATACATGGTTTGTAGCGCAGCATACACGACGATAAATGTTATAGTTGACAAATTTATTTGCACATGAGAAGATAGCTAACGCGACAGTTTTCGGAAAGCTAGGTATTTAGTACGACACGATACGCTATGTATTTGCCTAATAGGGGTTAGGAAGACCTTCATTTATTCGCGTAAGTCTAAACTTCCGTAAACAAATATAACCGACTGCACATTAGGTCGCCCAGCTATCCCTCGGTAAACAGTGGGTTTAATGACCAGGACCCCACACCAAGCAGAAAATTGCAAACGAAATTCTGATTTCATCCTATAGTTTTCAGTTTTAAAGCAGGACAAATAAACTAATGGCTTAATTGGTGGTCATCAACATGAGGGCGGACTTTCATGTAAATGTGGTTGCCTCGTTCTTTAAGAGTTTTTTAGGTTTTGATATGAAATATAGAGGGTTTTAAATAACCTAGTACTGTTTAGGCTCTGGTTGGTGGCCGCTTTGTCGCAACCTGTTCACTGGACAGAAATGAAAGTTAACTGCGCAGTACTGTTAATTGGACTTCGAAAAAGCAAGTAACTGCAGCTGAGTCTGAAATACAAGCTAGGGATGCAAACAGTTTTGTTAAGGGCAACAAACAGTCCGTATAACACGCTGCAGAGTAAGTTTATACGCTGGAGTCAATTTGGATATTCACCGATCATACATATGCAAAGCATTAATTCAGTTCTTTTCATAATGCGAGATATTGCTTTTCATAGACAAAATCGACATAACAATTTCAGGTGCGGACTGCAACTGTTGGACTTATATTTCATTCATCATATTTGGGTGCTTAGCTACTAGTAGACGACAGGCCATTCATGGTCAAATTGTAACTTTTTCCTACTAAATATCTGTTGCTGGTCCATATCGAGAAGTATTATGAATGTAGCATTTAAGCGACGCCCAAAGCACGCGATCGAGTGCGCGTAAAAGACGTTGACAAACGGCCAGTGATGTATATATCACCTGGTAAAGAAGACCGTTCTTCCTGGTAAGTTTTTCAAGCAACGAATTATTGAATGACAAGAAAAATTGATTAAGCATCAGGTTAATATGCGTATGGTAATAGAACAATGGCGTTGCCCAAACATTGAGCTTACGGAAGGAAGAATCAGTTTCTGTAATCTGCCTGAAATGGAAATAAGCATAAGTATTCATTCGCAAGTTGGGTAATAAGACCTACTTTATGTCCAATGACGACAAAGGTTCCCATTCGAGAAGGTCCACGTCGTAACAGTAATGCAGTAACAGGTTCAGTACATAATGGTTATTTACAAGCCCAATATAGTGTTCTGGTGTTTTGCAGACGTTTCACTATGCTTGGCTACTGCCTGGAACTTCCATTCGTTATGTGATTGCTATTGCCTCCTTACGTAAATGTATGGAAATGAGAAGGGTTTATGCATTTCAACGAGCGGTTATTCTGATGGCCGAAGTGTTTGCTATTCTTGTGTTTAACAATGCGACAAAGGCGAGATAAACTAGCGGCCAGTTTTGTTGAACACGTCATTGGAACCATCCTCTCTCTATATTACGTGTCGTTACCGATCAATCTGAAGTCAGTTGATGTTGTCTGCTTGCGAAATATAGAAAGAATGTTGTAAGATATTCAACATAAAGCGAGCAAAGATTTGATAATGGCAATAATTCTTGGAGCTGCGTCTATTTTGATCACGTGTTACTGCTTTTTATTCTGTCAGGAGAGCAATACTTTAGCAACGCATGGTTTACAAACCGGCCTATTGATAGCTATTACTTAACATACAATGAGAGACCTCGAGTTTTAATCCGCTACGCGGCGCCACGGAGCAATGCGGTCCCTCGCCCGCTTCCGGTATTCTAATACACACAGTTTACCATAGAAGGTTGCGCAACTTGGTTATTCGAGTTATATCGTTGTTAACATTGGAGCAAATCATTACTGATGGATAAGTACTGTCGTCTGACCTTACAGCAATTGAAAATAGAGCTGAAGAAGCGAAATGTGAATTTTAGCGGGCAAAGAATTGAACTCCCAGTTTGGCAGGATATGCAAAGCAACTATCAAAACAGATTTGGTCCGTATGGCGAAGTTCGCTGACCCGCGTCAACCAGATTCGGGCCAAAGCAATCGATAACGGTATCCGTAATGAGCCTGTGGCTCTGAGGAATATGCAGAGTTGACTGGGACCGAAGTCAAGCCATGTGGGATTGTAGTGTCCCAAACACACCCTTTACTGAGTAATCTTGTGCACTGATTTCTTTTTTCTTTAAGGAATCATTTACCTGCATATTGCATGTAGTGGAATGTATAATTAACTCTTGAAACTTGAAAAGTACAAAGTGTTTTAATTGAATTATAAACAATTAACCCATTGGGGGTTCCACAGGACGTGGTTGTGGTTGTTTTGTATTCAATTAAAGGGACAAACATGAATAGGATGAAAAACAATTTTTTTTCAACATTATTCACGTGTAGGGTTATTATAGATTACATTATAAGGCACATGGTATAAAAAATACTATTACATATCACCTTTCATTGAGATTCATATTATATCACACCCTGAGTTGGATAGACTTAAAAACATACACAGTCACACTTCACAAAAACTAAACTTCATCTTAGGCAGTTGTGGGGACGATGCACTGCCGAAAGTTACATAACATATAACAAACAAAGAATATGTCAGAGGAAATTTGGACCTCACAGTGGATCATTTTGATGGTTTTTCCCAATCCTATTATCCGCTCAATGCACCCTCTTGCTGGAGATCTTCCGGTCTCTCTGCACCACTTTCCCTGTCAGCTGATTCTTCTTACTGAAAAAGGTTGGTATATTTACGGTGACATCATAGGGAAGCAAATAAGTCCTGCATGACAAAGCCATTACCTAGTCACCCTGGTCACACATTTCTGGTAGTTTGCTCCTTTCCATCACCTGCATGTCACTGGTTGTGCCGCCATATGGGGGAGACACATAGGACACAAGGCCTCCTGGTGTAGCACCCACCACCACCTTCATTGTGTTACGGTTCTTGTACGTAGAAAAAGTGGCCTAGAAAACTATATACCTGGGTCTCCTTGATCTTGACTTGGCCAGTTGTCCGTCGCCGTTCGGCTCGTTTCACAGCGTTTCGGAGATGATGCTCGTCCGCTACGCACAGCGCATTGACAGTGAAAGATTTACCCTAAATTTCGTCACCATCAAATATCTCATGACCGCGTGACGTAGAGCGAGAAATTTTATTCTTCGAAGTGAAGCAAAATGGAAATGAATCTCTTGTATTAACGTGTAAACCGCGAAGTAAGCGCATAACCTGATAACTTCTGGTCGAGCTTGGGACCGCATTGCCCTGTGCCGCCACCTCTCGGAGAAAACCGCAACGCGGTCTCCCATTGTCCATTGATTAAGCCGATTCGATAATAATACAGGTAGTTTACATACCAATATCATATATAACGCATTACTCTCCCGAACGAACATTAAATACATTTGGGTGCTTGTGCAGATATATTTGCCGCGACCCCAGACCATCAGCTCCACAACCTTAGCTATAGACTATTGCTATTTGTACAGTGGTGTTGTTCTTTTGGCAAAATATCGGTCATTAATCGCTAGAGTTAGGCCACACGTCGGTTGCCAAATTATCATTGCCCTCGTTGATTGTGTCGGCACGGGTTAAGAAAACGATGCCTTGGCGGGCTCATGCTTGTAGGCATGATATTTATCGCATCATTCCATTGCAGACTGGTTGTGTGATTGAAGAAATGTGCCTCAATAATTCCATGTCCACGGCACAGAATGTGCGTTGAATGCACAATAGTGATAGGCGATCCTTGCTTGTTACCAGGCATGGTGATCGAGGGAAGGCAATTTTAGATTATCAATTCATGTCAGATTTTATTATTCATGTTAATTATACTTAGTTAGATCTACGCCCTGCAACCGTACTAATCCACCATGCATTGATGCAATTTTGTAAAAATATACTCCGCCGTTGTTGCATAAACAAAGGCAAATGAAACCACAATTGATTTTCAATCACCTGCGGATTATTATAGCTGGCATGCCACGAATCGCACAAATTTATAAAAGCAATTTATGCCAGTAACACAGACACTACGACTAATTTCACGTCAGATACGGTAAAGGATGATCGTTATTTGTACAGTCTTCATTAATAATGCTTCATCAATGTTATTGCAAGACGTTTCATCTCCAATCGCCACAACCTCCGTCGCTCTCGGTGGTTTGCAAATAATACATTTGTGTGACACACATTTCATTTGTTGAATACTATTATCACCATTCTGGCAGGTATAATTTCGAATGTTTTGAGTTTATGGATTCCATTTTCATGTCAAATAGTATTATTGTATTAGTTGCCGATAACATCCAGTGACTACAGTTTTGATAATTCCAAACAAAACGGCGCTGTGGTGCCCCAAGTAATATTTATTTGTCCAAGTAAGAATATATTTCCCCAGACATGGGATGAGCTAGTTTATGTCAACAACATTGATCGTGCGAAAGTGGACAATAGAGCCAGTCATGCTGCGCTTTCCAATGATGAATGTCGGGCTAATGGATGTATTTCTCTCTGTCAGGTAAAGAGGGTATTATTTGCTGGCCACTATGCTTATTGAGTTGCTTACGACACAGTAATACAAGCTGCATTGCCGCGACTGATCGATTACAATACACAATCGTAAACAGCTGATATGCAGCGCGATTGTACGCAAATGTCATATTTCGCGTAAACAATTTAAATTGGCTTCTGTGTAACTTTAAACCATGACGTAAACTTTCAGTCAATAAAACAAATCAATGTGATTGCTTACCATTTCGTTTAGAGGAGGGGGGAAGTTCCTTATTCAATCTCACCACATTCGCTGATATTTTGTAAATTGTTGGTTTTTCTAATTATTGTGCATTGCTGAGATATATATATATATAATATGTCACGTGATATGTTGTATATGTAGAGTTGTTTGATGGCTTTGTTATAAACGCATGAATGAAAATAACAAGGCTATATCAAGCGCGATAACAACGTCATCACGACGTTTACACATATTAAAATAACAGTGATGTAGCAACTAGGATCGCCATTAACATTTGTAAATTATGCGTAATATCAACTTAATATTGCGATTATTCACATGTCCACTACGATATAGGTGTATTTCTCGTATGCGGGCAGCAAACTCAGATAAATCACGCTGCAAATGTTGTCTCTCGGTTAAAGTAGAAATTGGTGCCTGTTGAGCGTACATAATGTATAAAATTAAGTGCAAATCCAACATGTGTCCCTACGCACCAATTAATTGTTGTAGTCAAACGAGTGACTTCCTTTTTGTTGTGATATACTACCGTCTGATTATCCCAGGCGGGTGGTTTGGGGTTTAAATAGGACGCAGTTGACCAAATCCAGCAACCATTCGATTCAAAGAAACAGCAATTATTTTTTGGACATATAGCCGACGTCTCTTGGCTACACTTTTGCATTACTATGCATTGATTTCCATGGAAGAAAGTATTCAATGAATACAGTACGTACTGGTAGGTGTGATTCAAATTATGTGCTTGTCATAGCGTAGCATAAGTTTATTTGCACGTTGCCGTGGTAAGATTTTTCATGCATATGAAATATTTTATAGCAACTATTGTATACAAGCCAAGTACCGGTTGAAATGTGCTTTGAATACACAATATTGATAAGCGATCCTTACTTGTCTCCACATCGAAGATAAAGTGAGCAAGGGAAGGGACTTTTAAGTTACTAATTTTTGTCATTTATCATCCACAGCTGTGATTATTCCTGTTAATTAAACTTAGTTAGGTCGAGTAAGAAATGCATCGCACCTCCCTCTGGAATTCCGTCAGACACGAATAACATAGATAATACAAAATTAATGGTAAATGGTACGGATTGACAGGTTGAGCCAGCTAGGGGCTAAATATTTGTTCCACGCACTGCTACCGTACTGATTCACTATGCATATATGCCATTACCGGTTCAGTGTATTGTTCCAATAAGTAAGACTATACTCCGACGTTGTTACAAAACAATAAAGGCAAACGAAACCACAATTGACTTATTATCACCTGCGGAATATTAAATCTGGTATGAAGCGAATCCATCCCGACGGATATCTTTCTAATGCTATGTAATCATGCTCGTATAGATTATGAGTTTACGGATTCGATTTTCACGTCAAATAGTGCTAATGTATTGGTTACCGAAATCATACATCGACTTCAGTTTTGATTTTTCTGGCAAAACGGTGCTTTGCTGTCCCTTTTGATACATTGAAAGTTGTTACGCATACTTATAGGCGAAGAATATATTTGTTTATTTTTAAGGGTTGAAAGCTTCGGACTCAAACTTAGAATGGACACTGCTCCCCTAACAGCAGCGGCGTATATTGTTATCTTTTCTGCTCTAATAAAACCTCATAACGCTGCTTATTTTATGCATAATTATTCCGTCCCAGGTGGTCAACGAGCTTTGCCTGTGCGGCAAAAGGGAGTTTTACTCCTCATTTGCATAAATTTCCCTCACAATTAAGTGTTTTTTGGCACTTGTATAGGTGTGATGTAAAAGCGTATACTGGTATGAAGGAGGAGTACACTTTGAGCACTACATAGTTCTACTCATGTATCATGTTTTATGTTATTTTTATATATATATATGAATATATACATATAGCCTTGATTAGCATGTTAGGTGCCCTTTAGTTAAATAGTTGCTCTGAATCGAATATGATAACGAAAACTACGTCCATTGTTAGCGGCAAATTAAATGTCGCTCGGAAACTCGTGTCTTGCGGTGATGCTCAGTTACTATTACTTTGCCTAGAGACTGGCTCGAGCAGAAGTGTGATTGTCAACAGAGAATATAATTAGTTTGCTTGCATTGAAAGAAAATCATTAGAGGTATATTTTCTCCCGAGTGATTTAAACTGACAGCTGGCTTCTATTAGTTGAATTTGCGCAGCATCTGGCGGTCATGTCCGTTAAGCCGCTATTGTATGCTTATTGGACGCCCTGGTCAAGAATGTATGGACAGCTAAATCTCACTCGTGCTGCCAATCAAACACACGCGAAGCTTATTGAATAGTATGAGATACATTACACTTATACGCACACCCCGACTATGATAACCCAGAACGTCGTTCACAATTGACAGTTTCATGCTGAGTTAGTGGCATAAAATCAGATATGGCTGGGTGGCCACACCGACGGTGAACTGTGTTTGGGTTTATAAGCTACTCATACGTGAAATTGCTGTTAGTAACAGTAATTTATATATGATGTAGCCTTCGGTGTCTGTTAGGCAGTCTGCACCAGACACATCAATTTTATTTTACGCTAAGAATCGATAAACGGAAAAAAACTCGTGGCTATTTGCGCGTTTGATAGGCATAGCTCATGAAATTACTACGAATCGTTATTAGCACAATTCAAAAACTCGCCACAGAGTAAATTAAGTAGAAAGCTTATCGCGTCAGGTGGCGCCTAAAACTATTAGCTGAAGAAAACAGGGTTCTTGGTGGGGAGAGCCACTTCGCCCTTTTGCTTGTCTGATCATGCGATGCGAGAGTAATAAGATAATGACCAGGACACTGTTAGGTGACAAATATCGAATGATGATGCCGTACAGTAACATCTTCTAACTACTAATCATGCTGCAGTAACCGTGTACATTGCATAAACATGCGTAGCTGATACGCTGTAATGGTGCCATACCTAAGTGACAAACATGCGAAATATCCTATGGTTTTAGAATTTAGTGCGACATCAATATCCTGAAGAATACTGGCCTCTGTTCGCAGGCCGGATGGCTACTTGATTTGTTCCCCATCGGGATGGCCTCAACGAGACACCATGATATGTTGGTCAATATCAGTGTCAGAGGTTTATTATTCTCGTTCATGCCTATTGTGTAGTTCAATCTTTTAAGCAGCACCTAATTTCACTAAGCACTTCGCAACTCTACGTGCTTTAATCAGCAAACTACTATCCCGAATCTTATATGGCTGATAGAACAATCTACTATGACACCGTGTGTTTCTTTATGCTCCATGCTAAAACGTGGTAGGAGAGAGGAGAGGGGGGGGGGGGGTAGTGGAGGGTTTGGGTCATACAAATTTGCACCTACATCCTGGTATGCTTAGGTCGTTAGCCTCCATAAATACCTTCTTAGAGTTAATTCGATGGCCATTGTTAGGCAGTAAGATGACGCCCCGACTGAACATTTGTTCCTTCATCCCCTTCAAGTGAATAACATTATAATAATTTTTAATAAATGCGAGTCACAGAACACCTGCCTGGTCATGAACAGTGTGCCTAACCCTTACGCTGCGTAGAAGCCGATGCGACAACAACATATTGAAATTACATATATATATTATGTGAATATCTACAAGACAACAAATATGGAGAAATAGGTAAATGAAATAAGGTTTCTGTGCTGTGCAGCAGTGAGAAAATTAATGTATAGCAGATCCAGTTGATTTTCTGAGCTCATTTGAAATAATTGACTTGTTGTATGTCATCTGGTGCTTATTTCATTACCATATCCCCATAGAAGTCTTGGTGAAGATGCAGAATTATTGGAAGATCTATAATTGATGAATTGTATGGCGATTTCTATTGATATGCCACATATGGCATAATGATGGATACAAAATTGATTTGTATACACTGTGCCATCAAAACAACATTAAATTTTAATTGTTACTTCTGAATAACCATGATATTGAGTGGCATTGATCATACTGTACTTAACTTAATATAGAGCCCAATGACAAATATATGGTAAGTAGGTTGAATTTCCACATGCACATCAGCTATACAGATAAGTGAATGAAACCCTTTGTGTTTTTCCAAGCACAATAGCGGAGCGCATATTTAACTCAATCTACTAACCACTGGCGCTTTGCTCGCGATATCTGGCTTCCGATCTCTAAGCGGCCAGGCAGTCCCCTGCGCACTCCACCAAATACTTGCAAATACTTATTCTGATAAAGCAAACATCTCCGGTTTCAGCAACTGCCAACCAAATAACCAACCAAGGGGTGTGCTCGGTTATGAACAAATATAAATTCATCCAATTAGTGTCAGTGCATACTAGAATGTACACGGTCAATCCGAGTAGTTAAATCATTATTATTTTTACTGTAACAGATGTATTATCATATGGCACCGACCATATACATTAGCATTTGCGCATGCTCTCTGCAATATTTTACAACCGCTTAAAGCTGTTTATGTAGTGTCCGGATATAGTTTTAATGTACATGACAAAAGGCTATTTGGTGATATCGAAGATCGGACATGTCTCGTTGCAAGTGAAGGTCAGCGCAGTGTGCTCGGTGATACAATTTTCTTTGCTAGTTTATAACGAGACGAGTCATGGTGAAAATCAGACAAGAAACATTCAACAGCCAATGACTGGCATGTTTTAAGGTCAATATTGTCTAATATATGAGTCACGCACACGATATGTTTTTATTCAGCTTTTATTGTTCACTGAAATACATTCTTAAATACAAGATGTTTAGGCTTAATAGCGGCTCGCAGCTTGATGCTTAGTTATTCCTTCTCTTACTTAGAGATCAAGAAACACACCGTACGTTGGTTCCATGTACGATTGTTAGGGCATTACGATATAGACGATATTTTGTGGATTTGATCATTCAAAGCCTGACCAATATTAGCCTAACGCGGCTTTACATTAGAATTGATCCAAACTAAATATTGAAGCAATCAGCCACCTGGCGGATTATCTACATGCTGACACTTAATACGTGTTATTTGTAATGTTGTGAGACTACATCGCTTCATATCAACATGCGGAAAACAAGAAAGAAATCAGGGCATGAATGTGCCTTGCTACATAATTGTCTAGCATATGAATGCACTTTGACATGTAGTCTTTGATATTTGTATACAAATTGCAATTCGTTCGTGCTATACATTTCCTTGGTAAGGTATCTCATTTTACTGGTTTTTTAGTCTCCAGGCATTATGAGCATCACACAACCCGTTATGTCATGTCAAATGTGAATCGACGGATTATCGTACTAACCTTTAAAGAAATAAAGCCTCGGACTGACGGTTGCTCTTGAATTATTTACTCGGGGTAATCCGATTGTGTTGGAGGAAGACTATCTAATTGAAGTTATTGAGTAAATACTGTTCACATGACTGGTTACATCAGCAGCTATCACGTGACAGCCTAGTAGTAGTGACTCCAGTTGGCAGTTATCCCGACTCGGCGGGTTCGTCCTGTCAAGCTGTCAAAAATAGGTCCTTAGGCGGCCCTGTGGTTGGGTCTTTCTAAGAAAAAATAATCAATCCATGACCTTAAAAAATTTAAAGTGAACATCATATTGCTTTTATTCATAAGTGGCGTCCGTTTCTGACAAGATCATATTAATTAACTGTATAGTGCTGCCGGATAAGTAAGTTTTTAATACTGCAAAGCAGAGAGCCTATTTATTGTAAATTGATGCAAACTTAGAGAAAAACCTACAAACCTACCTGAATATGTCTAAGAAAGCTAAATTGTACCAAATCACCGTAAATTCCTGTTTTTCAGGGCGCGTTTCTTCATGCATAGTGAATTCAAATTCAGTTTGTGGTCAAATATGCTCTGCAGTCTCATTTGTCATGCAACAAATGCCGATGAAATTGTTTAGGGTGAAAATGTGTAACCGAAATGATCAGCGCCGGAAAACTGCTGTCCTACGTCCCCGTGAACGAGAACTGTTGCTGCGGTGAATGTAACGGTGGAAGGATTTGGTGTTTGGCTGCAACACAACTGTCATAATTTTAATGGCAGTTATAACAATGACAACAGGTGAAACCAATTGGCTGCAGAAATGCGCTATATGGTAATAATAGTGTATTCTGCGTGATGGAAATATGTAAACACACGCTGATATTTTTAACATGTCAACTTAACCCGGCTTGCAAATACTCCACCATTATTGCTGCCTCAAGTTATTTCTTCTGGCGCACGCATAAATAATTAACCATTATCACGAAAGCCAATCATGAACCTGGCTTCTACAATCTTTGATAAAGAGATAAACGATACTTGCAAGACAGCTTGTTTTCTTTAATGCCGATGAATGAATAGAATATCCACTGTAGCTTGAATATATCGTCGCGGTTACAGGCTGCTATTGTTAGTGTTACAGAGCTATTATAGCCTAACTGTGGCAACTCGACTAATTGCTCATTCCCAAGGGAGCAAATGCAAAAATGTTATTATTGCACCTTACACAATATTGCCTTTCATGACGATGTTCTTTAGAAAATAGCACGCGTGATATTCATGATATGTAATACATATAGCGCATGGAGACTTTCTACAAGAGAAATCATCAAAGAAAGTCTTTAAGACAATTGATTTATTTATTTTCATACGGTTGCGTGCTACATGTAACACATTGATATTTGGCTGCGTGCATTCTTTTGAAAGGATACGACAATTTTCAAATGGGGTTTATTTACACGACACTTAATGGTGATTAACACAATCAAAGGTGCATGAATTGTCGATCGGTTGACTCAGTTATAAACCTAGGTAGATCCCAGCCAACGCAAATGGGGCACATCTCCAGAAAAATTAGTTATTGGCCAAAGCGCTTTTACCTATAAACGCCGATCGCACATTTGATATAGCGCGCGTTTCGCTGAACTTTGCGAAATGCAACTTGGCGATAATGGTAAAATAATGCATAGATGTGAAGCGATTGATACCCACATTGACCTCGTAGTCGTCATAATGTGGTACTTCTAAGACGTTTATGACCGGTCATTAAACAAAGTACGTTGCATAACAAAACCAATATTATAGTTCCCAACGCTCATTTACTGGAAAGAGTTGAGTTATATTTAGAACAAATCGGGTTTAACTTGGCAAGAGGGAGGAAGGAAGCCTCGAGTGAGCTCCGACATTAAGGATTATCATGCCGGGTTTCGTCTGTTGATTTGGATTAAATTTGGTGCTCTGGACGGACAATTACACTGCGCATGGGCTAGTATAGTCGAAAATGTGATTTGTCGTGTGGAGTTTGCGTTGTGGAACTTTTTCTATTTGGTTCAGTGTTGTTTCTCTTTTTTTTTTGAACATTGAATTCATTGCAGTGTCAGCTTGGAACAAATCAACACTGTGTCATTGACTTAATTGTCTTAAAGATTGCAATCAACCGCATTGAACCAGCCATGCCGGACGGGAGCGAGTTCTTCTCAAAGGTTGTCATAGATCCAATTTTGACCTACGTGGCCCATTCGGTGAACAACTCACCTTGGGAAAGCATTGTGAAAGCATGCCGTGAATTTTACTCCTTGGACGAGGTTGTACAAGCAAAGAAACAGTTGTGGAGAGTGGGCGATGAACAGGTTCTGCCCGCTACTATTAGACGCAGAGACACTGGCAACTCGCATGAAATCGTCAAGGTTATTCAAGATATAGTATCGGGAATCATGAAGCTCGATTCCGCGAAAAAACTTCCCTTATTTGCGGTCGACTCAATAACACTGGGTCGCATCCCAAAAGCAACACCTGCTGAGATGCACCCCATAAGTGTATGCGAAAGGTTGAGTAAATTGAAATTGAGACTGAACGCTATGAATGACTTCGAACAAAGGTTGGATCAGATAGAGAATAACCCTGTTCGTTCTCCACAAAGCTATGCGGCGGCAGCTGCGTTATCTCCAAATGCCACAGCTGTTCCGGCACAGCAACCTGTGAAATCACAGCACGAGGTACTTCAGCCCAAGACTGGACAGAGGAAAAGCAATGACAACACATAAGCAACAAAGAACCAAAGTAGTCATGATGATGAAGGTTACCAGTATCCATCCTTAGAGATGAAGAAAACGAGGAGGCGTCTTGCAAGTCGACTGACAATCACAGGCACATAACGAGGCAAGTCAGAACTTTTTAAAGGTGCTCCAGAACCTAGTCGCGACCTATTTATATACCGTGTCGCCAAGGGAACTAATATAAATCACATCAAGGATTTCATCGAAGAGAATCAAGTCACTGTCAGATCAATCGACAAGATCTTCAGTAATGAGTCTAAATTCGACAGTTTCAAGGCTGAAATTAAAGTATCTCATCTAGATACTGCACTATCAGCAGATTACTGGCCCGAAGGTGTTTGTGTCCGGAGATTTTTCAAGTCTAAGCATTTAAGCAATGTATACAAAAGTTCGCTTTGATGTTCTTGACCACATTTTGTTATTTTTTTATTCAAACATAAATGGCTACCACTAACAAATTAACGCTGGCGTCTTTTAACTGTAAAGGACATGCTAGCTAGAGTATAGTTTATATCAATTCATTGCTGCGTAATTGTAATATATTGTTACTGCAAGAACGCTGGTGTGTACAAGAAAACTTTTGCTTATTAGAAAATCAAGTAGATGATGTAACTGTGATTGGCGTATCAGGGGTCAGTGAGGGTCAATTACTAATCAGGCGACCATATGGTGTTTGTGCCATCGCTTTTAAAAAGTCGCTTGGTTGTGCAATAGAGCCACTGACGTCTGATTGTAATAGACTTAGTGCTTGCGTGATAAAAGTACCTAACCACGCTAAAGTGCTTCTTATCACTGTATACATGCCTTGCGACTCAAACTGTACAATTAATGTAGAATTGTATCGAGATGTGTTGAACGTGATAAGGTTTTAATGCTGCTTAAGAATGATGTTGAATATGTTGTCATTGGTGGAGATTTTAATACTGACCTACGCAGAGATAACTCAAGACACACGACGCTGCTTAATACATTTGGTGAGGTCGAAATGAATTTGGATTAATGAGCTCATGTTCAACTGTGAATTATAATTATGAAAACTCATTTTCGTTTGTAACGTCTTGCATTGCCCACTTTATTGTTTTGGATAATATGTTCCAC